>OX401412.1:14921692-15394192 GCA_947846245.1 Cerastoderma edule
ACCACAAGAACTCCCATCCATTTGCTTTGCATGGGCGGGCACCTCTACATGCCATTCCTGTGGTACTTCAGTCAAAATCCCGTCATCAGTTCTGCTTTTCAAGAACTTACTGAAGAAATATGCGAAGTATAAACCTACAAATTCTATATTTATATATAATTATCCCTTTGTGACACACTGCCTCTCGGCAGGTGACACAACTACAAACATCTGGAAATGTCATTTTTCTAGTAAATTAATTTATAGAGGTTATGTCTAGAAATACCTTAGAAGGTAATAAGTTGATTATTTACGATCGGTTAACCTTTGCATGATTTTTAAATAGGGAAAAGGTTAATCTATATCTAATCTTGATATCACTTATCATTATGTATATTTATTGGCTCATAAGAGTCTAGAGAACGCTCGTGTTGTCAAACCAAGTAATTGATATACACATAAATAAATTACTGCCAAGTTATTACAATATATAGTATGTATGCCCATTTTATTTTCTTCTGCATTCATTCAGAACTGCTGTTTCCTTTTTTTTCTTATTTTTTGTTTATGTTTCTTTCCGTGTGCTCTTCTTCGATTTTAACAGTAAGCAATAAGCCATTAAATATATGTGAATGATAACATATACTTATCCATCATACAATTTCGTCACATTGAAATCCACTACCGGGTATAAATATAGACCTTCAGCAATCTGACACGGAGGCATCTAGACAGATAACTGTTTTAAATAAAAACGCACTGGATCAAATTACTTTTACATGTAGTTACCTCGATCAATATTTTGAAGATGTCTTCCAACTCTGGTCACCTCAAGTATTGGCAGGGGATATTGGTAGGTCCCTTCGTTTACGTTTTTAGAATGCCCCATGTGCTTGTAGAAAAAGTCTCTGTCACATTCAGGAAGTGCTAAAGCACCATATATTGTAATAATCCTATGTCTATTCTTGCTTGCAGTTAGTTTTGAGGGGTCTGAAACTCCAGCCTCAATACAGAGTTTATTTGTCGCGTCCCATCCTAAAACATGATCTGGGGACTTTCCAAGATTTGGGAACAGAAATATATTTTGTTTTAACACTCCCACCCGCTCTCTTATTTCTGGATCTGCCAAAATGATTAAGGCTTTCAAGCAGTCATTTGGGAAGAGACATGGAACCATATGGTTTCCTTTACCCGTTTGATAAGTTAGTGGTAAATCACCAAATATTTGTTGTTCCCAGTCTTCTAGTTTTTTTACGTCTCTTTCGTTCACCCATCGCTTTGAAATTGCATCGTAATAATGAGAGAGTTTGAGTCGACTAGGTTCCCCTGCTCTTCGTCCATTAAACACTGTGATACGGCTGCACACGCTGTCCCTCAATTTTACAAACTCGTGGGGACCAATGAAAGAATAGGGAGAGGACAAATCTTTGATAACTGATTTTTGGTGATTTATTAGTAACTCAATGTCTTTGTCATCTGCCTGTTGTTCTGGCATCCGCAGCTTCTCTTGTCTGCTGCGATTTATAGCGTAGATTGCGTCTGAAAATATTATGTCAGCGTGTAACTCGAACACGCTCAAGAAGTTATCTATTTCTTTCATTTTTTCGTCGTTTTCCAGGACTGTATGGTGGCCTTTTAATATTACAGACGATGATTTAAGAAGGTAATACAAAGAATGATTAACCCCATGTTTAAGTTTTTCCCCATCCTTTGTAATATCCTCGATGGCCTGCTCCAGAGCTTCAAAATTGCTTCGATGGAACATGTCCTCCAATGTCCTCCATCGTTTGGGTACTATGTACGTGAGATCGAAATGACTGATACAGTCGGGCTAACAGTCGCATGTCCTGCATCACCGTTTTTCCGCATTCCATTTCCTTATCAACTCGCCTTTTGCTTTTTTGGAAGAGTCTCTTTCCAATGGTCCGTAGGGCAGGATCATTTCTACAAATTTCGCCGACTTCATCATCTTGAAACCTTGATAAAATGTCTCTCGCAAATTCGCTGTCGTTGTCTAATATGGCCGATGACTTTATTTTTCTTGGCTGTTGACACGAATCGCCAGTACATATGTCTCTGTGTCTGTAGAACAGACTTCTTCCATAAAATCCCTGGCACTTTGAACATTGACTGCATCAAACAATAAAGAAGAAAAAAGGAAGGAAGGGTCCTCACAGTCCTCAAACGCATGGTGAACAATATTCTGTTCACAAAGCATCTAGAATTTACTCCAGTTTGCTTTGGACAACTTCCATTTTTGAGGACGATCAAGGACTGAAGGTTTATTTTCATTTAAAATAATAGGGAAGTGATCACTTCCACAAGTGTCTTCTAAACATCTCCAAGAAAAATCAGGGAGAAGTACTGGACTGCAAAAAGAAAGGTCAATAGAAGAATATGATCCTGAAGCTGGATGCAAATATGTTTTTGCACTTGGATCGTTCAGGAACGAAAGAGAATTTACAGACATAAAATTCTCTATTTGATCACCACGGCGGTTCGTATCTGTACAACCCCATATGGTGTTATGTGCATTAAAATCACCAACAAGTACAAATGGTTGAGGTAGTTGAGATATCAAATCATCAAGACTACCTTGGTGTATAGGTTTATTTGGTGGAAGATACAAAGAGCACAGGGTAATAGTGTTATGTAAAGATAATCTCACAGCTACAGCTTGAAGGGAAGTATCAAGCTGTATGTGCCTGTGAGGAACACTGTTATTAACAATGACAGATACTCCACCTTGGGCTTTATTGCCTTCAGTGTAAATTTTGTTATAGATAGAATGAAATTTGAGGGAGATAGTGTCATCCTCTTTCAAGAATGTCTCTTGAAGACAAAGTGCAGCAGGTTTGTGATTATCAATCAAAAGTGACAACTCATCAAAGTTGGCCTTCAGACCTCGACAGTTCCATTGGATAATTGGATTAGCCATTGCGCTAAAGAGTAAAATTAAAAAAGTATAAAAAAGCATTCTTTAATTCATTGCAGCAGATTAAAAAGTTAAGAAGCAGGTGACTTGGGGTCCTTGGTATTTGGTTTTTTACCCCAATCATCCAAAGAACCCCCCATATGGACTGCTCGACATCTGAAGAGTCGCCTTCAAGGCACTCTTCAGTGTCCATTGCATCAAGGACTTCAAAATTGTTAGAAGTTGCAATGGGGGTTCTTGCGACAGAACTTGTCGCAGCACCTGAGTGTTGTTCATCATTTGAACAAAGAGATTTTTGTTTGAGAAGGTTTTTCCTTTCTTTCTTAGAAAGAGAAGGGTTTGCCTTTGATCCAGAAGATGGACCATTGGAAGAAGAAATAGATTTTTGTTGTTGTTTAGACTTTGATTCAGAGGCAGGTTGTTTAGCTTTAGATGTTGATGCAGGTGTTGGTGCAGAAGTATCTTTTGGTGTAGTTGCAGGTTTTGGTGTGGCAGTAGAAGGTTTTGGTGCTGATTGAGGTTTGGGTGCAGAAGTAGATGGTTTGGGTGCAGTTGCAGGTTTTGGTGTAGGAGGTGGCTGTTTTGCTATGTATGATGATAAAAGTGGTGCTGGGACCTTGCCCTTCAGCTCCTCTGCCATTTCTGGAAACTTCCCCAAAAGAAGTTTGAGGAGAAGATCGCAGGTATGGCAGTCTTGCTTCGGGGAGGCTACTGCTGAGTAGCTGTTCCCACTGACAAGTCTTTCCTTGTCCTGCTTTTGTTGCAGGACAAGTTTGCGTGCTTCTGCAAAGGAAATGCCTTCCTTGTACTTGATGGTCAGGATATCCTTCTCATCTTTCCAAGTTTGACACTCCTTCGCATAGGCAACGTGACCAGACTTGCAGTTGAAACAGCATGCAGGTGCGGTGCAGTGTTCAGTGCTGTGATCTGCGCCTACAAATGCGCATCTAGCACAGACTGGTGTGTTGGTGCATTTTGTGGTGTGGTGACCAAATCGTTGACATTTGAAACAACGAAGAGGGTTAGGAATGTATGTGTCTACTTTTAAGGATTCAAATCCAATTTTAAGTGTAGGTGGAACTGTGGGACATGAGAAAGTGATTATGTAAGTGTTAGTGTTTTTCAACACTCCATCTCTTTTGACACTGATGCATCTGATATCAGTGACAGACTGTGACTTTAAGTTCTCCTTGATGTCGTCAAGAGAGGAGCAGTAATGGAGGTCCTTGCAACGGATGACTCCCTTACATGAGTTGAGTGATGGATGTGGGTATACTTTGACTGTTTTATGTTTGAGTATGTTGATTGTTTGTTGCTTTGTGAAGCATTCAATTAGTATGGTGTTGTTTTTGAGTTTTTGACAGATTTTGGTGTACCGAGAATACTTTTGATTGTTTTCTCGATAACAAATGGTGATATGTGTGTAATTGGTTTGACTGAGTCTTCTACTTCAACCACAATAAATCGTGGAAAATTTAGTGTTGTATTTCACTAAGAAATATAAGAGTTAGCTACTTACCATAAGGAACGGCTCCCAAAGCTCTGCTCCTCAGGTTTATAAAATATCACCACTTCGATGACTTGATGAGGTCTTGTCAAAGTGGGGATCTGCAACTAACTGACTCACTGCGGGAGGGAAGCGTTACCAAAAAACACGTGACCGGGTCTCAACCAATGAGACGCATAAGTAATAATTCACGCGCGAAGCTTTTTATAGAAGCTATTTATAGAAACTACAACATTCCTCCCCATTTTATTTTTTAAGCAGTGAGGCCTTTCCTGGGTTCACCAGTACTCAACTTTGTTCTAAAATACTGTACTTACTTAAATTGGTCCCAAATATGAGACTCAAATTTGTCTATTTTGGATGAGGGTGGTCCCAAATTAGATTTGAGACGCAATCCCTTATTTTTCTGGTAGGTCTGCCTCTGCTTCATGGGTCGCTGTCCTGATCACTGAGGTCCTGCATACAGCAACTGGCCATTGCTGGTAGTGTGCTGGAGGATGATTGAAACGGGCATCTTCTTTATTCCCGAAATCAGGTAAGCAACATCTCCTATGTAAGCAGGCGTGTTGATTTTTTGTCGAGGTTGGACTGTCAGATACGGGGAATCGGTCTCCACCAGCAGACGGCTCAACGGAGTACGGTTTACTGCGTCGCGCTGATGAGGGCGGAAACGAGCAGCGGCACCTGTATATCCAAAGTAGCAGTTCGGAAAAGCGTCGCTCCATTTCTGTCGTTGCTCATGATTCCCGGTAAAGCAGTGGAGATGGATCCTCTGTTCAGGGGTTACATATGTGGAAACCATCTCAAAACAGTCCAGGAAGGCTAACCGCGTCGATTCCTCCCCCCTTCCTCTGATGTGAAGGACTAGCACATGTCTTGTAGAACATAAGGGGAGAAGTTCCTCTAGGGCTGCCAACTGACGTCCTCTATCTGTCAATTCTTCGTCGTAGTCTACTCCAATCTCCCCGAACACAGCCACGCTCGGGTCCTTAAGGAACTCCTTAAGTTGTCTGCGACGGGAGGGCGTCAAATCCGCTAATCTGGTTGGATGAACTCCGACGGCTATCTTCCAACAGGGCGATAGATCTTTTGGTATGTGCCGATACCCCGAAGGGTCGCAGAAAACTGCAACGCCTCCAGATAAGGTAACTGGCACCGTTGGTGGTGGGTCCATGTGATGGAAGATGATCTTCTCGTCCATGGCAGGGCAGTGAAGCTTCCTACTAAGTCGATCTAGGTGAAAGTGACTGTCGAAAGCCTCAGGCTGTGAAGGGTTTGCTACCGATGGGGCTCGTGGCCTTGGGGGAGCAATTCCAATGGGGGAGTTTTTGATGTTCCCGGGTTGTTCCTTCACTTTCTGGGGTGTTGTCTTCTGCTGGACTTTAACCGCATCGGCGTAGAAAAAACCACCAGAACTCTCTGGAGGAGTTGGGGCCTTCCTTTCCTTTGGGCCTTGAAGTACCTCCGCATAGGTGAGGCTGGCTTGAGAAGATTCCGTCCCGGTGCCCTGTGTTTTCTCTGGGGATGAATCACTGGACTGTAGGAGCGTCTCTTCATCAACTGATGACTCTCCGTAGTCCGGTTCCATGGCTTGCCCCAGGTTTAGCGTCAAATCCCCAAGGTTGAACTTAAGCAATGATGTATTGCTCACATCCACTTCCACAGCCCCTTGCTTCAAACAGACCTGTGAGGGTTCCTTGGGCCCAAAAACCTCTGGGGTTTGGTCCATGGTCCTTCCGTCTGTTGAATGGAGTGGGTCTTGGTCTTTAGGCACTTCCTCCACCTCCTGGATCGTGGGCAATGCCTCTTTAGAAGTAAAGGTCATTGTTGGTATGATCCCTTCGTCTGGGGTAGAGGTTGTAGTCGTCTCCATAGCCTCCGGAGGATCTGATCGCTCCTGATGCTTATCATTCCACTTCTTTCTTCGGCGTGGATTGGGCCTGTTTCTTTTCATTGAGGTCTCCATTACCTCCTGCCCAGGAACGGCCCATTTTTCTCCGAATAATCGGAAAATCTCCTCTCGCTGGGATTGGGCCAGTTTCCCTATTAGGAAAGCTAATGGGCGCCAGTGAATCAGCTGGGCTGGGGTATTGAGCGGGACAAGTTGGTCCCCTGGCTGTCTCCAGCCAAACTCCCTGGCCATAGCCTCCATTGCAGGCTGATTCTCTCTGGCTACCTCTGTGGGTGGTAGATCTGCCTCCTTGTTCACAATGTCGATCAAATCATACACTGTGGCACTCATTCCCTTTAAATATCGGGCGAGCATCTCCAGCATATGACGACGGAGAGCAAGGAACTGAGCATTTTTTAACTCATTCGGGGTTTCTTCGTCATGGAAGAGTCCTGGGATGTGGACTTTCCTGAGGTGATTCCTCAATTTCCCAACCGGTTGGTTGCACCCTTTAATTGGACACATCTTCCGGGCCTGCTTACAGGGCGGACCGTCAGTAGCCTCTAGGGCGGGTCCATGTCCTGTATGGCTGATGGTTCGTTTGCTGCCTTTAACAGTCACCGAAACATCAGGTAGAGGCTCGTAATCCAGTCTTGAGTGCAACACTCGTCGGCTCTCTTTGAGCTTGGGTCTGACTTCTTGGCGATTGGAGAAAGACTTGTGGGCGACTTGGCTCCTTTCTGTGGGTCTCTGATCGCCTGTCTCCCAAGGATTGATATCGGGGGTCTCTGCTGTAGAAAACCCTGGACTTGTATGTTTCAGGAAGGTGGCGTTTGGCTGGTCGTCTAGACTCCCTATAAGACGAGTGATGACTTCTAGAGTCTCGTCTAGTAGGGCTTCTTGTATGAACGCGCCTTTTCTTCTCCTCTGGTCGCCACTCCTGTTCATGTCGTGTCTGTAATCCGGATCTGGTGTAGACAGCTGTTTCCACAGGTAGAGTTTGTGAACTCTCATTTTTTCGGGCCTTTGATGTCCTCTTACTTCCTTGTCCAGCAACAGGATTCTTGGTCACAGCCGAGGCTGTAACCAGAGAACTCTCTGTCGCACGGGTACTGGAGAGGACAACCCCCTGACTGCTGTGAGTTGCAGAAGGAGTAGTCACAGCATCTGCTGTGACCATGGGACTCTCTTCCTCAGCTTGTCTATCCGTGTCGGCTATTCTTTTGGGAACTGCAGACGGAGTGGTCACAGCAGATGCTGTGACCATTGGGCTCTCTACTGCAGCTGGTCCCGGTTGGTTGGTGTCTGTTGTGGCCGTCTCAGCAGCAGGTACTCCAGTCACAACAGCTGCTGTAACCTTAGAGGTGCCTGCCGCATTCATCCGCACCACCGTCAAGTCTGGATTGTCTTGAAGTCGGATATCCCTATGGAGGTCGTGACGTGTCTCCGTGCTACTTGGTCGTTTCTTAGTAGCTGTCTTGAAATTCCGTCCATAGGGATTTGGCAGGAAGCGCAACACTTCATCCTCGGTCAGTGCGAACATGGCACATTCGCGCTGAAACTCCCGGATCCAGTGCTGGTCCCTCTGCTGGATTGCCTCCTGGTAGGGTTCTTGAACGAGCCAGAGGAACTGCTCACTATCCAAGCATTGATTCGATAGGAGGATCGTCTCAACCAACTCTCTAGGAGTGGTCAGTCGATTCCTCCTCGGTTTGGAAGCCATTGTATCTGAAAAGCAAATTAAGAAGTGAGTCCGGGGACAGGACTTCCTTCGCACACCGGACAAGCATATTGTTTAATAGTCTTCCCTAAAGCTGGGGTAATATTGACACAGGGTCCGTGGTACCATTCAAGGCATACATCACACTGTATCATGAACCCTCCATTGTCTGGTAACCTACATAAACAATATTTCACTTCTTTCCCATTCACGTTCTCTGGCAGGGCCGCTTTCAACAAATCGGGATCTCCTTGAAGTCTCTTGATCCAGACGGGCAAATCTCTATCATCCAAACAGCTACCGACCAATTGCCTTGACAAGTTGCATCTGTAAAACTCTTGAACGGATGGTTAACGATAGGCTTGTTTGGTTTCTTGAATCGAACAACCTTATTGTATCTGTTCAAAGTGGCTTCCGCCGACAACGAAGTACGTTAGACCATCTTGTTCGGTTCGAAACGTATCTTCGAGAAGCTTTTATTAAAAAGCAGCATGTAGTATCTGTATTTTTTGACTTGGAAAGTGCATATGATACCACTTGGAAACATGGTATACTTAAAGATTTACACGATTTTGGCCTCAGAGGCCGCCTACCTATATTCATTGCAGCATTCCTGGATGAACGGCTCTTCCGCGTTCGTGTTGGGAACACCTTGTCAGGTGCTCGCGAGCAGGAAATGGGGGTTCCCCAGGGGTTTATTTTGTCTGTTACACTTTTTAGCATTAAGATAAATAGCATTGTTAAAGCTATAAACCCTGGAGTGGACTGCTCCCTTTATGTAGACGACTTTGTTATTTGTTTCTGTTCCAGAAACATGGATATTATTGAACGCCAACTACAGCAGTGCCTTAATAAATTGCAAATATGGTCAGATGAAAATGGGTTCAAGTTTTCCAAAACGAAAACCAAATGTATGCATTTTTGCAATCTTCGTAGATTGCATCCAGACCCCGATCTGACTCTAGGCAATACTAAACTAGAAGTTGTGCCAGAATTCAAATTTCTTGGAGTCATTTTTGACAAAAAGCTTTCTTTCTTACCTCATATTAAATCTCTTAAAAAGAAATGCCAAAAAGCAATAAACATTCTTAGAGTTATTGCACACTCAGATTGGGGAGCCGATAAGAAGGTCCTGCTAAGGCTATATCGATCCCTTATTCGATCAAAACTTGACTATGGTTCTATAGTGTATGGATCAGCCCGTAAATCCTATCTCCAGCAGCTAGATCCAATACAAAACCAATGTTTAAGGCTTGCCCTAGGCGCCTTTAGAACATCTCCTGTTAACAGCCTTTATGCAGAGGCTAATGAACCTTCTCTATATTACAGAAGGGAAAAACTATCTCTTCAATACTTTTTAAAATTGAAATCCAATCCTTTTAACCCTACTCATCGAGTAGTTTTTAACCCCCCAATACAAACGCCTTTTTCAACAGAAACCAAATGCTATTGCCCCATTTGGTATTTGCATGGAGCCCATTATAGATAATCTTGGGGTAGACACTGATTCCATAGCCCAGTACAAGTTATCTGACATACCTCCATGGACACTGGACACAGCAAACTTTTTATTTGATCTTACCTCTGATAAGAAATCAGAAACAGATAGAGCTATCTTTCACAGTAAATGTAGAGAGATAAAAGAACAATATTCTTCCTACAAACCTATACACACTGATGGATCCAAGGACGGTGATTTGGTTGCAGCTGCAGCTGTATATGGAGAAAGGGTGAAGAAATGCCGCCTTCCAGACAAGTCTTCTATCTTCTCTGCAGAGATAAGGGCTATTGATCTAGCCCTTAACCTGGTGGAAAATGCAAATTCCACCCGATTTATTATATTTTCTGATTCTCTATCAGTACTGCAAGCCTTATCAAATCAAAAGTTGGAGAACCCTTTGGTATGCCAAATTATTCAAAGGATCTCTCATATTTTGTCTTCAAACAGACTTGTGTTCTGTTGGCTTCCAAGCCACACTGGTATCATGGGTAATGAACAGGCGGATAGATCCGCTAAATCAGCTCTTAACCTTCCCATTTCAGATTTTAAAGTACCATACACCGATTTTAAACCTTCTATTTTAACTTACATCACATCCATCTGGCAATCAAAATGGAATGATGATGTTTTTAATAAATTGCATTCAATTAAGCCTACCCTCGGAGAATATTACCCTTCTTACAGGTCCGTACGAAGAGAGGAAGTTACAATTGCACGAATCCGAATTGGTCATTCACACATTACACACTCCTGGCTCTTGGCTAAGGAAGATGCACATGAATGCATTCCATGCAATGCACCCTTTACCATCAAACATATATTGCTAGATTGCATTGATTTTCAAAGAATTCGTGCAAAATATTTCAATGTCAACACTATTTTTGAGCTTTTTGAGACTGTCAGGATTGAATTAATTCTTTCCTTTCTCAAAGAGGTTGGGATTTACAATAAATTGTGATTCCTTACACATTCTAAATATATATACATTTATCAATATCATTTTTTCATCACACACTATTTATTTCATATCACACATTCATCACAAACAATCAACAATCATTAATTCTTTACAAATTTTCTGTCTACTTTTTTCATTAATTACAAATTCTTATTTATTTTTTCTTTAAACAAATACATTTTAACCTGTTAATATTTTTAATATCCATTCATCCACATCATCATAATGCGCGCTAAATGACCTTAGCTGTCGATGCGCCTTAAAACACCATTCATGCATTCATTAAATCGACTGTATGGATATAATGAGTTAACGATTTGCACAAACATTTTCAGGGGTGACAGCTATTATACGTTGTTCAAAGACATTAATATAAAGGCATTTCAATTGAAAACAGCTTTGTAATTTTACAACATGATCGTAGAAGAAAACTAGAAAACTATCTAAGGGCTAATATACTTATCATATTTATTTGCTTTGAACGCAAAAAAAAACAAAGTACAATCGAGTAGAGAAAGCATACATACCGTCACAAGATTGAAAACGCATATCGCTATGTGAGTTGTCCGGTTGTCTCGATTCATCGAAATGGATGGCATCTACACCTTTACTTTGTTGACTTGAAGAACTTATTTTGTCGTGGGAGTCGTTTAGTATTTGTTCGTCGAGAGAACCTTCAATCAATTCTTTGTTGTGTGATTCATTCAGTACTGCTTCGTTGTTGGAGGCTCTTGTGATCTCTTTGTCAGACGAGCTTACTTGATTCAACTCTTTTTCATTAATATGAGTTGCCGTGTAATAATGCCCTAAAATATATGATAAGTGATATATTTCCTTGATGGAACGTTACTTCTAAAATAAGTGTGTGGATAAGTGTTTATAGTTCTTGACTATCAGTTTGTTAGCTCTTCAAGATGCTTGATCTGTCTCTTAACACCTGAATAATGTGTTTCGCCACCCGCTTGAGCTCTTGCATTATTGCATCTTTTATCATTGATATAAAATATGAAAGTAAACATATTGAAATGATAATTAAAGTTAAAAGATAATTAAAGCTACTAGAAGTAAAATAGAAACATGATCCTACAAGCGCCTCACATCTTAATCAGTTAATCGTAAAACAGGGATATATAACCAAGAAAAAGAATAGATAAATTTATATTGATTACTGATATTTTAATAAATAAGTTATTGGATGTCTTTGTTTCTATTCATTTCTCAGTTGAAAAGTAGTTCGATGGTTCCCCGCTCTTCAATTAGCAGGGCAAAAGAATGGCTTTCATCGGTGTGTGAAAGCCTATAAGCGCGTGACTTGGACTGGCTTTTAGCGAAATCGTGTGAAAGCTGTGAGGTTGGAATTATTAAATTTTGAGCAATACGGTGAATTTTAATACCTTAAGCAGACGAGAAATTACGTAGCCACAAGTGAAGAGTTAAAATTCGACCACTGTGTATATATGTAAGGCTGCACATTCCAGTATCTAGTGAGATCTTAATGACCATTCAGTGGCAACCACATGGTAATTGCCACAATGTGTCGATTAACTCCCGGTGGACTGGTAATAAATTTTCTTAACAAGCGCGTGAATAGGATACCGTGAAATCGTATGATTTTAAGTACTAAGGAAGAAAATCATTGAGCTTAACTTGATCATTAGAAGATTAACGCGCTTAAAGTAACCCATATGAAACACATTAAACGGACAATATGATTTATGCACTTGCAATATAAAAATGGTTTTGGAATTGGATCTTTTAATATAATTTGATAAAGTAAATATGTGAACGTACAAGGAATAGCTGCGACTGAAAAATGCATTACATTTATTTTCATTGAATCACGCTTGAATAACAAACTAGTGTTATACGTTGTTTTGATGTAAACGGATGCGTATGTATAGTGTATGCCTCTGATACGGTATATATACAGTGTTTATTATAGTCTCATCCACATGGTTACAAAGCATATATACATGATAATTAATTGTCTTATATGCTAAAACTATATGACTATTCTATAAGAACGTTTAGACATAACTCCTAAAATGTATAATTAATTGCATAATCACCGCATTATTCACTATAACCACTTTATAGTGCATTTATATTATCTAATTACAAGGATGTATGGACTTAATAGAATGCTTAAAGACAGATATCTGTATATATACGCCGCCATTTGTTAATTGGCTGCTCTTTGTCATCTCAGGTTTTAACAATTTAACATAACGGAACATATATTTTATTTAGACTTTACATAGAAGTATATCGTCTTATACAATGCAAATAAACAATATCAAAATGCCACAGTGATCAGAACGGACTTAAATACAAATTTTACATTTAATTTAAATAAGTGTGAAATGTGCTCTAGAATGAGCCTAAACTCTCTAATTTATATATACCTTAACAAAAGTATTAAGAAATAGCAAAAAAAGCATTTCCAAAATTCAGACTTTCCTGATCAAAAGGAATACCACATTTCCATAAAACATTATAGCATGACCGCTGTGTTCATGTATGCTTCCCTTGTCGAAGCAAAATACAAGGTGATGTCATAGAATGACATTAAAATACTATCTAAAATTTGGGGTTGGTAAGAGAGAGACTATAGAAATGAGGAAAGGCAAAAATTACAGGATAAATAATTTACTAGATCAATTAAGAAACACTCAATGTGTCACGATATTAAAAGTTCTGCCATTATTGTTTAATTTACATATTTAAAACACACGGCGTAACGATTTGACGAACTGTTTACAGTCCTGAGTTATTTGAATTATTTAAACGGAACCGGGTCGTTCTTAAATGTCTTGGTCGTTTTGACATGTTTACAAATAGTTTGGATCCTGGTTAGTATCACAATGTATAGATAATAATGATCTATTTTAGAGAAATATGAATGCAACTTTCCCGTTGGATTTTAAGATTGCACCACAAGTGCGAATATTGGCACTATTTCTGTACATTATATTGCTTTTTTTTTTTTTTTAGAGTTTTAAAAAAAATAAAACAAAAAAATTATATATATATCATGATATTGCAGCACCATTAAATTAGTATAATAGTTTCGTAAAAGCAGACAATGAAATATAAGAATCAAGTGCTAATGAAAAAAGTACTTAGTTTCTCAGAGCTTCTCAAATTATTCATAACCAATGGTTAATGATTTTAAAACATGTACATAGTACCTAATGTAATTGTCATTTACTCTAGTTAAAACAATAAACATGTATAAGCAACTGTTAAGAAAATCGATAAGAGACTTTTAACGTGATATATAATATTTAAAGCACTTACCGCAACCTTTCCTCTGGACAAGTTTTCCATAATTCTGGTTTTTCGGGTATTTTCCACAAATTCAAAATAAACGAATTCTCTAATGTAACTGAAGATATGATATGATGCTTGAAACGGCCGAAATGGTGGTGTGTTGAAAACGACAAGGAATATATAGCGACAATCCCACGCGGAACATTTTTTATGTTCTTAACCTTTTCTTTTCATGTGTGAGAAAAATCGAGCATTGCAAATTCAAATACTTTTTGCTTCCGTTGTAAAGGAGTTAATTCTGTGTAGTCGTTTGGAACACCTTCTTGCAAACAGAATTAATCAGGAACCCCAGCACATTAAGACCCCATGGATTTGACCACATCCTCTACTGTAAAGGATTCGATGCTATAAGAGAAGCCTGGAAATTCGCGCATATAAAAAGGTGATAAAATCTTGGATATTTGCGATTCTCGACATCTGTACTTTCTTTATGATCAGTGGCCATACAAATTAAATGACTTTTAGTGCAATGGGTTCTTACATAACAGCATAATGAAAACATATTTTCAAAAAATGACTTTATTGATAATAAACTAAGTGTCGCCAAAAGGATGTTTGCAAGATATATTCTGAAAAACATTTTTTTAATTTACCAGATTTAATATTGCCTTAAGTTTCTAAGTATAAAAACCACAACCTTTATATAGCATTTAAAATACAATAACATCGTTAATTATTGTTTTTTCCTAAAATCATTCGCGAGAAAGTGATATTACCTTTGGGGTACAAAGAATATAACCACATATTGTACATACAATAGCTTTTTTTTTTTAAAAAAATTGACCTTTCTAGCCACGAAGCAATAATTGGAGTATGCCATACCTGTCAGATCTCTGTTGTAAACCACGTCTCTTGTTTACCTTGTCCCAATATCAATTCTAGGCTGAGCCTCTCTGATCCGTATTGGATTGTTATTTTTGGATTCTTATATATTTGGTTTCCTATATTGAATAGCATGTATTGATTGGGTTCCCCATATCAATTTGAACATACCATTACGTAGCAACATTGTGTCTAGCACTGTGATTCAAATCGGTGAAGATCTACTCTTTATCAAAATAAAATAAAATGTAAGCGATACTTACTTGTGTGGCCAAATGTTTTTGAAGACGTGTAAACACTAAATCTAGAATGGGTTCGTGTCTCGAAATCCCTCAAGATTATAAGGGCTTCCTCCAGATTTCCAGCACTGATCCCCTCGTTTAGCGCCATACTGGTTCAAGGAGGATGCCAGACTAGGAAAAAACTCGACAAACTGAAAAGGAGAATAAAGATTCAAAAAGGGAAATAACTCTTTATGACTTTTTGTGGCGCTAGCCCCACCTTAGTCTGAATGATCCAGACGTAGATATTTCATTCTACGTCTGGATTCGTTCTATATAAAAGCGCGTCAAGCAGATATCGATTATTCGTGGTAATGCATGTCGGGTAATATGTAGAAAGGGGGCGGAGTTAAAATGATAGATAAATTCTGGCGGGAAGAATAGATCTATTTTCATTAAAAACGAGATGCCCTTTCCCTCATATGAATTTTGTCAATTGCCAAAGTATTGCAACAGTTGATTTCAATTGAATACGTAGATATTCATTTAGTAAAGATATTTGTGACTGGGGTAAAACAGCAAGAGAAATATGTATCTGTTTAAATATATTGCGAAAATCTAGAGGGGATCATTTATGTGACATGTATTTTACAGGTTAAAACGGAAGAAATTAATAGACCAGGTCTCAAAAAGCATATTATTTCAATAAGGAAGGCTCCCATTCCGTGAGGGTCCTAATTCCGGTGATCTTAGTTTTTATAGGATATAAGGAGAACAAAAAACAGTCTAATATTCTTAGAGGAAAACTTTGACAAGAAATAATTAAGAAAAATTCAAGTAAAACATAAATATAAGAATTGGTTAACAAACGCTGATATCACTTACGAAAATAACAGCGAAACCACTCATGTCGAATACAACTAAGAGCGAAACGTCAAGGTTCGTACCGGTAAAGAGTGACTGTAGATAAATTTCTCACCTTATAAATAGATAACTTGGGTGATACCACATGTCTGTTACAGCTGTCCCATGTCTATGCAGCGATGTGTTTATCATTGAAATAATGTTCATTGAGGTGATCTAGTGCTGAAACATCGGCTGGTTCTATTCTCAACGATCCATTCCCAATGAACCAAATGCGAAAAAAAATATCGCGTGTCATCGCAGATTTCTCCAGGTTGACTGGACTGATCTTGTTGGACGCAGAAATCATTTGGCTATGCGGGACATATAGAGAATTGACAGACTAGCGATCGTATAAAAAAATATGGACTGATAAGCGCGGAACGTCAGAACTGGTTTCTCTTTGAAGTTTTTTCCCTTGTGTATATATAGTGTTTATAAAGGTATTATGATATATATCCCTGTTGCATGTGTAAGGATAACTCTTCTCAAACAGACATCGAGTCTATTTGGCCCTTATCATTAATGTGGAGAGTGCTGGTTGTGCAATATCCGTTGAGTTCTATGTTGCCCTTAAGCAACAAAGCCAAGTTTATAAACTGATCCAAGCATATCTTGACTGCCAGGGTTGCCAGCATGTGTACGGATACCTCTTCAGATCCTTACCGAATCTGGTTCTCTGTGTTTTTTTGGAACTCTAGATTGACTGATGGTTTTGAAAGAGCGTACAAACCATCGTTTGCTGTTGGTGTATGAGCCAACCTAACCGGAGTCTCAAGCAAACCTGACTCACGGAATATGTTTTCAAAATCGATGAACCGATTTACCTTACCTTGAGATGATGAATCTGTCTTGGCCGTAACGGTAACCAGGACAACCTCCACATCATCTGAAACGCGGGCTTGTTTCCCTCCTCCTCCGTTTCTCTTGGTCCCCTACACCTGTAAGGCATGGTGATTATCGAAGATAGCGAAATGTTTTAGATGTGGCCTTTTTCTCCAATGTAAAAGTATGGAAGTGATGAAGAAGTTCCGATTTCGAACCTCTGTTAATCTTTATCTGGCCTATCACTATGTGTTCTATTCTGTATCGAGCTATGAATAGTTTCGAATAAATCTGTCAATAAAGAAGAAGTCTCATTACAATTCGTTCCATCCCTGTCTAGATTCTGTCTATTTGAATTAACCCTTGTGCTGGTATGAATTGTTTCATATTCGTCTAACAATGAGTTGGGATGCTGCTACAAATTCTACCACCAGATATCCCACAAAACCCTACTTTTACTGGTTGGGCCTTGTACTGGATTACATTCTGTCTGTGTGGGTGCTTTAAAAAGCATTCTAATCGGGAAATGTGTAAACTACTCAGCACTTAACAGGCCATCATGAAAAGCAAGGGCCGTGAAAGTGTGATAACATGGTTAATTTTGTTCCTGTGGCTCTACACAATATTTTAAGGTCAATGTATTAAGAGTGAGTTGTTGAATCAATGAATGTAACAGCCAAATGTTTTGTCCAAAGACCAATCAAACGAAACATGATCAATTCTTTTTGATTTGCGCCATTTTTTTTTTTTACTGTGTCCAGTTTGGAATAAAAAGTCTAAAACCAAGCTCAGCCAAAATATTTCAGTGAGACATGAGTTATGTATCTCTTAACAGTGATCAATTAGAATCATACAGAAAAGCAATCAGTGTTTTGTAAATAATGCAGTGCAAAATGTGTGAGGAAAACAAGAAACAGAGATAAATACATGTACTGTTGAGAAAAGTACAATATCTGATATCAATCATACCATTATATTGTTTTTCATTTAACAACATCAGTTGTATGTCATGCTACACTTTTATCAATAACAGTTCTAAAGTTGTCTGCAGTAGATTTATTAGATAAAGGTTTGTTTGATAAAAGAAGTATACATGTCCATGCATTTAAGACTTATTTTGAATTTCATTAGCATATTGAGGGTTCAATGCAAGACTATAGCAAGTGCTTCATGTTCATGAAGCACTTGCTATAGTCTTGCATTGGACCCTCAATATGTCATCTGTAGGTATGTACAATATTTTTTATTTATAAAAAAAATAATTGTATAGTGCTTTAAAATGTATGTACGGGACAATAAATTATATTTTGTTCTTTAAAGGTTCCCAATGAAAACATTTATTCTACATAATTCAGGGTTATGCTATTAATTCGCTAAATGGCATATTTATAATGGCACTTTTTGGATTTAAAAAAATACTTGGAGTGTTTTTGTGTTTAAGATGGGAATCTCTGAGACTAGTAGAGGGAATGAATGATAAACCTGTGTTGATATAAATTGATGGGTGCAGGTCCCATAACTCTTGATTTCCTAGTTTCAGATTTTTAAGTGACTTGGTATAGTACTTATACAGGGCTGTTTTCCTTTAACCTATTACCAAACAATATAACGCCATTTGACAAGTTTGCTGCAGATGACTCAGGAAAACATGGTGGGAAAAGGAGAAATTGCTCTAACCAAGCAATTTCTCCTTTTCCCACAATGTTTTCTGTCCTATAAGAAGATCATTTTTTCAATTTCATCACATTTTGCAAGTTTGTCTGCAAACCTTTTCAATTTGGTCAGTTGAAAATTTGGCATTTGGTAAAGAGTTGAATTTGAAAGAGGCATTGGTTTGTTGATTTTGGGAAGTTTTATCGCCGACAATTTTGAATTGGGAAACCAAAAACCTCGTTTGAATTTGGAGGAAGCCTTTTATAGCCCCCTGCTATAAAATGCCAAATAGCCCTGTTATATTACTCAAGAAAAATGATTAAAAGATTAAAAAAATATAATTTTAAAAGGAGAAAAAATTCATAATCCATTTTTTTTTTTTTTTTTTTTTTTTTCCAACAAAAATATCTGCTTGGTATGACAGAGATCCTGTCATTTATAGCGCTTAAGATTTGCTTTCAGTTTAAATATTCACAGAAATCCGCTCCTGGATTGTAATCCATTCCCTCATAATATATTATTATGTCATTTTGTGACTTTTTCAAATTGAGAGCAACAGTCAATTGTTGCTATTGAATATGAAAAAAACATCCATCAGTGTTTATTGTCATGTAACTTTGTATTTCAATATTTTTTTGTTTATTTTGGTATAATTCTATTTCATGTGTGTACATGTATATATCTGCCACTTATTTTGAATTTTGAACTGTGTATTATGTATATATGTATTGTGGGCCAGAGGCCCAGTTACTGAAAATAAATTTGTATTGTATTGTATAATGTACATGGATGACACTAATAAAAGAAGAAACATACACAGAATCAATTTTCTTTTCAAACCAAGATGTCCTTATCTCTTTTTCTATATTGACTGCCCTTTGACAGATTGAAACTCTATAATTTTAATGCCATATGTCCAACTTTATGTGGATTTTTTCCAGATTATCATGATGTTCCTGATTTATCTTATTTTTACAACAATGTTTCAGTTATAAATGTAGTGGTGTCCCTTACAAGTATCTAAACATAACTGTCCATTTTAGTCTGACTATTTAGAAAAGAGTTTTGAGCCATTATATACTATATTATAGTGGTTAACCTGTCGGTATCCCTAAGTTGTACCCCTGTAAGGTGATAAAATAACTGAGCAATTGATGGCACTGTGTGAACCCTTTCCCGAACAATAACGACATTTGACCACTTTGTTGCAGACGACTTTAGAAAACATTGAGGGAAAAGGAGAAATTGCTCTTAACAATCAATTTTTCCTTTTCTCTCAATGTTTTCTGCTCTATCAGAAGATTATTTTCCAATTTCATCACATTTTTGAAATGTCGTTTGCAAACTCTTTGAATTTGGGACAGTCGAAAATTTGTTGTTTGGGAAAGGGTTAACCCTTAGAATGTAGGGTTATTTATGATTATGATCTGAGCATCACAATGTAACTGAAATAATGTTGATGCAATGTAAAAGCCACTTTATATAAATTCATAAACAGCTGAACGAAGTTTGCCTTAATAATACATAAAGCATGTCTTTTGGGGTTTAGTGCAAGACTATAGCAAATATATAGTGCTGGAACCGACTTCATGCTTCCAGCTGCCAAGTAAATAGGTGGCTGACCTGAAGTCTAACCTTTTTGCTACTCTGGGTATCTTTCTTTTTCAAAATAAAGCAGATATTTAAGATTTTGGAAAGTAGACAACACAAAAATTCTTTTTTTTAGAAAATTACCCATCATTCTAAGGGTAAGGTCCGAAAAAAAATTGGACAAGCTTGGTTTCAAACACAGGACTCCTGTATTCTATTTTTAACACACTACCAACTGGGCTGGATGTCTTGTGATCCGGAGGAAATTACAAAGGAATGGAATAATTGAGCAGTAGTTTGCCCTGTTAAGTCAAGAATTTTGCGCTTCAGATCCGGACTTAGTGTTCAGGTTGCCGATCAATTTTTTTTTACCTGTATTTGTGACTTTTTTATTCTGGACACATCTTGATGTACATGCTTTCCCAGGCCAAAGACTTAGTTTTCAGGGTACTGATCAATTTTTACCCGTATTTGTAACTTTTTGAACTGGACACGTCTTGATGTACAAGCTTTTTCAGGCCAAAGACTTAGTTTTCAGGGTACTGATCCATTTTTACCCGTATTTGCAACTTCTTAATCTGGATACAACTTGATGTTCATACTTTCCAAGGCCAAAGTTTGAGTGCTTATATTCAATTGGATGAATGTGATAATGACTTGTAATGCAGGGGTCCTCCTAGTCCAAATGATCCAGACGTAGATATTTCATTCAACACACAGTTACAGCTTGGATCGTCAGGGTCCTCCTAATAATTTCATATTTTTATTTCAGTTATTTGAGGAAATTGTTTTTACCTAAATTATATGTCTTCCAATATTTATATTGTAACTTATGCTGGGAGAGCAGTCGGTACCCTTCAAAAATAATCTGTGTTAAAAAATGTTGAAATAAAGATCAAATAACAGAATAAACAGGTGAATGCAAATTGCCAACAATGTTGATGACAGTTGGTGACAGTATAAAATCAAATTGTTTAATCTGGTGGAAAGACTTGCAGAAAATAAATGGAATTTCAGAAAGAACAAATGAAAACTTACTGATATAGGTTATAAAACGTTAAGGCAATTTTTATCAGATATTGCCATATTCATGGGACATACTAAAGAGAAACAAATACAGATTTGTAAATAATTCTTTAATGTTAAATAAAATTCTAAGAGCATGTAAATTCATTTCCTACAAACAAGCAAAACCCTAACAAGCAATGCACTTCTTTTTCTTTGTCATGTTTTAACCTTTAGAATGCTGGGTAATTTTCTTAAACAGATTTTTGTGTCGTCTGCATTCCAAAACCTAAATTTGAATACCCTTGCCATCACAAACAACAAAAATATTGAAATGGTTATATTTGATGACCACAAATGAGTTCACCATCTATGTGCAATACCACTTTCTTTACCTCTTCTGCCTGGACGTATTCTTTTTAACCAATTTTCTTTTACATGATTTTGATATTCAAATTGAAAGTAGAACTAAATGCAGATGACAATACAGTGAGTAGTCCGTAACTCAACAAAATCAATATGAATATACTAGTTCTTGATTCTGAATGATTCCTAAGTGGTTATGGTCTGGCATATAGCGTGTAAAGGAATCCCATATTATTTTTTTCAACCCCACTATTAACGCGGGTCGATCATGGCTCCAGACGAACGCTTTATAATGAGGCTGCAGTGTAATTATCAAATCACAAAGCTTTCTTCATGAATTTAGGTCAAAACAGTTGTTATAAATTTCTCCTTTAGCCACATCTCTTTCTTTAATCTTCTGTTGCATATACATTTAAATGCACAAATGTGAATGTAAGGGTTAAGAAATGGCACTTTTTTTTTGCTTATCTTTTAATAACAATGAACTAGTCTGTAGCGTTCGTCATCAAGGCATCGTTTCCAAGCATGGCACAAAGAGATAAGCAAAGAAGTACTATAAGGTGATCAGTCATTGGGGTTGAACTGAATTACTGTTGCCTAAGCAAAAAGAACTAAAATCTAAATATTTAAAAATAACAAACATGATTGTGCTTTCCTATGATTATTGTATGCTGAAATGAAAATATAGTCTCTAAACTTCTAGAAAATTCTGCATCAGATATTCCAAGCTGTTATGTCGTAGAATATCTTTAGGTTTTGGATCATACAGGTTACATCTGTCCTTCCCTTGAGGGAAAAGCCAAATCACATTAAGAATTTCAGGTTTTAATGCAAGACTACTGTATGTCCTTTGCATTTGTGAAGGGGTTAGTACTATAGTCTTGCACTGAACCCCCAAAGACCTGCTTTTGTGTTGGTAGGGCAAACTTCATTCAGCTGTTTATCAATTCATATAAAGTGGGTTTTTCATCGCATCAACATAATTTTAGTTACTTTGCGACGCTCAGATCATAGTAATGAAGGCATACCATAAATCTGATTGTCCAAACAGGCTTGTCAGTAATCAGACCCCTTTTCTTGTTTGAAAATAATACAGCAGACTTACACTGATCGCATTTGATACACAACATTGACATATTGTGACAAGAAAGACAACTGCTCATTGTAACAAAAATTTGATAAAATTTTGATCTGTTATGACAACAACAATACATGCAATATTCAACACCACAAGCATTGGCATGGTCATACTAAAAAGCTACAAACAGGAAATGGACGGATCATAATTTTCTGATGCAAAATCGTACAGTACACTCATCTAACAAGAATAAATAAATTGTTCAATGCAAGACAGTAGCAAGTCATTTACTTTTTGTGAAGGAGTTACTATTGTCTTGCATTGAACCTTCAAAATACAAAGTAACCCTATATTTCATGATACCTCACTTTAATTCCTGGAATTATGTGACTAATCCAACTTGATGATACCAGCAAGCAATGATAAAATCATAAAAATAATTGCTGATCATAAGCAGATTCTGTTTTTGTAAGGATGATTACTTAATCATTCTACTCAGAAGATATAAAAGACATTCTTCTAAAACATCTGTCCAAATTGTGATTTTGTGACTTGTCTAAAATGATATAACATCAGATGATCATGAAAAGAAACAATTTTATAAAACATAATAAAATAGAAACCATCTTAACAGTAAAACTACTCAATTACTCAATACAAGCAATTTATCCTTTTCATACAAATGTTTCTCAATGGTTTTTGGAGTGAATGAATCGGAGTGGGGTATTATTAAATTCAAGGTTTACCTTTCAAAAACAAAGCTATGTGCACTCTGAACAATGTGTAACGATGAACATTTTTAACTCTTTACCACCTGCAGACGACATACTTTTACTTGAAGCAGACACCTTTAGAAAAGCTTTGTAAGCGTAAGAAAAACCTTTCAGTTTAAGCAGTTGTGATATGTGAATTGACTGAAAAAGCATTGTGGCAAAAGGAGAAATTGCTTGTTGTCACAAGCAATTTCTCCTTTTTGCCACAACGCTTTTTGTAAGTCGTCTGCTGCCAAACCCCAAAATGTGGCCTTAGGTGGTAATGTGTTAATAGATGTTCAACATCTATCATCCATGACCAATAAATATGGTCCAATCACAGTTTGAAACTTTGCATATAAACATGATGCACATATGGTATTGTGAATGATAACAAACATCTGTACCGCAATAACATGTTTGAAGATACATCGCAAACAAACAGGTCACAGACAGCTAATGATGAGTGCATATTCAGGCTTCAAATCAAGACTAAAGTAAGTGTTTCATGTATGTGAAGACTTTTTACCCTTAGAATGCTGGGTAATTTTCTTAAAATAGATTTTTGTGTCTTCTGCTTTCCAAATCCTTAAATATCTGCTGAATTTTGGTGAGGAAAGATACTCAGAGTAGTAAACGGATATGTGGCGCCTGGCTTTGATCTAATCTGTTTGCATATAAGCATGAAGTCAGTTCCAGCACTATAAGGGTTGAAATAAAGTCGGGCATTGAACCTTTAAATTATTGTGTGTGCTAGGAATACACTCCTAATGAATCTATGGTTGAATTAGCTTAAAGGATATGGGGAAATGGAACCAATTTCTCCATATCCTTTAAATGATTTTGTTTATCTAAAATGATAAAAAACAAAGTCTATGATAAAATGGTGTCTTGTATGAATTTTTTTTTTTTTTTTTAAATGATATTATTTTATTATTATGCAGGATCTTTCTAGATTAACCTTGATGAGATGGTTCTAAAGAGTAATAACAATATAGAGAACAAATAAGAAAATATTCAACAAAATAGCAGCTCTTATCTAGAGGACAACAGACTATGCACTTTTAACAAATGCTTTGTTATATCACAGTTATATAAATACACACTAGAAACAAGGATGGGTTGAGGGTCTATTTCAAATGCAATTGTTTGTTTCTATCGAATAATCGATTTCCGCGCTGATGGGTTTTGATATAAAAATGCATCGAAACGTAGAATGAGATTTTTTTTTTTCAACTACTATGTTTAGCAAAGAGGAACATTGTGGGCAAGCTCAAGCCGACATAAGTAATCTAAAGGTTACAGGCATGTCCCAATATTTACTGACAATACAAGGTTTTGATTTGTCAATGTTTGTCCTGAACAAAATGAGTATAGACCAATCGAAACCACAAATTATCCTTTTTTTTTTCAAAGTTGACTTTGCAAAATATAAGCTAGACAAAAATATAAAACTATGATATTGTTTATGCATTGAGATATCAAACCAATTTCCTTATATGAAGTGTTATGACTGGTCCAAGTTGAAGCAAACAGAAGATGACGGGGAGTATCTCAAAAATAAAACGTTCCTCTGAAAAATTGGGTCAAAAACAAAATGCGATTATCATGAGCAGCTTCTCCTTTTGTCACCCTGTTTGCTGCTGTCCTCTGGTTGATGGTTCATTGCAAGAGTATAGTAAGTGCTTCATAAACATGAAGCACTTACTATAGTCTTGCACTGAACCATCGTGGTGCAGTTGCGAGTAAATAGGATATAATGAATCAATATGAAATATCTTGCGTTGGAGAAGGGATGGGTACAATGTTATACATTTTCTATCACATAATAACGCAAGCTTTAGATTTGGTGTCCTTGCGGTCTGGTAATGTGGGAGGTTTGTCCGCTTCCTCCCTCTGTCGACGTAAATGCTGCTCATGGAGAATATTTTCTCTGGAAAATACAAACATACAGCTTGGGTTAAAAAATATCTACCATGAAGAGGTATCATTATCATCGTCATTCAGTCAGTATCCTTGATTTTTATTTTATACATCATCTTACCTTCAAACATATTCTAAAGCACTCTCTCTGGAAAATACAAATATATAGCTTGGGATAAGAATATTTACTATGGAGAGGTATCTTCATCGTCATGGTCATTAAGTCAATATCCTTGATTTTTATTTTCGTATGGATTTTTTCCCAAAAACATTCTACAATGAAGTAATGGTAATGGTTGTAAATTTGACAAGAAAAACGTTTTTTGATATCAAGAATCAACCAAGGCTCCTTCGTGGCCCAGAGGTTGGAACTCTGGAATCCTGCCTTCGAGCCCCACCTGTACCATATCTGGCACTGTGGGAGTGTCATTTGGTAAGACGCTTTGAGGCCCTAGCCGATAGTACTAGTGAATTCAAAAAGTCCAAAATATAAGTGGAAAATTGCTAATTTGGTATTAAACCTATAAAAACAAACAAAAGAAGCAACAAACTATTTCCTAGTGAAGTGTCCTTCAGCTCTATTCAACACTATTTCCTAGCCAAATGTGACCAAAGGTACAAGAGGTTAGAGGCAGACACCTCTGTACCACTGTCAAACTATCCTTCTAATGGTAGATCACCAAAGAAGCCAAGTACAAACTAATAAATTGATGACAACAGCAGTAAACCCAAATTATAACAATAGATAATTTCCAATAGAAGATGACCAGTATGTCAAAATAGTGTCAACAAGCTGAAAATACTGTCAACAACAATAAAAATAGTGTCAACAACTGTAAAAATAGTGTCAACCACAACAACTGAAATAATATTGTCAACATGTAACTACACAATCTTTAGGATGCAAAATTGACTTTTTGATGTTAAATAAGTCATAGAAATTCAAAAAGGAAACAATGCTAGCTTCACTTCTCTCCCTAAATTGAGAGCGGATATTTTCGAAGGTCATTTAAAAACGAAAAAAAATGCAAGTAATGCAGCAGATAGCATACATCATCTTAAATATTCATATGGCTAATGCATTAATAATAATATTTACTATCATTGTTTTCACAAAGTTGTGAAATGAGAGTGAGATCATATTTTTACTGAAGTACAAAATGTCTGCGTCTTCTACTATTTTAGGAATCCTTTTTCTTACTACTCATGCTTTCCACGGTTTATGAAAGCTCATAAAATTCAATTTTAAACTCTAAAAACTGTGTAAAAACACATTAGAACTAATTTTGGACTTGTTGACACTTTTATTTCAGTTGTTGACACTATTTCTGTAGTTGTTGACACTATTTTTAGCTTGTTGACACTATTTCGACGTACCTGAAGATGACATTGAAATTAGTCAACATAACTAGATTGATCAGTAGTTTTACTGATACTAAGTAATGATGAAGTTACATCAGGTTTGTTTTAAACAAATTTTGCATTTGTTCATTGGTTTTCGTATTGTCTTCAACATAAAGAAACTTTATCAAAGTTTTTATTGTTAGTTGGTTTTCATAGTGTTTGCAACAATATATTCAAAACAGGAACTTTGATTTATAAAAGACAAAAAAACCTACATAAAGTTTGGTTGTTAAGGTTACGCATATTACCTTTGACCTCTTGGTAAATTTTCTAAATTTCCATCATTATTATCAGCGTCACTATAGGTTCCAGATTGTTCATTCTTCACCATACGGAATCCACCTGAACCTAGGATATAGAAAACAAATCAAATTTCATCTAATCTGTGACAGTATTCATTGTTTTAAATTTTAGATAATAAACATAATTATCCCTTAGAATGCTGGATAATTTTCCAAAAATTATATTTTTGTGCCGTCTGCCTTCCGAATCCTTAAACATCTGCTTAATTTTGATAAGGAAAAATACTCAGAGTAGCAAACAGGTTAGATCACAGGTCAGCCCCAATTCACTTGGCAGCTAGCCTGGATCTAACCTGTTTGCATAAGCATGAAGTTGGGTTCAGCACTAAAAGGGTTATAAAAGCTGATTTTCAATAAGAAATTTACAACAGACTTTGAAAGTGACATATCTTGACTACCTTTTCCATATTACATCACATTGATGCATCCACTGTTGACGTCTTTAACCCTTTCCCAAACAACAAGTTTTCGACTGTCCCAAATTGAAAAGCTTTGCAGACAACATTTCAAAATGTGATAAAATTGAAAAATATTCTTCAGATAGAGCAGAAAACCTTGTGGGAAAAGGAGAAATTGCTCATTCCGAGCAATTTCTCCTCTTCCCACAATGTTTTCTAAAGATGTCTGCAACAAAGTTGTCAAATGTCGTTATTGTTTGGGAAAGGGTTAAAGGCTAAAGTAATTAACCTTTTTACTACCTATAGCGCCGGATGTACATGTATACGGCGCACTTTAAGCAACTTATATACCATATCCCCATTAATTAATAAAAGGCATAAAATGGTTGTATGTATAGAAGTATTAGGAACATGTTAGAGTATAGAAGGTTGGTATTTAGTGTACTGTGAAACTTGATATCGATTTTTATAAATCATTGATGTCATTTGAGCGTCTGTTACAGGCAGTGCAGGGGTAAATTCTGTCTTTTTCCCTTGGTATATGAGAAACAAGGTCTGGTAGTGAAAAGGTTATTAAAAGCATTTATTGGTCAGCATGAGGAATGTATCTTTTCATCACCATTATTACTACCCTACAATTGAAAGAAAATGTTTATTTATCTATTTCATGACATTATTCGTCAGCTGTTACCTTCAGCTGGTACAAGAAGTTCGTCTTTGTCTTGTCCTACTGAATATTAATATTCATGTGGGGAATCTTCTAAAGGTCTGGAGGATATATTGTGCAGTACTTGAAAAGAAATTCACGAGTAAGGTAAAGATCACTCCTTATAATAATAGAACTGAAATATTGTTGAAAATGACACAAACCTTAATGCATTACCTCCTAACTCAAAAGCATTGTGGCAAAAGGAGATATTGCTAGTCACAAGCAATTTCTCCTTTGGTGTCAATGCTTTATAAATCTTTTCTTATATCATTACAGCAGAACTGAAAGGTTTTTCGTATGTTTACAAAGCTTTTCTAAAGTCATCTGCTTCAATTAAAAAATAAATGTCATCTACAGGTGGTGGAGTAAAGTCTAAATTCAAACGGATTTGTTTGAAATTAATGTATCCAAAATATCGAAATGTATAATTAATGATACAGATGATAGTTAATAAATTTTCTTATGAAATTTTAAGAAAAATTCTAGAATAAAGCTTAAAATTAAAGAACCAACTTAGAACTGTAATATATGAAGATGAAATATGCTACATGTATACTTATCTGTGAAAACAATATTTGAACTTATATTATTATACCTGGTCAACCATTCAAAAGTTTCCTAAGCTAATGATGACTCAAAATAAAAGAGAAATACTATTTTAAGTTAATCTTTCATGCAGGTACATTAAGATTGTCTAGCGTTAGTTAAAATCTATACTCGTATTTATGTATGTATTGACTTGCATAGCTTCTTGCCAACACTATGATCATGTTCTTCCATTAATTTACTTATTTTTTCGTAAAAAGTACTTTGTGCTTTATACTGAATAAAATTAATTGAATTTAATTGACATTTACAGTTTTCTCATGAATGCTACATTTTCCTAATCTTTCATACTTTTTCATGCTTTAATTCCTTATTTTGTACTATTGCACAATGGTCTTTACCCAAAATCATCAAGAGATAGTGTGTTGCTGTTTTTCTTCCTATATTATTTGTCTGCTTTTGCTTTCAATTTGATCCAATCCCAAATTCCCAAAATGGGTATTGGGTTAAAAATAACAACATTAGATTTAATAAAGGTTTCTAACTAAGAAAAACAATAAGTAGATAAACATACTTTTGTTTGCTATGATATAAACATGTAAAGATATAATGAAAAACTAAAGAAAAAGATTGATTAATTGAGATTTTTCAACCATAATTTTGATATAAATGACTCAAAATGCTCTTGCAGATAAGATTTGAAGATGGTGTGACAGGTGAAAACTTTGCTTATTGTACGTGAATTCTCCCTTTATTACAAAGGACTCTTTCTATGGTAATCCATTTAAAAATGCCATTTCTGTGTCAACTCGATTAAATTTTGTCAGTTTTTAACACTTAGAATGCTGGATAATTTTCTTAACATAGATTTTTGTGTTGCTGCTTTCCAAAACGTTAAATACTTCCTTAATTTTAATGAGGAAAGATACTCAGAGTAGCAAACAGGTTAGATCACAGGCTAGCTGCCAATTTACTTGGCAGCTGGCCTAGATCTATCCTGTTTGCATAAGCATGAAGTCAATTCCAGCACTTTAAGAACTAAGGAAAATCATAGGTCTCACTTGTATTTATTAATTAACTCATATACATGACTGTACATATGCAAAATGCCTTATTGGAAAGGAAAAGAGAAATATGATATATCATCTGTGTTCGAATGTCTACAATAGCATATGGTTTTAACCACCCAGAGAAGGATATGGTTAAATATAATTGATAGGATCTACACATAAGAATCATATGGCCAAAATCAGCATCTAAACAGATTAAGTTAATTGCATAACATGTGAGATCCGACATTCCTTTATGTACAGACGAATATACAATCAACACTTCTATTGAAAAGAGGTATAAAATGAGTCTGGATGAGTCTTTGCAGTTTGTAAAAATCAACAAAAAACAATACATAGAGAATATTAGAAAGTCAAAATAAAATGTCTTTGAAACAATGCAGTTTTTGTTTTATTGTTTAATATACAATTAAAAAAAAAGCTAATGAAAGAAAGATTAATTTCTGAAGCATCACTTTATCTTAATAATTACCGTACTGTACGTAACATGTTTATATGCTGTAGATATCACATCTGTGAACAAGCACCTTTTAAATCCTGTGCAGAATTTGAATAAGTGATAAGACCTTCCTGTTTATAACCCTTATAGTGCTGGAACCAACTTCATGCTTTTGCAAACAGGTTGGATCAAGGCCAGCCGCCAAGTAAATTGGCAGTTGGCCTTTGATCTATTCTGTTTGCTACTCTGGGTACCTTTCCTCATCAAAATTAAGCAGATATTTAAGGTTTTGAAAAGCAGACGACATAACAATATATTTTTATGAAAATTACCAAGCTTTCTAAGAGTTAAGGTGCAGGTAAAAAAGCTTTACATTGAATTTATGCCTTCAAAGTCCCGATATGAGGTATACTGAATTGGCTTCTTCAGGTCTTAAATAAACCCTATTTTGTAGTTACTCATTAGAATTGTCTTGATGAGTACCTATAAAATAGATGCAGACAATCTAACAATCATGACTAACGAAGGAACTACTTTAAACAGTTTCAACCCAGAATCAGACAGAAAACGTAGCTGCTGTCCATTTTCAAGTTTGATAAGTCCCATAATCTCATATCAAAGAGTAAGAAAAGCCTTCATCCCTCATTTAGTGTAAAAACTACAATGGTGTTAATATTCCACAGCAATTCCCAACAAGATATGTCAGTGCAAATAACAAATAGAACCAATCCAGTCCAGAAGCGTTCATCACTTATATAGTGTTTCTTTTATAGCATTTTGTTCTAAAATTAAATCTGCTTGTTCACAGACATCAGGAACGATGGAAGTTAAAAGTTTATATCTTTTAACCCATTACCAAACAATAACGACATTTAACCAGTTTGTTGCAGACCACTCTTGAAAACATTGTGAGAAAAGGAGAAACTGCTCTTAACGCGTATTTTCTCCTTTTCCCACAATGTTTTCGCCCTTTTTAGAAGATTATTTTTCAATTTCATCATATTTTGAAATGTCGTCTGCAAACTCCTTCAATTTGGAACAGTCGAAAAATTGGCGTATGGTAAAGGGCTGAACTGTAGAACAGCTGTACTGTTATATGATATGCACCGGGGAATAGCCTTTGGAAGCAAAATAAGTCCCTTTCTAAATATTTAGACTCTGAAAACAACGAATTGATATGTATTTAAATCCAAAATGTTGCAGCGGTTTTGATATCTTATGCTAACAGGCTGTACAAATTGAGATATAAAGTTTACACTTCTTGAATTAAGTATGCGTTCAGTGGCTTCCATTTACATGTATGTCCAGACACAAACTTTCTATATGGATTACAGTGTATTAGGATACGAACCAATGTAATACTATGGCTACTGCTACACTACATATTTATCTATTGAGTAAATTCTCTTTATATCGAAATGTTTTTTCAAAACATCATCTACTCAAAGTTTGAAAAGGGAATGGATTTTTCTGTTAAAAAAAAGAATTGTTATACCGATTAGCCAAGGAAAACAGCATAGACTGATCGAAATACGAGAAACATACTTATTTCCTTATGTGTGATTTTGTGACAGATCCAGATTGAAACCAGTACCAGATGACAATGACAAGGATCAAAAATGATTTTTTGGTATTAAATGAGAAGAACTTTTGTACTTAAAGGAAAATTGCATGTTGCAAGCAACATTTTCATATTTCAGGCCTACTAATTTTCAGGCTTGTTCCTGATTCAAGCTTTGAAATTCTAAATTTACCTTCTTAGTTCATATTGAAGATGTTTAGGTTTAGGATTCAAGTTATGATTGTCAGGCTTCAAATGAGCATTCCTCAACAATAGTGAGACTGTATTTCATATCTCATAATTATGTGTTTTTTTTTGTTTATTTTCCATTGCAGATGGTTTAAAATATCGACAAATATACAGGAAAGTGTAAACCATGTGATTTGTAAAACTATCTTTTTGATTGTTCAATGGTTATATGATTCATTAAATTAAACACTCTAATTGAAACTACAAGGTAAAGCACAACAAAGCCAAACTAATTAAGAACTGAATACAAATATAAGTGATTTACACTAGAGATACAGATACATCGTACCATAATTATGCATGCAAGCATTTGACCATGAATTACCTCCCTTTACTGGATCAACATCGTCATCATCAGTGTCGTCCGTGTCAAAGAAATTTGCGCTTTTTTGTTTTGTCCCTGAATGAAGTTTGGCTTGTTTAGGTTTACTGAAATCTTCCATATCCATGGCATTACCTGCACTTGTGTCTTCCCCGTTCCTCTTAATAGTTCCGATTGTGGCGTAAGGTGGTTCAGTATCGCTTGTATTGGCCCTTGGTGATTCTCCGTGATACCCATTGTGTCTGTCCGAATATGATTTACTGGAAGAGTCATTGTTTGAATTTGAGTTTAAATATGTGCCCAAGTCTTTAGAGTTAAGTGCGCTAGAAGGCGGTGACTGTTGTGGAATAGAAGGTGCAAGGCGTGCCCTGGAAAGAATATAAAAGAGGTTCACTGATTAAATTTGGCTTGAGAAAAAGCTTCAAGCTTGACTGGACTATTTCAATGGTTGTCATAAATGAGTTACTTTAGAAAAAATAAATCTGGACTTCACTGGCCTTATTCTCACAAAGGTACACATATTAGCCCTTAAAATGCTGGGTAATGCCCTTGGAACTTGCTGGGTAATCTTCTTAAAATAGATTTTGTGTCATCTGCAAACCAAAACCTTAAATATCTGCTTAATTTTGATGATAAAGATACTCAGAGTAGTGCACTAAAAAGGGGATACTTCCATTCACTGACGTAATCTTGGGCACCATATTTCACCCAGGTTTATTGTTGTATTGATCAATACCTGGTTGCCAAGGGTTGCATTCAATCACATCATCACCTGTTTGCTTACTTTATAACAAGGTGATACGGCTGGCTTGTGATTTAACCTGTTTGCATAAGCATGAAGTCGATTCCAGCACTACAAGGGTTAATCTACCAGACCTTATTTTGATGAGGATAAATAAATGAGTAAATGGGCATTTGTGCAAATTTTTATCAATAATCTAGTAGGCCTTGATAAACAGTATACATGGATCCAATGAACTATGATGACTACCAGTCTTATAGTCAAAAAAGGGGAAAGAATGATTGTTTTTCTTTGTATTGGATTTTGAAAATGGTCCAATATAAGAGCAGACAACGACTATGAAGTACAAGAATTATATATGCTTTGTGGTGATTGGTAGAAATCATTGTGACAAAAAGAAAAGAAAATAGCTTGTCATAATACAATATTTCCTAATATAGGTCTAGTGCTCACTTCACTCTCTGTCTCTACTGGTGTTTCAAAGAAGGTGTAAGAAGTAAGAAACAATTGTTTAACCCATTACCAAATAATAACGACATTTGACCAGTTTGTTGCGGACGACTCTGAAAAACATTGAGGGAAAAGGAGAAATAGCTCTTAAGGAGCAATTTTTCCTTTTCCCACAATGTTTTCTGCCCTATCAGAAGATTGTTTTTTCAATTTCATCACATTTTGATACGTTTTCAATTTGGTTGAAATTTTGGCGTTTGGTAAAAGGTTAAGATGAATAAAGGCAAAGAGACCATTCAGTATGAACAGTTCCTCCATTCATCCAATAGCTCAGTTGATTACGAGGAACAGAGCAATCCAAACACATCGGGTTTATCTGATGAAAACACCTCTGAAATAATAGGGATGACACCATATTGTTTCCTGCGAGAATGACGTCACTTTATTTTCGTTTTTAAAAATAGATCTTAAATGTGAAATCTAAAAAGTCCTTTAATTGGATTAAAGAAACAACGATACATGTCACCACAACAATTTCGCCATTTTGTATGAGTTACTGATAAAAAAATGATTTAAAAGGAAGTCCAACACTTCCATACACATTGAACTACTTGACGTGCACGCTAAGAAAATGTGTAAGACACCTGAGGCCGATTTACCCGAAAAATTGTAACCCTACACTTATTTCCGAGGTGTATTTCACAGCTCATCGAAATGCCCGAGTAGTTACGATCGGGAACAGAGGTTGAATGATTTAATCAATTTACTACTGTAGTTAGAGAGACATCTGTTTACAAGCAAAACTCACCATCCATATTTCATGCATAACTCTATCAAAAAACGAGTTGAAGGACACATAAGGAAATTGCACCCCTGAATCATTTTGCACTTTTCATGGTTTAGGAAGTACTTTTACTCCCTCCCTGTAATATACAGAGCGTTCTTTTGCTCATTCCCCTCTCCCCAATATTTCAATCTAGCTTCGACTTTGTGATTAAAGTTATTGTACATTAAATTGACCATCTCAAACAATTTTTCAAATCGAATTTTCTCACCTCTTGTTTAATTGTTTCCCTTTCATTAATCAACTGTAAACGGAGGTTGATATGTGATTGTGCCTGAGATAAACTTCCTTGTTCATCACTTATACTTTGTACTTTGAAAATGGTCATTCAATGCTTTGGATGACAATCATTCATAGTTAAATGGTCATTGCACTTGACCAATTCACAGACGATTGAACATAATTGACCAATGTCTATCTAACAAAAAAAAGTGTTATTAAAGCCATACTTGCGCTCATTTACACTTAAAATTCAAAAGTTCTAAAATAATTGAAAATTAACTTAAAAGTACTTTAAATCCTCTATTACAGGGGAACTAAGACTGTAACACATTCACATGATGCTTTTTAGATAGTGAATATTATACGGGTTATTTACAATAAGCGATTTAATAAGGTGAGCGGAGAAATCTATTTTAGATGTTACCCAAATGTAAACAATGAAGTTAAATTGGTTGGCACCAAATTTGTGAAAATAGCACTTTGAAAAATAGATAATAAATAGTGCAGGCGTTATATTGTCATGGTCTTGTGGTTATCCGCTATGTTTCAACATATTCTATCATAATTTATAACTCATATTACCCAGTTTTGCAGTTTTTCTGAGCGCTAGTTTGCTTTTAAGAATTGTTTTCGATATTGATTTTGAAATGTAATACAAGCAAAATAATAGACTCTTAAAAGAAATTAAGGCTGAGGGAAATGTCTGCCCTCTGCAATAAAGCAAGGTATTTTTAAATGTCCAATTACTAAAGATTTTCTTATCTGAAAAAGAGACATACTTTTGACAGCAAACTTTAAAGAGTTATTGGACCTGAGCTCATGACCTGACATTGTCTTAAGGAAGAAATCTTTGAAGTTTTCATTTTTTTTAAAAAGTGAAAAACCTGCATGCTTACACACTCATACAAAAATGCCACAGGCAGGCCAATGCAGACACAGACCCTAACAAATTGGGGATTATGAAGCTCTGCTAACTTTTCGAAACTTGAGCTAAGAATTGCATGGTCTTAGCTTAACCTAATATCAAACTATAACAACATTTGACAATTTGTTGCAGACGACTCTAGAAAATATTATGGGAAAGGAGAAATTGCTCTAAACAAGCAATTACTCCTTTCCCACAATGTTTTCTGCCCTATCAGAGGATGATTTTTTCTGTTTTACCACATTTTGAAATGCCGTCTGCAAACTCTTTCAATTTAGGACAGTCAAAGATTTGGAGTTTGGTAAAGGGTTAAAGTGCACCAAGAGGGAAATGGATTGTAAATGAAGGTGCCAAAGGTGTCCTTAACCCTTAGAATGCTATGTAATTTTCCAAAAATAGATTTTTGTGTCGTCTGTTTTCCTGAAAACCTTAAATATCTGCTCAATTTTGTTGATGAAAGATAGCCAGAAAGGCAAACAGGTTAGATCACAGACCACCCACCAATTTACTTGGCAGCTGGTCTGGATCTAACCTGTTTGCATAAGCATGAAGTCATTCCAGCACTATAAGGGTTAAACTGATGAAAATAACAAAACAGCCAAGACTATATGTTTAAAATGGAAGGAAAAATAAAGGAGGTTTAATGGTCATTTCTTGTGACTTTTATCTGTCTTGTTCAAAAAAAGGAAATACATCTTTTTTCCAACCATAATTACTTTATTACCAATGAACTATATTTCAACACTTTTGCAAGTTTGCTTGTAGTTTGAAAAGTCTTTCAATAAGCAATGATCTAAAAATCTTATTTTGTAATAGAGCTAAAAGAAAAGACAAAAAGCCTGAAAATGAGCAGAAGGACATGTCAATCTTAGAGGTGGAGCATACATTCAAAAAGGCCAATACAGGTTAACAAGTTTGAGAAATTCAATTAAAAATAAAATAAAAGAAGTCAAATAAAACATTGGAAACATATTTTCATGCCCTAAATGATGGCTAGAGATTTAACCAAATACTCAATAACGCACTATGTTCTAAGACAAACATTTCATGAAAGCATCAGGATAGAAACTTCATGATTCCAGCTTGCCTGTGCTATTTAATCTGTCATAAAATTGAAAATTGGGAAAAGAGTTAACCGCACATAAAATTTAATCTTGATGATGGTTAAGTCCAACCTCTCTGTAAGGAACAATGGTTTCATAGTTTTTCTAAATGAAGTGCATTATATGGAATAGATTTTTTTTTAAATGATTGGTTTACATAATTCAATGAACCCATACCTAAATTGTTTATGATAAATGCTACTATCAACAACTTTTCATATAGATATCTTGGTGTATGACAGTGTTAAATCGGCACAGGTTTTTTTTATAGTAATTGACTTTCGGGTCATAAAGCTATGTGAATTGCCCAGAATGCCATGGGAAGAAGCCATTACTGTATGGTCTTTAGTATGTCCCAGTACACTTTAAAACTCAATCCGAACTCATCTGGGTTTATCCAATGAAAACACCTCTAACATAATATAAAAGCAACCATATTCCTTCTCACAAGACTACTTTCATTGTAAAAATGTCCAATGCAATATCTATACAGTCATCTAATTTGATAAGGGAAACAAAGATATATCACAACTTTTAATTCACAATAAGTATTAGTTACCAAACAAAGGTTATCGTTTTAAATGATGTTCAACAATTCCATATACATTTAACTACTAAACATTGATGCTCGCAGGAAATGCGTTATAAGCCAGGACATTTAACACATTTTGTAACCCTACACTTGTGATACAAGATGTATTATTCAAGTCACTGAAATACCTCATTAGTTACGACTGTATCAAACCCTGATACTCTATCTGAAGTGCCAAATAAATGCCTGGACATGTCATAATGATCTGACAAAACAATATTATTATTATACCTGGCCAACTATTCAAAAGTTTTCTAAGCTTATGATGACACAGAATAAAAGAGAAATACTATTTTAAGTAAGCTCATTTTTCATGCAGGCTCATTTAGATTGTCTATCGTTAATTGAAGTTTATAATCATATTTATGTATATATTCACTTGCATAGCTTCTCGCCAACACTATTATCATGTTCTTCCATTGATTTACTTATTGTTTTTGTAAAAAGTACTTTGTGCTTTATACTGAATAAAATTAATTGAATTGAATTGCTATACCGGTATATAATAAAATTATCTAGACCTACTTTTGGGGCGTTTCAGTAACATCTGTATCCTCCTCTGAGCTTTCGTCAGAATCATCTTCATCAGAATCTTCTTCCTGAGTTCAAACACAAATATAAATCAGAAATATAGCAAAATCAGTTAGGTGCAATAAAAACTTTGCAATTAGATAGTGGTTTCTAAAACCTTTATATTGTTATAAATTTGATTATGGTTTCTTGTTTTGCTCCTTAACCCTTTCCAAAACAACAAATTTTTGACTGTCCCAAATTGGAAGTTTGCAGACAACATTTCAAAATGTGATGAAATTGGGAAATAATCTTCTAATAGGGCAGAAAACATTGTGGGAAAAGGAAAAATTGCTTGTTACGAGCAATTTCTCAAAATTGCTCGTTACGAGCAATTTCTCCTTTTCCCACAATGTTTTCTAGAGTCATCTGCAACAAATTCATCAAATGTCGTTATTGTTTGGGAAAGGGTTAAGGTGTTATTAATAAAAAGGTTTGTTATATTTTCGACCAAATGGTTTTTATCAACTCACACGCCTTCTCTATTGATCCAAACAGGAACTTCCCATTTTTGGTCTGGAACTTGCGTTCCACTTGTAATGTTACACTTAATATTAAAGGTGCCTTCAGATGCCATCATTCTTTCAATGGGTTTTTGGTCAATTGTGTTGTTGCAACACATATCTATTTTCCTTGGAGCTGTTTTTTTTTCTTGTTTTTTAATATCTATAACTACTTTTTTGTCTAAATGCTGTAATTGTTCCCATAGATTTTTAAATCTTAGGTTTTCGGTATTAGCCAAGGGGGCCCGGCCCAATCCTGTATCCTTCCACAGATGTATGATAAATGTCTTCCTCTTAGCTAAGCAAACTCCTCACAGTGATCTCCCTGTATGGGTATGATCACTGCCATCACAAATGTCACGTGACCACCTACTTAGAAACGAAAATGGCATAACAAGATGGCGGCAAAACTAAAAAATTGTTATCCTTTAGTGCTTTATTTATAAACAAAACCAATTTTTTTTTCAACTTAACTGGTCAGAAATCAATACAACAAGATATTGTTTCTAAATTAACTAAGATATCCGGTAATCTCTTAACAAAACAGCATCATTTGAATTTCATCCAAATCTGGATGAAAAAACTTGTGGTGGCAGTGGTCGATGCAGCGTAGCAAGGGGAGATCACTGTAAGGAGTTTGTTAGCTAAGGTGGTCCTTCGATTAAGCTATGATAGTGGTGAGTCATAAAACAAGTGAAGCAAAGGAAACTCTATAGCTTACCTCAGAATCCTCATCTTTATCAGCTGAAATGAGAAAAAAAATTGGTGTTCACTTGTTGCATACATGTTTTATGATGTTCAGTTGATTTGTCATTAAAGTATGACAAAAAAGTTCAAAGTAAATGATTAATACAAGAAATACAATAAATAGAAATGTGTGTTTGTGTAGAAAAGTATCAGCCACATTAAAATCCTTTTAATGGCTTAATATATTTTTATGTTGAATCCATATCAAAAGCAGTAACAGACAACATTTGAAAATTATAGAGAAACTATTGCAAGGAAAATCAACATAGCCCATACAGGAATTCATGATAATCAGTTTACAATTAAACTTGAGACAATATAAATGCTTTGCTTAAAAATTAAATCATAATTATGTTCCTTTGATAGAAATTACTGATATTTGGCCAAGGTCATTGATACACATTTCAAGTTTCAGAAAGGTTTTTTTAAAACTTAAATTTTAGATGTGTTTGAAAGATTACTTATGGATATGTTTGATTCCACCAAAAGATACACCAGGCACACAATTCATGATTATATGAAAAAGAAATAAAAAAAAAAAGCAATGAAAGCATGTTTGTTCTTGACTTTTTAATTTCAGTCCAATTGTGAATAATGCTTTTAACCATAACATCATCAATTAACTTATTATTTTTTTTTTTATATGGGTTTTACATCACATCAACATTATTTCAGTTATGTAGCGATGCTCGACTCTTAATGATGGAGGAAGACCCCATACTCAACTGCCCACAAGGGCTGGTTGAGGCGGGTAGAACCATCGGCATTTCGTAAGTCAGTCGGGAGACTGCCTCTCATGAAAATCCATATCCCTCTCAGGATTTGAACCCACGCGGAGAGGGGCCATGTGATTTCAAGTTCTGTACTCTAACCACTAGGCCACGGAGGCCCAATTAACTTGTAATAATGAACTTTTCAATCTATATTAAGAATAATACCTACAATTTTGTTTCATAAGCTTAAGCCTTTCTTTAAATCATTATTTGAATGGTCATGTACTTGTTCATATTTTGACACATTTGTTGAAATGCTACTCTTTTACATAAATGAGACAGAAATAAAGAATGCAACCATGACATAAAGCTCTTTTCCCAAATCAAAATAACCTTAACCTAATACATCACACACTTCACACTGCAATCTAAGAATGCGTATGAATTCACTGAGGCAGAAAACTGCAAATAAAGGTTCAGTGCAGGACTGTCGTCATATACACTGTCGTGTATATCTAGATACAAAAATATGAAAGACTTATGATAGTCTTGTACTGAACCATCAAAATGCTTTCCACTCTAGTTTGTAAAAGTACATGTGAAAATGAAAGAGTTTATTGTAATTCTAGGGGGAAAAAAAATTTATCTACATTTAAAATATTTTATTTTTGAAGTTGCATACAAAATACCCAGTTTGTCCTTTGTTTAAGTCGGGGGTTTAATGCAGTACTATAGTAAGTGCATCACGTTTGTGAAGCATTTACCATAGTCTTGCTTTGAACCATCAAAGTGTAGAAAATAAGAGAGTTACAGTTAATCTTAATGTAGAGTCTTAAGTTTTCGGAAGTTTTTTAAAACTCCTAATTTGTTCAATAAAACAGTCCTCACAGTAGCAGATGTCTTCAGTAAGCATTGTAACAAAAAAACACTATCAATGACTTCTTCCCTTTCATCATAATTCAGATTTTTCATGGATAAGAGTTGTCGTCTGCAGTTACTATCAATTTCATCCAAGCACAAAATGGCATACAAGCAAAGCGGTTAAAGAATGTTGGACCATTGTGATGTTACACTCAGGATATCAACCATTGAAAACAGTTCTTCCTTTTGTCTCAAATCTTCAATAATTGTAAAATTTCTCCTTTGAAAAATAAGCTGAAATCTAAGCAAAATGGTGTTTAAACTCCCTCACCATTTTGAAGCAGCCACATAAACCAAAGTGTAAGAATAAGTAAAAGTGCATGAGAGCACATATACCAGAAGCAAACATAAAATGTGTATTGTACTAGATCTATATGAATATATAGCCCAAAACACATTTGTTTTCTGGCCTGTGCATGAGTTGCATTAACCATTTCTTCATATAAAAACAGCTATATGTTTTAAAGATTCCTATAGAGAATGACTCAAAAAAAAAGTTAAAATCTAAAAGGAAACAGTTTTTTCTTTTGTCACAATTGTGTTTTCCTTGAAGAGCGAAGTGGATATTTGTTTTCTTTTTCTCAATGGTATGAAGCTGTTGCTTTCAGTTTTAAAAAGTATAAAAATTCCCACATATGAAGAAAGAGTTTATTGATCACAGCTAAACTTTTGTTAAACCTTCCCAAGTGATAGTAATCAGGAACAAAGACAAACATTTTCAAAGTCTATTAAAGTGTAAAGCAATATCTTTGAAATTCAGTAACTGTTTAATTAAAACATCCATGTAATTGGGACAAAGGGGAATTTTCTCACTGTGAGCAAAACTAATCTTTTGTCACAATGTGAAACGCTAAAATTCAAATTTGTGTATATATGGTAAAGCATCAAGGCAGAAATGGAATTTGTTTCATAAACAGTTTGAATTTTAGAAAAAAAATCTGGTGTTATACTCATGGTTGCAAGTCGTCCTTGGTCTTTAAATCTGACGTATCGTGCTTCTAAATATACAGGTATATGTTACGTAGTGAAATTACATTTCAAATAAGGCAAGATAACTTAAAAGATGCTTTATGTCAAATCAAAATGTTCAATTACAATTATATCTAAAACTTAAAACTAAGACCAATCCAATATTAAGATCAGGGTACCGTTTTACTAAACAATTTATAGTTAAGTCCAAAACAACAGTTACTCTTATTTCAATATTGGGTGAAGTAATGTTGCAAAGTAAAACATCATTGGAATCGCCTCTCTGAGACGCTTCCAATGATGTGTCACATTGCAATTTTGTACTTTCAATGAAGATACTATCAACGTTTATTAGTTATGACTGAGCAAATATTTTCCCTAAGTTGTTTAGTAAAAAGGTACCCAGGTTTCTTAACCTAATCCCTTACAATAAATCTATGAACTTTGTGATAGTCAAAATTGGAAGCAATGGACATTAACCTTGCTAGAAATGTAGTCTGCTGAAGTCATCTGTGTACAGGAAAGGGAGTTGTTGTAATTAAAATTGGGGCAAGGGGAAGCAGCAAAAAGAAAGTCATTGATCACATCATGTTCTATAACATAGATTAACCCTTATAATGCTGGATAATTTTCTAAATATATATTTTTAAGTCATCTGCTTTCCAAGACCTTAGAAATCTGCTTAATTTTGTTGAGGAAAGATACTCAGAGTAGTAAACAGGTTAGATCACAGGCCAGCTGCCAATTCACTTGGCGTCTGGCCTGGATCTCACCTGTTTGCATAAGCATGAAGACGGTTGCAGCACTTTAAAAGGGTTAATATATGTTACATCTTACACTTTGTCTTTTAATATGTGTTATAGCATAGAGATTATTGCACCATACATCTGTAAGGAGGTTGGTATAATACACGAGTGCACTTTGGTTCACATGAAAGAAACGAGTGAGCACAGTGAAAAAAGATTTTACATGGAGTACATAAGTTGATTGTTCCACACACCTTACAGAATGTACTTTGAAATATCCTATTAACTAAATTTTAAAAACAATTTTAAAAGATTGTTTCTTTTTCATAGTATGTTATAGTGTTTTTCAAAGAAATATGTGTGTGAATATGATCAGTGTTTTTTTATATTCCAAGTTCACACCAAGTTCACATGAACTTATAACCTTTGGCATCAATGAATGTGTTTGTTAAGAAATTTGATCTATATAAATTTGTTTAGATTGGTCATTGGGAACAATAGCTGCAAAAGAATCAATATCATTTCTGAATGCATCAAAGGTTCGATGATCGCAAAACTACTGCAATATTTTGATGTACCATATGACATAACACATTGAAAGTGAACAAATGCTAAATTCACACATTGACCATTTTTGAAATGTCACAAAGTTTTTTAACACAGCTTCAATTATGTTAACCACCATTAGAAATGTAATAAAATTTCTTTGCCCTCAACATCTTGCAGTAGAAAGTGCTTTAAAAAAACAATTTCTCTTTTGTTACAAGTGCTTTTTCACAATACTTGTACATTGCAGAGAAAAACTGTTTTTGAGCTTTATTGTTTTCATCTGCCTTTACTTTCAAATTAAACCAGTCACTTAGTCACATAATTATAAAGGAAGGGGCAATACCATCATTTCGTCATATTCTCAAAACGTTAAAATGCAATACTGTACCTTCATCAGCTTCTTTTTCCTCAAGCATGTTTGCATATTTCTTGAGACTATTGTCAGTTACAGTGCCACTGAAAAAAAAATAGAACTAATATTTTGACAAAAGAAAACTAACTTTTCAAGTCCTTAATTGAAATTGTTTACAGGTGACAATCAGAATTGAAATTATGATTGAAATACATTTGATGGTAAGAGGCTGAGATTTTTTTTTATTTGGGACAATTTCTTGTTTTCCTTCAATATTTCAGAAGCTGTCTACAGCAGACCTGTATAATCATTGTTGTATCCCAAAATTGAAAAGGTTTGCAGATGCAATCCATACAAAAAATATGAATTAGAGATTTCACTCTGCTGGATAGTCATTAATATGTGTACAGGGAGAACATTAACTGTATTTTCCAAGCTGTGCAATTGGCCCATTGAAAAAGAATGAATGGACATTCAAGGTGTATCAACAGCTATGGTCATTAAGATTTTTAAATGTTTTTAAGTTAAGAATTTAGACATCTTCTATAGGTGACCACAGGAAAATGGCATATGATGGTCTCTCCATCTGAATCCCTAGCATTACATTATTCACTAACAACATTTTCTTGAAAAACATCCAAACACTATCCATACATATCAATAAAACAAAAAGAAATCAATATTGTCAAATGCCAATGAATAATGAACATATAATGCAAATTATTTAGTCATGATATATGGGCAGCTGACAAAATGGATTATTTATCCTGTTACAAGTGCATTTTGGGATCAACGACTCGGTGCTGTATAACATTTGTGATATACAGCACTAACAATATTTAAAACATCATGACTTAGAATGTCATGTAAACACCATCCTTTACTTGTTTTCTGTCACATAATATTGGTTTTCTGCTGTATTTCCTCATTTGTGGGTCTTATTTACAACTTTTAATTCTTTATAAGAATCCATAAAAGTAACAGGATAAGTAGATTAGGCGGTTGGTGTCTTTGAATAGGAAATGTTATCAGGCTCAGCATCGGATTTTTATTCCATTCGGCTTTGGCTCACCGCATAATATTCCTATGCCATGCACAATGACATTTCCAATTCAATACACTAACCATCTATTCTCTATTTGTGTTCTATATTGATACATATGGATTATATCATACTGCTGCTTTCATTTTGGACCAGTTACAGATTTCAAACTGGGGGAATCCCTTAAAACTGAATACTCTCAAGGACTTGGCCAATCAAATGGCTCTAAACAGAGAAGAACGGGACAGCAAAGATCAAAGTACTACTTACCCACCAGCAGGAGACATTCCACTTGTTGACGCTCTGTCTCGCCGGAAAATTTCTTTAACTTTTGGTGAATTGACACTTCTGAAAATAATATCTAGGTGTACTGAAATCTAATTTTGATTTACATGTCCTTAAATACCAAATCTTTTTCAGTACTTGTTTGTATATTGATTATATATTGTAATGTCATGTACAGATTTATTTTTTCATAAGGGTTTTGCACAAGCTGGGAAATATTGACAATTTATTCTACCACCCCTGTTATAACCATGAGCTACATTTCAAATCAAAACTTATGTGATCAAATTTAATATGGGTTACGAGTATATAGATGAAAAGATAAGATGCAATGAAGATAAACAACATCACTTAATCATCTTTAAGACAAATTGAAATTCTTTTGATTGTTTAAGTTTTTAATCATCATACTCATTTCATTTACAGATACTGTGGGTGCAATACAGGATGGATGTATTATACTAACTCTTCGCTATCGCTATCCTCCTCCTCTTCAGAACTGCTTGTCCCAGAATCCTCTGTTTCTGTCTCTTTTTCTTCCTCCTCTGTCACTTCCCCGGTTTCCAGCCCACTGGTCACTCCCTGGTACCTTGGACTGTCCACCATAACCCCGGTGTTAACCATCATCACACTAGGGGGCCGGGACAGCGTACCAAATCCAAGGGCAACTTTAGGTAAATGGGGTCCAATTGAATCATGCTTTCTTACTCTTACTTTTCCTCTGAAATAACGAGATAGTAAACTATGTAAATGGGGGTCCCATTGAATCATGCTTGCTTACTCTTACTTTCCTTCTGAAATATAGGTATAATCTAGGAAAATGGGTCCAATTAAATCATGCTTTCTTACTCTTACTTTTCCTCTGAAATAACAAGATAGTAAACTAGGTAAATGGGGTCCCATTGAATCATGCTTTCTTACTCTTACTTTCCCCTGAAATAACAAGATAGTTAACTAGGTAAATGGGGTCCCATTGAATCATGCTTTCTTACTCTTACTTTCCCCTGAAATAACAAGATAGTTAACTAGGTAAATGGGGTCCCATTAAATCATACTTTCTTACTCTTACTTTCCCCTGTAATAACAAGATAGTTAACTAGGTAAATGGGGTCCAATTGAATCATCCTTTCTTACTCTTACTTTCCCCTGTAATAACAAGATAGTTAACTATGTAAATCGGGTCCCATTGAATCATGCTTTCTTACTCTTACTTTCCCCTGAAATAACAAGATAGTTAACTAGGTAAATGGGGTCCCATTAAATCATACTTTCTTACTCTTACTTTCCTCTGAAATAACAAGATAGTAAACTAGGTAAATGGGGTCCAATTGAATCATGCTTTCTTACTCTTACTTTTCCTCTGAAATAACAAGATAGTAAACTAGGTAAATGGGGTCCCATTGAATCATGCTTGCTTACTCTTACTTTTCCTCTGAAATAACAAGATAGTTAACTAGGTAAATGGGGTCCCATTGAATCATGCTTTCTTACTCTTACTTTCCCCTGAAATAACAAGATAGTTAACTAGGTAAATGGGGTCCCATTAAATCATACTTTCTTACTCTTACTTTCCCCTGTAATAACAAGATAGTAAACTAGGAAAATGGGGTCCCATTGAATCATGCTTGCTTACTCTTACTTTTCCTCTGAAATAACAAGATAGTAAACTAGGTAAATGGGGTCCAATTGAATCATGCTTTCTTACTCTTACTTTTCCTCTGAAATAACAAGATAGTAAACTAGGTAAATGGGGTCCCATTAAATCATGCTTTCTTACTCTCACTTTCCCCTGTAATAAGAAGATAGTAAACTAGGTAAATGGGGTCCCATTAAATCATACTTTCTTACTCTTACTTTCCCCTGTAATAACAAGATAGTAAACTAGGTAAATGGGGTCCAATTGAATCATGCTTTCTTACTCTTACTTTTCCTCTGAAATAACAAGATAGTAAACTAGGTAAATGGGGTCCCATTAAATCATACTTTCTTACTCTTACTTTCCCCTGTAATAACAAGATAGTTAACTAGGTAAATGGGGTCCCATTAAATTATACTTTCTTACTCTTACTTTCCCCTGTAATAACAAGATAGTTAACTAGGTAAATGGGGTCCAATTGAAATATGCTTTCTTACTCTTACTTTTCCTCTGAAATAACAAGATAGTAAACTAGGTAAATGGGGTCCCATTAAATCATACTTTCTTACTCTTACTTTCCCCTGTAATAACAAGATAGTTAACTAGGTAAATGGGGTCCAATTGAAATATGCTTTCTTACTCTTACTTTTCCTCTGAAATAACGAGATAGTAAACTATGTAAATGGGGTCCCATTAAATCATACTTTCTTACTCTTACTTTCCCCTGTAATAACAAGATAGTTAACTAGGTAAATGGGGTCCAATTGAATCATGCTTTCTTACTCTTACTTTCCCTCTGAAATAACAAGATAGTAAACTAGGTAAATGGGGTCCTATTAAATCATACTTTCTTACTCTTACTTTCCCCTGTAATAACAAGATAGTTAACTAGGTAATTGGGGTCCCATTGAATCATGCTTTCTTACTCTTACTTTCCCTCTGAAATAACAAGATAGTAAACTAGGTAAATTGGGGTCCCAATGACTCATGCTTTCTTATTCTTACATTGTACTTTCAATCTGAATTGAGGGGGATAGTAAATTAGACAGTAATAGATAGACTGTAAACAAAGAGAGTAAGTCTGGACCTTTTTCTGGTCTAGTTCCCAAGAAGGTGTTTGTCCGCACAGCGATGGCGGATTTTTGAATGAGTACTTGGGTTTTGCACAAGTTTTTATCAATACAGATGTAGGTTTCATGATATGGTATGCATGTTCAATGGGCTCTGCATCTTAGTCCAATAATGACAGTATAGTCAGATTAAGATCTTTGACCATGTACTGAGATTGGTATTGAGGGGAACTGGTGGGGATATTTTGGGTTTAATGAGAGGTAGACTGGTAGACTTACAGAATGCCAATGGTTCTACCCTTACTTGACCAGCCCAAATGGGCAGTAAAGCTTGGGGTCTTTCTCCAATTATAATGAACCAGGCATCACAATGATAGGGAAATCCTTTTAATGTGGAAAAACCCAACCAAACAAAAATACCAACACAAAAAAGTTGGTGTATTTGTGTTTCTTTACATATTCCTTTTATGGGTTTTTATGAAAACTAAAATAGTTGAAAAATACTTTTCTCACTAGAAATAATTTTTCCTTCTCTCACAGTGGTTTCTTAAAATTTCTACAACGGATGTATTAAAGTGAGGTATTTAACCCTTTCCCAAACAACAAATTTTTGACTGCCCCAAATTGAAAGAGTTTGCAGACGACATTTCAAAAATATGATGAAAGTGGAAAATAATCTTCTGATAGGGCATAAAACATTGTGAGAAAAAGGAAAGATTGCTCATTACGAGCAATTTCTCCTTTTCCCACAATGGTTTCTAAAGTCGTCTGCAACAGAGTGACAAATGTCGTTTATTGTTTGGGAAAGGGTTAGTTAGGGGATTAAAATATTCCTCATATGTGAATGAAGTTAAAAATCAACTGCAGAAGACAATACAAAAGTTTGGAAATAAATTAATAGCTTATAAGTTATGTGAGTCATTTAGCCCTTTTCTTGGGTAATATTCAATAGAATCTTTGCAACAAATCTGATGATGAGCAATTTCTATTTTTCTTCACTCGTTTCTGAATCTTCTACTGCAGTCGCAATAACCCATTACCAAATAATAACGACATTCAATCACCTTTTTGCAGACGACTCTAGAAAACATTGTAGGAGAAAAAGAAATTGCTCGTAATGATTATTTTACAATTTCATCACATTTTGAAATGTCATATGCAAACTCTTTCAATTTATGACAGTAAAAAATTTGGCCTTTGGTAAAGGATTACACCAAGTTCATATAAGGAAATGGTGGAGGTCTTTACCATGGCAATTAGAAGACTTACATGTGTATAGTTCACAAAGATTTATTCACTATGATAAAATCTGTAGAGTATCACATGTAACTGTTTCAGTTGATTGAATATTCAATGTTGCAGAGAAAAATGATGTGTTTATTCAAAGCAACATTATACCTGTTTAGTGATCAATAGTGTTTTTCCATGAATGGATATAAATTTGTCCTTTAGGGGTCATGTGCTTGAATAGACAATACAGGTGACAAGTGATATGAACTAATACATCCACAGATACAAAAAGGTATGGTTAAACTGTATGGTAGAAAAGGGAGACATTTTTTTTGTTGAACCATACTGTTATAAGCTGTATGATAAAAAAAACATGAGACTGTTGTGTTTGTAGTTTTAAACATTTTCAAAAAATTTACAAAAACGGATATTTCTTTGGTAGGTTATTTTTCTTTTCCAGCAAGTATTTAAAGAAGTACGGAACCTTTCTTGGGGCAATTTTGTGGGGAAATCATCGAGCTTTCTCCCTTTGTCACAATTTTACAGTTGTAGGTACATCAAACTGAGTGATTTTTGAGTGAGGTTAATCCTTATAGTGCAGGAACCTACTTCATGCTTATGAAACAAGTTAGATCCAGGTCAGCCACATATTTACTTGGCGGCTGGCCTAAGATATAGCATGTTTGCTACTCTGAGTATCTTTCCTCAACAAAATCAAGCATATATTTAAGAATTTGGAAAGCAGACGACACAAAATCTATTTTTAGGAAATTACCCAGCATTGTAAGGGTTGATGGGTTTGGGGAAATTTACCTTGACTTTTTCTCTAAAATAGGCTGCATTTTAAGGCTTGACATCATATTTTGTTCTGCCGCTGGAACTTGTGCCTGGACCAAACCTTGGGGAACGGCAATTATCTGTTGTTCTTGTCCGCCATTTAAAGTCTAAAATCATGTTTAAACACAAAATATCTTTTTAAAAAAAGATATTACAATGCATTGAAATGAAACATTTAGGAAAGTAATTGTAGTGTGTTTTCTATTTTACAGACAGGTATGACTTAATAATACATTCAGTAAAAAAGAAATGATATGTGGGGTTCAGTCTGCACAAAATTGGTAAAATCGGTGTTATACCACTCATTTACATTTATATAATATGACATAACTAGTTAAAGTATTTGGTTTTCACTCTTGCTACATTTCACTAGGTAATAACAAAATTCATGTAACAGCTCCATTAGAAACCTTTAGTGTATAGAAAATATTTATTTACTAAATTTTTGGAACCAATCTTTTGACCTTTGCTGTTTTCATTCATAGAATGATTTATATAGAAGAGAAAGTATAAAAGATGTTTTTGCTATAGTTTGATAAATTACTACTCAGTTGGTGATTTGTAATAATAATGCCTTTAAAATTTCTCTCAGATCAAACACTGCATATTCAATCTACAATGTTCAAGTTGTCTGCTTCAAACATATTTTACTCTTGTAGCGCTTGAAGCCACTTATGCAAACAGGTTAGATCCAGGCGAGCCGCCAAGTTAATTGGCGGCTTGCATGTGATCGGATCTGTTTGCTACTCTGAGTATCACTCCTCACTAAAATTAAGCAGATATTTAAGGTTTTGGAAAGCAGACAACACAAAAGCTATTTTAAAAAATAAAAGGAAAGAATATCACTGATTGGTTGACATATGTTGGCAGTAATGGTAATAACTAAACATCTTACTTATTAAACTGACAATAAAGCAGGCTAATGACTACATTCTAAACTGGAAAAACGGTGAGCATTATTAATGATTAAATCTGACTTATTTTGATTTTTATGTTTTTATAGAATAACACCATGAAAAACTGTTTTTTTGTGTCAAATAAACATTTTGTCAAAATTTTAAAGAATCAGACTATTCCATGACTTTGTAATGTGGGTGAAGTAAGGGCACACATTTAAAAGTTCCCATTGAAAAACTTGAATTCAACGCAGCACTTTAATTTTTATCTTTATTACAATGTTATGAAAAAGGATAAAGTCTATTAACTGATACTTTTTTAATTCAACTGAGCATTATTGATACAAATAAATGAACATAATGTGTTTGTTTGGTAATTATACACAATAGCTGCAAAGAATTTTCTATCGTTCTTAATGCTGATGATCCAAGCTGTAAATGTGTTATAGCTTGGAGGCACTGTGCAATAAAAACGAATCAACATTCCCCCTCTTGGCCAGAGGGGACCAATCTGGAATGAGAATTAAAATTGTGGACTAATCGGAAATGAGATTACCGCCAGTAATGGATATTCACTCTGACGTATTTTGAAATAGAACGTATTCAGGCGTAGAATGAAATATCTACATCATTCTGGATTATTTTGAAAATATTGTTCCATGAGTATCAACCATTCACAGATAACAGGAATGAACAAATGCTTTTAGAGAGACCATGAAAAAACATCAGTAAATAGTTTGGCTGTTGCTTTTTTGTAAGTTGAGAGATGTCATGCTGTTATAATTAGTATTTATGATTCATTCAGTTGTAAGTTCCTTACTTCTGTGTATGACAGAAAATAATCTTGTGCATAACCATCATTAACTAACATCATACTTACACTTTGCATTTGCTGCGCTTGCATGGGTTGTAGCTGTTGTACAGGCATGTTTGGTCTCACCGCAAAAGTTGTGGGTACTCTCCCAGATCTTTGGGCCATTTTGTATTGCAAAGCTATTTCCAGTTTATCGGCCACTCTCTTGCTGTTGTCTGGGTCTGCAATACGCTGGATTGCTTCCCGGTATTTCTCCGCAGACTCCGAGTAGTTCCCTTGATTAAAGCTAACAGCCCCCTGTCCTTCATACGCTTGCCACAGCATATGTCGATCATCTGTACAGAAAGATTTCAAATGGACGATAAATGGCATTTAAATGCACTTCATAATATAGGAGTTATCAAATTGGTCCAAATTGAAAACATTAGCTGATAGAAACTATAAACTCTTTACCACCTGAAGAGGACAGATTTTTTTTACTTTAAGCAGACAACTTTTGAAAAGCTTTGTAAACATGTGAAAACCTTTTTTAGTTCTGATGTTTTGATATGTGAATAGATTGAAAAAGAGTTGTGGCAAAAGGAGAAATTGCTTGTGAAACTGCTTGTAAAACTTGATTTAAAAATGGCCTTGTTCTGTTTAATCTTTAATTCAAGTATACTGACTTTTCTGATTTTTTGCCATTTGTAAGTTATATCCGGGGAGGAATACCTTTAAAACTGCCCAAGAAAAAATTCCCTGTTCATTTATTAACAGGCTTTCCCAAAGGAGAACAGACAGGCTTGAATGCTCATCACATTGATTAACAAAGGCACAGGGTTTTTAGCAACTTCTAAGTAAAGAAATTGAAAATGATCTTTGGTTAAGTGACAAGAATTGAGAATATAAACTGTTAAACATTTATTACTCCCAAAGCACAAATCTCTGAGAGAGTCTTAGTAAAGAAAATGTTTGTTATTTTTTTTTTCAATCTAATTCTTATTTGTTTTCTATTGTTGGGGTTTTTTTTGTTTTTTTTTCAACTTAAACCCGCCACAAATCCAAATGTAATGGAAATAGGAAAACTTTTCTCTCATAGTGTACAGAAGTTATTCCCTCTGGAAGAAAGCCAACTTCCTGTAAAATGACAGGGTAGAATTAAGTCCCTATCCCCTTTTGCAAGTATGAGCTTTAATCTGCACTTCCAAAACTGGAAAGGGGCTTTATTCTGCATTTGTTAAATGGGGAGAGAACTTAATTCTGCACCTGCGAAACAGAAAAAAAGGGATTAAATCTGTCCTGTCATTTTTAAGAAAGGGGCTTTCTGGCTTTGTTTCCAAAATTAAGGTGTTTCGCTCTGCCATTCTTCACAAATGAACAGGACGAGCTTCTCCTCAGTTTGTAATAAATACTTCAATTATTCCAGTTTTCAGTTTGCAAGCTTCCTAAACTTTTTGTTTTATATTTTTTACTGCATTTGAAATAGGAGACTCAAGAGATTTTTGTGCCAATGTAAAATCACTCCAAAAAGTCTGAAACGGCTTTCAATAAATTTGGACCAGTCTAAAATCCTTTAAGGGAGAAATGGGTTAATTCTGTCAGCCGCAAATAACTGGAATGAAAGAAGAATGATTTCATGTACAATGACGACTTACCAGTATCTTCTGCTGCTTTCTTGGCCTCAGAAAACGCCATAAATGCTCGTTCACTAGCGCCTCCTTCTAACTGGCAAAAGGCGTATGCCAGGTTCATGAAACACTGGCCCTGTCCATTTCGACCAATCCTGTAATTACCTATCTTTGCTGCAATAGAGGAATATGGTCATGTTTTACTAACCCTTAGAATGCTGGGTAATTTTCTAAAAAAGAGATTTTTGTGACATCTGCTTTCCAAAACCTTATGTATCTGCTTAATTCTGATGAAGAAAGATACTCAGAGTAGCAAACAGGTTAGATCAAAGGCCAGCTGCCAATTTACTTGGATCCAACCTGTTTGCATAAGCATGAAGTCGCTTCCAGTACTTTAAGGGCTTAACGACTACAGGAAAATATTAATGTAAGTTAAAACTGATACAAATGAATAGTATCTGAAATAAAAGTACAATATTGTAAAGTTACACGTCATTGGAAGCATCTCTGAGAGACGATTCCAGTGATGTCCATAATAATTTCAGTGCTATGGTACTTTGCAATATTGCTTATCTCATTTATAAGAAGGAATGTTGGTTTGAACTTGTGCAAACTCTTAGTATGAAATGTTAAGTAAAATGCTACCCAGATCATGGTCTTTACAATGCTTATAATGCTGATGTGGTCATAATAGGAAATATTTTACAGAAAGGATTGAGTAAACAATAGTGGGAGAAGAAGCAGTTGTCTTTCTCTAGCATGCTTCACATTGGAATTATTAAATGTACGCTCCATCACTTTGCATTCAACAAGTTCCAGTCCTTCAGTGCTTTCAGCCCTTTGATTGTATAGATTAACGTCCATACAAGAGGCATATTCCAGGGGCTAATTTCTTTTTTGCTTCTCTAAATCTTATATTGTGGGCACTCACTGGAATTGTCATGACGAGCACTCACATAATTTGATATGTCTTACAAGGGTAGCAAAGTCTGTTTTTTATTTACTTGACATTGAATGACAAGTTATGTTATGCGGATAGTTCTACCCGGCTTGACCAGCCCATATTGGCAGTTGAGTATGGGGTCTTTCTCCATAACTATGAGTGAAGCATCTCAACATAACTGAATCATTGCGAAAGTGATTTAAATACCCATATATACAATACAAATAAACAAGCTAGGCAATACAGAAAGATGACTATGCCAACCCTGTCTTATAATTTTTGAAATGCCATGTGCTAAAGATTCTAGTACTCCTCAGTTAGACCAGAGAAGTTTGGGATCTTCAACCACCTTCAATAAGCCTAAGAAGTTGAAGCCAATCAAGATGACACTTCAAGAAATGATATTAAAGAAGCATGCAGTGCACAACATGAAGCAGAGATCCACACAGCCTGCAGTGCATGCCAATTGTCAGGGTTCATCTCAGCCTGTAGAACAAAATCAGACTAAGGGGACATATCAGCCAGCACCAGAGAACCATGGTAAGATTGGACTGGGTGAAACTTATTTCCTCATTATCTTATAAGAGTGGAAGATGTAATATTCACAATAACCTTATGTAATCCTGATTGGATGTGATACCTTAACCCTTATAGTGCTGGAACCGTCTTCATGCTAATGAAAACAGATGAGATCCAGGCCAGTCGCCAAGTTAATCGACTGCTGGCCTGTGATCAAACCTGTTTGCTACTCTGAGCATCTTTCCTCAACAAAATTAAGCAGATATCTATTTTTGGAAAATTACCCAGCATTCTAAGGGTAAATACAGTACACATGTGCATGTTTTGGTACAAACTCCTCCTCATTGGTCAACATCACGTTTACTTCATTTTCCACTACCATCATATGCAGCGTATGTGTCATACTATGAAATACTAGCTAGATTGTCATGTGGAATGGAAAAATAGCATGATGACAAAAAGAAGGGTGCAAGAAGTTTGTTTTCTTTTCAAGGTTTGTATAAGACAATAGTAACTTATAGTTACTTATAGTCTTCCCATCATCTGATCTAGATTTCTCATGATGTTGATATCTTAGAAATATCAGAATTAGAACAATGAATTATGTTCAGTAAAACTGATAGATGAATCTGTTAATGGATTTATTTCGATCAGCGGTCAGAGTAACATAGCAGAAGTAACGGTTGTAAGGAGTTTGGTATTGTTATATCCATTACTCTTTATGTACTTGATTAACCCCTTGGTTTTCCTAGTCAAAATAATTTGACGTGAGGATTGCTTTTTATTTTTTTATGGGGGAAGTTAATGTCGAAATTTCTAACAATCGAAATAATGTCGGACTTTCCAATTCTGATTTTTGGATTTAAACCACAAAATGGCCATTCAAAGTCGATTGTTAAGTCAATATATGTAAAAATAAACTTACATACCACCAAATACTGGCATCAATTGCCGTTAAACAATTAAAAAACGCTAAATTACTTTTTTCACACTCCAGTGCCCATGGGCAATAGAAGTTTATCGGAAGCAGAAAAATCGTAACCTAGTGTCAATTAAACCGTTCTTACATAGTAAATATGAGGAATACCAACAAGTTACATGTATGGATCGATTAAAAAGGGATTGATTAATAACTGTGAGTAATGTCATTTGATAATTCAATGTAATAATGGAAATATCGGTCTTCAAACGATGCGACACTTTCAATTTGGAACAGTCGAAAATTTGGCGTTTGGTAAAGGGTTAACCCCTTGGTTTTCCCTGACACAGAGGACTTCAAGTATACTTGATTACCTCAAAAAGTTTCTAATGAAACAAGTCGTTAATCCAAATGATAGTGATACTTAGATTAAGAGTTTTAAAGACCTTAAACAATACAGTAACTGTTATTTTCAGGATCTAAAAGTGTCATATAACTGCCTGTATCATATATACATGATTAACGCACTTATAGTACACAACCCAATAAACAATTGCAACAAATGACAAAATTCTAAGTTTTCAATTCACCACAACGGCTTCTTTACAATATTTCAAGAGAAATGTTATTTTCCAGTCTCTTTATTAACCCTTATAGTGATGGAACCAACTTCCTGCTTATGCAAATAGGTTAGATCAAGGCCAGCTGCCAAGTAAATTGACGGCTGACCTGTGATCTAACCTGTTTGCTTCTCTGAGTACCTTTCCTCATCAAAATTGAAAAAAAATATTTAAGGTTTTGGAAAGCAGACGTCACAAAAATCTATTTCAAGAAGATAACCCAGCATTATAAAGGTTAATGTGTGCTGTTGCTTTCATTTTGAGGATTTCAAACAAAATCCCGTACAAAAGGAAAGGTTTCAGATATTTTGATGCTTTAGTTGTAGAATCAAAAAGGTTGTATTTCCACTTGTTTCTTTTCTGTTTTCTTATGGGTACATTTTCCTTGTTTGTAACAACACCATAAGGCAGGATCATTGGAAAATCTATTAACCCTTTCCCAAACAACAAATTTTGGACTGTCCCAAATTGAAAGAGTTTGCAGGCGACATTTCAAAATGTGATGAAATTGAAAAATATTCTTCTGATAGAGCAGAAAACCTTGAAGGAAAAGGAGAAATTGCTTGTTACGAGCAATTTCTCCTTTTCCAACAATGTTTTCTAAAGTCGTCTGCAACAAAGTAGTCAAAAGTCGTTATTGTTTGGGAAAGGGTTCAATAAAACCAATCATGTGGAAGCTGTTTAGAATTGCAATGTTGCGATGATTTTAATGGCTTCCCACTAAGAAAATACAGTGAACAATGTCAAAATTGTACACCTCTACACTAAAATAGAATTGTCTTAATGTGATGATTTTCAATGAGTATCCACAATTCAATTCAATTCATTCAATGGTTTATTCAATATATTCAGGCCTCTGGCCCATAATACATAATACATAAAGCAAAGATAAAGTAAGGTGTAAGTATGTGCATATTTAAATGTTTTGTATCAATACAATTTACCTGTTCATATAGAAACAGAATGAAGGGTTCATTGTATCTGGCAATCAATAAAAAATATACAAAAAATGTATATCAACAAAATGCCCTAGAATTCATCAGTTACATTAAACATTCTAAATAAATTTGTATAACAGATTGTAAACCCATTACCAAACAATAACAGCATTTGACCAGTTTGTTGCAGATGACTCTGGAAAACATTGTGGGAAAAGGAGAAATACAATGTTTTCTGCCCTATCAGAAGATTATTTTTCAATTTCATCAGACTTTGTAATATCGTCTGCAAACTCTTTCAATTTGAGACAGTCAAGAGTTTGGCGTTTGGTAAGGGGTTAAGATATATATACAGTGAGTTTTGTTAACATTGTATATATATCTCTACACTAAAATAGAATATTCTTGATGTGATGATTCAAATGGGTACCCACAAAAAAGGGTTAAGATAGGAAAGTAAAGTAAAAATTGTTTATATGGTACACCTCTACACTAAAATAGAATCTTCTTAACCCTTTACCAAAAACCAAAATTTCGACTGCCCCAAATTTAAAGAGTTTGCAGACGACATTTCAAAATGTGATGAAATTGAAAAAACAAGCTTCTGATATGGCAGAAAACATTGTGGGAAAACGAGAAATTGCTCTAACACTGTTTTCCAGAGTCGTCTGCAACATACTGGTCAAATGTTGTTATTGTTTGGTAAAGGGTTCATGTGATGATTCTAATTAGTACCCACAATAAAGGGTTAAGATAAGAAAATACAGTGAGCATAATTGATAATGCCTGGACCTTTGCCATAGGGCTAATATTGTTTATTCATAAACATTGTGGTTAAGAGCACCATATTCTCAGCCTTAGGTAGGTAATTACACATCCAAAAAGGCCCACTGTTTACTGCAAGTGAAATTATCAATGTGATTATATTTTGATATATCTGAACTCAGTATGGAAATGTCGTGTAATATCATCTATATCACTTTTTTTCAAATTGTCTTACACATACAGCTCTCTGTTAGGAATAGAACATAAGCTGTAAGTATTTTATTTCTTTTTTTAGTATGGGTTTTACATATATTATCAACATTGTTTCAGTTATGTTGCGATGCCCAACTCTTTATGATGGAAGAAGACCAAATATTTGGGCTGTTCAAGCTAGGTAGAACTGTAACATTCGTTGAACGTTTATGCAAATTAGGAACCTAAAGCATTGTTTGAAAGAACATGCTGGTATATATATAGTCAACACAACCGTTCAGTGTACAACAGTGTTTTTCATTGATCGGATGTGTTTGTCTCTTTGAGAGGTCCATTTGCTCGCTTCGTTACATTGGTGGCAGCTGTGGGATGAGGACTTCTCCTTCTATCGGAGTTGCCTTTCCCACGTGTTTCTTAAGGGCGAAGACTCGGGACGAGTCTTCTCACAGGTGGGAGTATTGTAACGTTCGTTGAACGTTTATGCAAATTAGGGACCTAATGCATTGTTTGAGAGAACATGCTGGTATATAATACAGTCAACAAAACCGCAGAGTGTACGACAGTGTTTTTCACTGATCGGATATGTTTGTGTCTTTGAGAGGTTCATTTGCTTGGTTCGTTACAGAACTATTAACATTTTACATGCCACAAGGAATATGATAAAAACTAAATTGATACATAAGTATCCATAGATTTAATATCACAAAAAAAGATATCATTGTGACAAAATGATTTCATTCTTTTCAAGTGTCGTCAGCTCTAAAAGCATTGAAGATATTTTTACAAAAGTGTTTTTGCACAAAGGAAAACCTAAATGTTTTTGAATTGATTTATTCATATATGTGGTTTTACATCATGGCAACATTATACCAGTATATGCTCAACTCCTATTGATGGAAGAGACCCAATACTCAACTGGCCATAAGGGCTGGTCGTTCAATAAGTCAGTTGGGGAAACTACCTTTCATGAAAATTCAAATGCTGCCACTGGGATTGAACCCCTAGTAGAGGGGCCATGTCATTTCAAGTTCTGTACTATATCCACTAAAACACAGAGGTCCCATTTTATTGCAGAAATATGTAGGATACCATCTATCACCATAGAGCTATTTCTATATGAAATGAATATTTTCAATCAAATTTTTTTTTTTCAATCTGATATGTATTGGCATTCAGGTATATTGTTTTCATCAACAATAGCATAGACAGCTGTTTTGTGTGGCTTTCCATGATACCATCGTATGTGTATCTTCCAAATCACCTAAACCCTTTCCCAAACAATAACGATATTTGACCACTTTGTTGCAGACGACTTTAGAAAACATTGTGCGACTTAAGAAACTGCTCGTGACGAGCAATTTCTCCTCTTCTCGCAATGTTTTCTACCCTATCATAAGATTATTGTACAATTTCATCACATTTTGAAGTGTCGTCTGCAAACTCTTTGAATTTGGGACAGTCAAAAATTTGTTGTTTGGGTTATAGCTTATTGTGTTCTCCCAAACTAATTAAGGCCATTGATAATATAAAACAATGTGAACTACCAGTATATGATTCATTCATTAGATTCAAGAGTATGTTTTATATTTCAAATAATATGGTGTAAAATACACCCAAGAAATGCAGTGTGGGACCTCGCTCACTGATGATAGAATATTTATGTGGAAAAACACTTTTATGTCTTACTGCTTTTAGTTTGAATTTAAAACCTTCAGTAACTCTTCAAATAGGCAGTCAGTGTTCTCAATAGAAATTGGTTGAACAGGCCAAAACAAAATCTGAACAGGCCACTTGGAGGGGAGGGGTGTCCATCGGGGTTCTTAACATATCTGTGAATTTGAACCATGCAAAACAGTTGGAAGCGGTCATCTTAGCCTGCGGCCTGATCTTATTGAAAACACTGGATCAAGTGGAAGTCTGGAAGAGCAGTAGCAAGCTGGCACATGGGATATGAGTCTGAATCCTTCCAGGACAAATTACTTTTTTTATCAATTACTATCAAATGCATGTATAATTGTTCTTTCCTTTACCAGAATGCATCGGTTATACAGTTTGTCAAAAAAGAATACAGTTCATTACAACAAAGCGCTACATATCATATGAACTAGTACTGCTATTAAAACATTTCTTTTTTTTTATTTTGGTTTCGCTCAGATCACATTTTAAAGAGTTTACCTTTGATAACCAACTGAAAATACATTTAGACCCAATTCAATAAGTAAGATTCAATAAGTCAAAGGAATAGCAGGCTATAAGCACATTCAGTGTTTTGATTTAACAAGAGTCATATGCCAAATCCTCATACAGCTTTTATCTGAAGGTATTTGGAAACAGACAAGGTCAATGTGGGGTGATTGTCACGTAATACTTATGAAAAATACATTTATGATCATATAGAAATGCCTCATTACTACTGCGTTATTCATTTGCCTGCAGTTTCAATAGTTGTTTAACAGCCTGCAGTTCATTATCTATATTAAGATTTATTTGTCAGCCCACAATTCATTATCATATCAGAATCATCTATCAGCCTGCAATTTATTATCTAGATCAGAGTCATTTATCAGCCAGCAGTTCATTACCAAGATCAGGATCATTTATCAGCCCATAGTTCATTATCTAGATTAGAGTCATTAATTAGCCTGTATTTCATTATCCATATCAGAGTCATTTATCAGCCTTCAGTTCTCAATCACAATCAGAGTCATTTATCAGCCAGCAGTTCATTACCAAGATCAGAGTCATTTATCAGCTTGTAGTTCATTATCTAGATCACAGTCATTTATCCGCCTGTAGTTCATTATCCAGATCAGAGTCATTTATCAGCTCTTAGTTCATTACCAAGATCAGAGTCATATATCAGCCTGTAGTTCATTATCTAGATCAGAGTCATTTATCAGCCTTCAGTTCTTAATCACAATCAGAGTCATTTATCAGCCAGCAGTTCATTACCAAGATCAGAGTCATTTATCAGCTCGTAGTTCATTATCTAGATCAGTCATTTATCCGCCTGTAGTTCATTATCCAGATCAGAGTCATTTATCAGCTAGCAGTTCATTATCAAGATCAGAGCCATGTATCAGCCTGTAGTTCATTATCTAGATCACAGTCATTTATCTACCTGTAGTTCATTACAAAGATCAGAGTCGTTTATCAGCCAGCAGTTCATTACCAAAATCAGAGTCATTTATCAGCTTGTAGTTCATTACCAAGATCAGAGTCATTTATCCGCCTGTAGTTCATTATCTAGATCAGAGTCATTTATCTGCATGTAGTTCATTATCCAGATCATTAACTAGACCAGAGGTATTGCTCAGTCTGCAGTTCATTATCTTGTACAGAGTAATTTATCAGCCTCTTATTCATTATCTATATCAGTCATTTATCAGCCTGCAGTTCATTATCTATATCAGTGTCAATTATCAGCCTGCAATTCGTTATATAGATCACTGTCATATATCAGCATGATGTTCATTATCTATATCAGAGACATTTATCAGCTTGCAGTTCATCATATTTATCACGATTGACTGATATGGTTTCTACATTAAATCATCAGTACAGTGTTAAGCGTGCTAAGTGCTCAGTTTATTCATGTTCTGCAGAAACCAGGATGACTAAGAATCCATCACAGCCTCTCATTCATGGTCATGTTCAGGATTTGTCTCAGTCTCCACCGGAAGACTCAGGTAAAGTGATTTAACTTTAGTCAAACAATGAATCCTCTAATAGATTGTAACTGAAGGCATTGTTTAACAGACAAATTCAATTGAATAAATGAAAACAGCTCATTTTCTGCATTTGCGAGGGCTGTTTGTCTTATAATTGTTTCTGGGCAAGAAAAGATATGACATAGCATGTTGCCATAATACACTTGTCTATTACTATTATTATTTGATATGGGGTTTATGATTAATCCATATCCCCTGCATGGGAATGTTTCACTGATCCATATTGAATGCCACAGCAGGTGACAAAATAACATGAAACCAATACAATTTTTGGAGAATATTACAAAATCTTTTGTCCCTATTGCAATAGAGGGTAAAATAGAGTATGTGGTTTCTTGGTTATTTCTTGGTTTAACCTAACCCTTAGAATTCTGGGTAATCTTCTAGAAATAGATTTTTGTGTTGTCTGCTTTCCAAAACCTTGAAAATCTGCTTAATTTTGATGAGTAAAGATGCACAGAGTACCAAATAGGTTAGATCAAAGGCCAGCCGCCAATTTTCTTGGTGGCTGGTCAGGATCCAACCTGTTTGCATGAGCATGAAGTTTGTTCCAGCACTATAAGGGTTATATCACATTACAAATGAGCTGTAGTGATTCCCCTAGATCCTTTACATATAGGGTTTAAGACCATGTCAACAACATTTCAGTTATGCTACAGCTTTCCTTTCATCACCAGTACAAGGCTAGTACAGTCTAACTTGTGTTAAGCAGCCACCCTTTTAAGCAGCCAACCTGCCTTAAACAACCACTGCAGAAAGTCCCTTTGTTAGATTTATAGTGTACATCAACTTGTGTTAAGCAGCCAACCTGTCTTTAACAGCCAATTTACTCTGTCCCATAGGCTGACCTCTTAACACAAGTTTGACTGTACTCTGAAGTGTTTTGCCAAAGGATACTCCCACAAAACCAGAGATACAGGTGGGGCTTGAACCTGGGACACCTTAACTACTGGGCAGTACATGACCCCCCTCCTTTATATTTAGTTCCCTTGTTTGCCAGAGTTTGCAGATGACAATCACATTTCAAAATGTGATGAAATTGAAAAATGCTCTTCTGATAGAGCAGAAAAAATTGTGATAAAAGGAGAAATTGCTTGAGCAATCTCTCATTTTCCCACAATGTTTTCAAGAGTTGTCAGCAACAAACTGGTCAAATGTCGTTATTGTTTGGTAATGGGTTAACTAACACTTTGGAAATCCACTTACTGTATTTCTTCTCTGCATCTTCATGGAATTTGATGGACCTCTGATAATCTCCCTGGAAGTTATAGCCTGCCCCCAAGTTTTGGAGAAGGACAGCCATTAGTTGTTGGTTCTGGTCTGGTCCGCCTTGCCTGCATAATTCAACAGCTTTTTCAAAACACTGAGTGGCTTTATCATAGCTCTGTAACTGTGTGTACAATAGTCCAAGCTCATTTAATATCTTGCCTGGAAAAACAGAGAAAATTGCGTGAAGAATATTCGTTCTTGGAAAAGAACTCACATCTATAAAAAGGCTCCGATTGTCCCATCTGTTGCAGGAAAATTTTAATACCACTGTGTCAAAAGGAATAGATGCTTGGTTCACAATTGTTTCTAACCAGTATCATTAAGAGGTTTTGTTTTCGGGGAGGGGGGGGGGGGGATTTTTGCTTTTGATTTCTAGTTATCACAAGTTCCGATATAATGGAGGGAATCTTTATGAGTGTGTTTAATACTGCTGTATTGTTTGTAATCTTTAACTGATACATTTATAATGATTTAAGACACCTCTCTCAAAAATAGTGCAATAAAAGAAAAGCTTCTTATCGTAAAAGGTTTTACAAAAAAGACACAAAATGTGGTCTGCAGTTCATAGAGATTTATCACAAGATAGGTCTCCTTTTCATACAATGCTTCCTTTTCATTAATGATTTCTATTATTGGCTGAAAATCTTCCAGTTTTGAATAAGAGCAGATAGCATGAAGACAGCACATTTTCTTTATGATATTTGGTAGAACCAATCATGAATCAGTTTACAGTTATTACGGCAGGAATTAAATACTTGTGGACGTTTACAACAAAGAGTATAACCCTTTACCAAACGCCAAATTTTCGACTGTCCCAAATTGAAAGATTTTGCAGACGACATTTCAAAATGTGATGTGTCGTGTGACAATCCTGATGTCATAAGTATGTCATGACATATTACGTCATGTTTACATCATTCTTTTCTCGTTTAACTGTTTTTTGTTTCCTTTTTTTCTTGTGTTTCATTGTCATATTTGTTTGTTCATAAAAGTATGTAAAGGTAACAGGATGAATGGAATATATGGTTGGTGTCTTTGAATAGGAAAAGTTATCAGGTTCAGCTTAGGATTATGATCCATTTCCCCTTCGACTAACCAGATAATGTTCCTACACCTTGCCCGATAACATTTCTGATTCACGACACCAACCATCTAGTCTCTATAACTTACTAGCATCAATGCATTCACTCTTCTCTAGACCCATCTCATGTAATTTCAGCTTCAAGCATCTGTCAGCCACATCCTCAGCCTTGTCCGTCAGTTTAGGGTCAGTCCTTGATTGTGCTGCCATATCACAGAGCATTTGTGCCATCTTAAGATAGCATTGTTTCCCCATTGCACCATTATTCTCTAACATGTAATCATCCCTGGCTCTTTCATAAAGTTCAAGAGCTTCCTCATGTTTACCAAGCTTCTCATTAGCGAAGGCTTTATTGAAATTTAAATCTCCGTTAGAGTGTGCGTCATCTCGTTCAGTACCGGTTGGGGGTGTGGCTTTATGCAGGTACTCAAGTCCTGTCTTTGGGTTATTGTCTTCTATATGAGCGGCACCAAGATTAAGTGCACAGATTCGTTCTAACTTATCCTCGTCAAGTTGTCTGGACTTTTTGTAAGCATCTTCGTACAGTTGAACTGCCTCCTTTGAGGTTTTTGCCTGTCTTGCCTCGGATGTCAGTCTGTGGATTTCTGACCTTATTTGGTCATTGTTTTCAATATCCATCTTCATAGTTGTACCTTAGGATTAAAAGGAAATAAACAATTTATCACTTTAGTTTTAAACTTATCTATTTTAAATCAATTGTGAAACAAATTCTTACAACTTAGAAAAATCACTCTCAATTCTGCTTCCTTTATCAATGTGGATTAATGAAAGGTCCCAAGTAGAGCCCCCATCTCCGGGATTAAAACCTGCGACCCTTGTCAATCTTGATTAGTTTTTGATGCCTTAACCTACCGATTTGGTTATTTTAAATATTAGCAAAGTGCTCCCTACATGTCTTAAACCCTTAATTGCTAGCAATGGTCAATATCATATTAGGAAAAACAAGAACATTTGAACAAAAATAATTTTTAAGGCAAAGCCAGAATGAAAGAAAGATAACATCTATTTTTTGAGGAAGTGTACAATGCAGACAAAGAGCAGGGATAAAAGATGCATGAAGTTGAGAAAATGGGAGTCACAACTGATGCATGTAATGATGTGATAGTTGTTATAAGAAAAAACCTTAAAAACTGTCACACCTCTTATTAAAAGAATCATTGACCTAAAAAGAAAAAAGAAACTGACCGATTAATGTCAAAGGTGTTATAAATTTACATTTAAAATGTAAAAACCATCTTTAAAAGGGGACCATGACATCAATTAAGGGAATGTTTTAAATAACTAAATTTATCTTATTGGAAAAAAAGTGACCCAAGTGTTTCTGGGTCGCATTTGCTACCTCAATGTCAGCATTGATAATTCTTTGAATGGCCACTGCATAAGGTGTTATAAGTTAACAAGTGTTTTGAACTTGTTCATTTGACATCGATTGTGAAACAAGTTCTTACAACTTAAGATTAATCAATCTTGGTTTTGCTTCCTGGTTCATTACCAATACTCGAGCCAAATGTTGATTGGATAATGAAAGGTCGTAAAGTAGATCCCCATACTCACAGAATTTAAACCCATGACCCTCATGTCTGGAGGGGACACTCTACCACTATCCTCAACAACTGTCCATTTGACAAAACTTCCTATGAGCACCCAAGCTAGCATTATTGCAATGGGTGTCATTTGGAAAAATTTTGTCATTTGGAAAAAGGCATGTTGCATGTACTGTACATTTAATGATGATTTTAAATGAAGGTTTTAAAACACGAATCATTTTCCCTTTTTATTTAAGTTTCAGAAACAGAAACATTAAACTCTGCATAGATAAACAATCAATCAATCAATGTAAACAGCACCCAAATTGGAATTGATGTCAGTCCTGGTAACAAAAAGTTTGTTTCAAAAATCATTCTGTTTATCAATAATTATGATTAACAAACAACCGAAGACTTTGCTGATCAACAATCAAAATAAAGCATTTGTGTACGAATATACCTTAATTGAGTAGATAATTGGACACCTGTCAACTATACACCGCCATATTGTTTACAGATGGATCCAGGCAACTCGAATGGTTCTCGATTTGTCGATATGGCGCAAACTATTAAGGGCAGAGAACCAACACAATTCTTTTAATTGTTTTGTTATGGTTTAGAAATATGGTGTTTCTTCTACAGTGTATCCTCGTTTTGAGTATTAAAGAGCAGGAAGTTGAATGAGTAAACGAAGTTCTGCACGGAGAGACTGTTTGACTACACTCTAATTTAATGGTTTGGTTACTTTTCTCGATTCTCTTTTCGTTCACTTCTTCATTCGTACCCACTTTAATTCACCCCCTTCATGCCATGGGGTGTCAGCCGTTTCTTCCTTAAACCGTTCCCAATTTGTTTTTCTCCCAAAATGGTATTTTTCATAGTAAATTTAACAATTTATACATTCATACTAGAATGTGACACCTGAAGGATATCACGGGATAGAATGTAGTGTAGGGTACCCACTCTACGAATATCTCTTAAAGCGAGTTGTTCTCCCTTTTAACAGCCCATTCGAGAGTCATATTTTCAAAATCAATCGAATCCAGTTGGTTATGCATTATAAACAATTATAAGTTAGTAGCAAAAACGTTAGCAACTGTCTGATTATTACCAAAATTACTGTCCAACGTAATATTTGATATCATATCCGTCCTTCTAGATGATTAAACTTTTATTCAAAATTATTTGTCATCCTAAACAATGAATTTACTAGTAATCATATTATTAGGGCATAACAAGGAAGAAAATAACATAAAAATATTTGGTTGCATAATGAATTTCCAACACCAACCTGGCTGAACATGCACTGCGTGATGCTGGTATGTACCGTGACTTGAAATTTCTTCTGGCCCTCGCTACAGTGTAGCCTACACACACTTGCAACTAGTTTAGAGGTAAACGGGTACATATCGTAGCGGGTCTGACTGTTTTAAATGGATAAGGTACATGTGCCAATGCAATAATCTGTGTTCTGTAAATCTAGTTCATTTATAAACAGTATATATCTCTCGTTTTCAATGAAATAAAATCTTTCAAATCTTGGAAAAATAGCCACCTTTTTTATACGTCATCGCAAGACCACTCGAGACCTTTTGGGTTTTCTGCCCATCGGAAAAAAAGGAGTAATAAACTACGATTTCTCCAAACACAGATTTTTCCCAGCTATGACACATACACCAGAACAAACTTAGGCTTACCTTGCATGATATATATAGTGTGCACAAAAAGTTAACATTTAGATTTCGCAGAAAATAAGCATGAAAATTAAACCCCATAAACGAAAAAAGTAGTTGTGTTAGTTAACATTTCGTTCCTACAACAGAACAGAATAGAATATTCTGTATCTGTTCTCTACACTACATTCTATACCCTGCCCATTATCTTCGGGAATTTTAAATAGTTCTGAAAGCTCTGTATGTTTTGACAGTGGTACACATATAAAAGACAAAGGTAGAGAAATGTGAAAGTTGAAACTATAAGGATTCAGGGATGGCATAATTGATTGTCCATATTGCCTAGTTTCTCCAAATGCCTCAATGGAGATCTTTCCTTTTTTTATCAATTTACTACTAAACAGACAAGTACAGGAAAATATTTGGCATTTCTTCTTCTTCTTCTTCATGATCAAGTGCAGGGCTCACTCTGGAGCATCAACACATTTACGGACAAGTAAATCAAAATCAGATTTCACCACCACTGTAGGATACCAAACAATTGAGAATGCACTGATAGGAAAGATCTAAAATGTAGAAAGTGGCCTTATTATTTTTATTTTTCTCTAATTATTTTTTAGGGATCATATTTTGAGCATTAACATTCATGTTTTCTAGATAACTTAACAGTTTAAGACAAGGAAATTTGTTTTTCCATAGAACACTCCACAATTAAAATATTTCAAATTGTCCACACTCAATCAAGAGTAGGAATAGACAAGACTGGCCTCAAGTGTTGACTTACAAATATGCTATTGCAGATCCGAATTTACTTTATAGCCATGGATGTTAAGTCAACATCTATGGAGGTAACCTGTTTCTAGACCCAGCCAAATTAGTTGTAACTCCAATCCATTGTAATAAACAAGAAATTGCTCACAATGAGTGATCACTTCCTTTCCCAAAGTGGTTTCTTATATGTTCTACTGCAAGTACAGTGAACCCTTGTTTATGCGGACCCGTTTATCCGGATGTCTCGCAATCCGAACGAAATTGTAAGGGAACGGAATTATTTGACCAGTTTTTTGCAGACGACTCTTGAAAACTTTGTGGGTAAAGGAAAAATTGCTCGTGATGCGCAATTTCTCCTTTTCCCACAATGTTTTCTGCTATATCAGAAGATTATTTTTGAATTTCATGACGTTTTGAAATGTCGTCTGCAAACTCTTTCAATTTGGGACGGTGGACAATTTGGCATTTGCTAAAGGGTTATAAGTAAACACGTGCATATAGACTGTTTATGTCTTAATGTGTATAAGAACATGCTCTGCTTCATTAGTCCGGATGATTCGGTCATCCGGACATTTTGTTTGGAACGGACGTGTTCGGATTAACGAGACATCACTGTACATTTAAAAGGATATACTAAATATGTGGAAAAGGTTTAATTAAGGGGAGAGCTGTAACTAAGTTTTGGAACTTGTAGCTCAACCCATTTGCTTATTATGATCTGTACTAAAACTCCATATTATGACTATGTATATTTTGGGCAATAAAATATGTTTAAACGTAAACGTTTAAATAAGTCTTAAAGAAACTATAAATGTATCTTCAGGAAATTCTGATATGAGAAAGGAAGATGGAAGTCACATTAAGGCTTTACCTCTCCACCACACCCAGACAAAGGGAGAGACAAACAATGTTATATGGACTCTTATGCTCTTTGTGGAGTAAGTATTCGGTTCTTTTTTGGCTTCAACTCTTCAAACCATTATCTCTTAGACTTTTTGACCTGTTAGAGAGAAAATGATGACAGTGAATAGTGTAACGTTCATTGAATGTTCATGCAAATTAGGGAACCTAATTTGCATTGTTGAAGAGAACTTGCTGGTACATGTATATATAATATAGACAACACACCGCTCATTGTACGACAGTGTTTTTCGATGATTGGATGTGTTTGTGTCTTTGAGATGTTCATTTGCTCGGTTTGTTACAATAGCAAGGATAATTACATATTGAACATGATATTTGGTTGAAATCACTTTGTTTAAAGGATAAGATGCTAACTAAATATATATGAGCAATTCATCCTTTTGTCACAGTGGTTTCAGCAGAAAATATGGTTTAGACTGAGATATCATGGAGTAAGGGGGTTATCACGTGACAATGCTTTGATCCGACCCAAATGATTGGTAATCACTTGAATTTAGTTATGAAAGTGTTAACTGTTACTACCAAGTACCTTTCACTTATCAGGAACACTTTTTGTCACTTTTCAAACCAACAAAATGCTTTCTCTCTGCCAGGGCTTTGACAGGTACTTGAGTACCACTGAATTACAACTAGGATAGGAAATCCCTACCCGGATTCTGATAATTCATTGCAATTATATATGTAAAAAATATTGTGTGTTGTGCAAGTGACAAGCATTTAGCAGTTGAGAACAGCTTGGATGGGTACTCGGTGCCCAGAAATAAGTCCCGCCGAAAAAAGCCCCTTCCACCGTTTTTGCCAGAGCGGAAAAAAGCTCCTGCTGATTTGACATTGCGGAAAAAAGCCCCTTCCACCATTTTTGCTAGAGCTAAAAAAAATAGCCGCTTTGCCAGAGCTGAAGCCCCTTCTTGCATTTACCAGTGCAGAAATATGCCCCTTTGTCGAATTGTCAGTGGAAGGGGCTTTTTTCTTAGGGGCTTTTCGGGAATCAGGTACTCATGATCGTACCCATGCATTTGGCAAGGTTGCACAACTATCTGAGCACTACACTTGTGCTAAGTCTATATTTATAACAACAAAAATGAAAATCTTTACCCTTAACCAAACAACAAATTTTTTACTGTCCCAAATTGAAAGAGTTTGCAGACAACATTTCAAAATGTGATGAAATTGGACAATAATCTTTTGATAGGGCAGAAAACTTTGTGGGAAAAGGAGAAATTGCTCATTAAGAACGATTTCTCCTTTTCCCACAGTGTTTTCCAGAGTCTTCTGCAACAAAGTGGTCAAATGTTGTTATTTTTTGGAAATGGGTTAACCCACATTTACCATCAACATCAATAGGATAGCTTTTCTTTATTTAATTCAAGACAATCTGAAACTTCAAATCTTAGGGTGTTTTTTTCCCCAATATGACTTAACATGGCTTATGACAATTGTGGCAAAATTTACTAATTTATTATCTTTTTTCAGAGTCCTGATTTATGGCTCCTTTTCGGTATTGGTAAATCTGAGCAAAACGAATGGAAAGCTGCCTTTTAATACTTCCAACGTTGTTTTGCTGATTGAGGCTACAAAGGTATGAATTTTGATTATTGTATGTAATTTGTAATGGTTACAGTATTAGATTTAAGACACTACTCGATAGCACCTCACATTACGGCATTTGCTGCTTACAACTTTTCAACGCACCGTGACATAGGATAAATTGCTCCCTAAGAGTAAATTATCCTTCTGTCACAATAGTTTCTCCCAAATGTAATAAGGAAAATTCATTTTATATCATGCTTTTTTTTGTGTCTGCTGCTGCTTTAGACTTAAAATTAAAGAAGCAACTATACATATTAGTAATCATGACATAAAAGCACTGATTATCTGCCATCTGCATGTAAGTAGAGCCAACATCAAGCCTTTTATTTTCTTTCAGTTTGTGCTGTCTGCTGTTATGTATTTTCCGGAGTTTATGTCCCAAAACTGCAGAATTCCTCGGCTTTCAATCCATATCTGTGTGTCATTCAGCATTCCTGCAGTTTTATATACACTAAACAACAACCTAGGGCTTCATATGCAGACACAAATGGATCCTACAACCTACCAAGTGAGTATGATAATCAAATCTGTATTTTTATTTTTATTTTTTGACTGTATACTGTCAAACTCACATAAAAGAGGCTGGGGATGTTTGTAATTTTGTGTTGTAATACATTATATTGTCAGAGCCTGCATTGCAGATGGCAAAGTTTTTTCAGTACTACACATTAAATCAAATGACCCCTCTTTATATTGGCTCATATTCTAATAATCATGGTATGTGGATTTTTATAAGAGATAATTCATGGAAATCTAATAGACTGCTGATAGTTCCTCCCAGTTTGAATCAGAGGTGGCAAAATACATTGTCTGTATTTCCAAGCCCGTCCAAAAGCCTTAATGGGCATGTGAAATTTTACTCAAATTTACTAGATAATCATTATACAGACAAGTGCAAAGAAAGATTTACAGACAAGTAGATCAAAATCAGATTTTGCCACCCTTGATTGAATTATGACATAAGGTCAATTAAGCAGTGTAAGTGATAATGGTACAATCTGGTTAAAATTAATCTTTTCAGGTATTATCCAATTTGAAAATTGCCACAACAGGTGTGCTGTATAGAATCATCATAAAAAGGTAAGATTTCAAGAAGTAGTCTGATGATAATTGTTTATCGAACAAATTTTGGATTTCAGTCATCAGTCAAAAATGTCTTCTTTATTTAGATAATAAGAAATTGAACATAATGGATTTCTCCTTTTTTCCAACATTTATATCTAGTATTTCAGAGGAGAACTTTGAATGATGATAAATTTCATCTGTTTCAATTTGGGATGTTTTACTCTTAATCTTCATAAACAGATATTTCTATTTTGATATATCTACAGCAAGCGATGTCAGAAACCAATGTTACAACGGGACAGAATTCTCTTTAAGACTCTCTATAGTGTTACTTTGAATTCAGAGATTTGATATGGTACTCACTGAAGAATAGCCATTGGAAGCCAATCCTGTTAGTCTATTAGTTTTGAAGCCTGGGTACAATGACTTTATACACTGTATGTTTTATTCAAAAGCGTTGCAATGTTTTTTTGATCTTGCTTTTCTCAACTGTACATAAACATATATTGACCCTTTCTGAATTCATTATGCTTTAATGGCTACTGCAAATTGGTTTTCCTACTACTGTACAAAAACTGTATTGTTTCAATGAAATTTAGTTTACTATCAAATGCTCTTATATGTGAATAAGCACCTTTAAAAAATGTTTTGAATGTCCTTGACCTTTATTTCAGGAAACTGACCAATTATCAGTGGATGGCGTTGGGTTTATTGATGTTAGCAGGTGTGAGTGACAGGTAATGCTTGGTTTAATAGACATTAACCCTTTGAATGGTTGGTAATTTTCTATAAATAGATTTTTGTGTTCTTAATCCAAAACCTTAAATATCTTCTTATTTTTTTTATGAGGAAAGATACTCAGAGTAGCAAACAGGTTAGATCCCGGGCCAGCCACCAATTTACTTTGTGGCTGGCTTGGATCTAACCTCTTTGCATAAGCATGAAGTCGGTACCAGCTCTATAAGGGTTAACTAGACCCCCATAATCTGTTCTGTACAAGGCACAGTGCCTGATATATACAAGTCCTAATACTCAATCTAGATGACCCAAAGTCTCTTTCTAGAAAAGAATCTACATATCTGGTACATAAACCTCAATATTTGATCTAGATGATCTGAATTCCCTCTCTAGACAAGATTCAACATTATAAATGTGCAAGCCCTAGTACCCTATCTAGATGAATGAAATTCCCTATAAAAACAAGGTTCAACATTGGATATGCACAAGCCCCTAATGATCAATCTAGATGAGCTTAAGTCTATCTCAAGACAATATTCAACATTGTTAATATACAAGCCCCAATGCTCAATCTAGCTGAGCTAGATTCCCTATCAAAACATGGTTCAACTTTATATATGCACAAGCCCCAATGCTCAATCTAGATTAGCTTAATTCCCTACCAGGACAAGATTCAACATAAGATATGCACAAGCCCCAGTACCCTATCTATATGAATGAAATTCCCTATCAAAACAAGATTCAACTTGATATATGCACATGCCCAAATACTCAATCTAGCTGAGCTAGATTCCCTATCAAAACATGGTTCAACTTTATATATGCACAAACCCCAATGCTCAATCCAGATTAGCTTAATTCCCTACCAGGACAAGATTCAACATAAGATATGCACTAGCCCCAATGTTCAATATAGATGAGCCAAACTCTCTTTATTTGTATGGTGTTCAACGTCATAACAACACTTTTTTAATTATGTAACAGCTTTCCTGTATCCACCAGTTCTAGCTGGGGGCTCTGAAATAACTTCCAAAGGACACTCCCTAGAAACCAGAGGTGTCGATGGGGCTTGAACCCAGGACCCCATGCTTTAAGTCCAACTCTTTAACCACTAGTTCATTCAGGACCCTACCAATTTCCCTATTTAGGCAAGGATCAATACTTGATAACTGCATAACTCAATAGAACGCATATTATTAGTACTGTACACCATAGAGTATTTGCAATTATGGGGAAATGGTTAATTGAATACACTTATAATTTTCCTAGTTAACTTATCCTTTGTTCATTGTAGCTATGGGGGTTTTCATTCTGATGTGCCAAACGCAGAGAAGATATTTATAACAGCAGCTGGTCTGGCAATGATGTTGACCTATACAACAATATCAGGACTGGCCGCTGTCTTTACAGAATATATATTAAAATCACAGTTCAAGGTAAATAAATTTATACAAAACCCGGCTTGAAATTTTCATATCGGGGGCTCAATGCACGACTATAGTTAGTGCTTCATAAACATAAAGCACTTACTATAGTCCTGCATTGAACCCTCAATATTGGGTAGATTTATTGGTTAACAGCTCTATTATGTAATTTGTAATGCATACAAAAGATAAGTTAACCTCCATCATTATTTGAAATCTAAATGACTATTTCGTTTTATTTATTCTATCGAGTCATCTAATGCATATCGGTTAAAAATAAATATTCATGAAGAAGTTGAAGAAATAAGTAAACATTTTAAATTATGCTAGTGGAGGACAGTTGTCCAGGGGTATAGCATCAGCCTTGGGACACATGTGTCAATGGTTCTAATCCATCTTGTGCGCTTTTGTCAGTATACAGGTGTAGTGAGAACATGTTTGCTATGAAGGAAGCAAAATTGAAAGCGATTAATTTAAGTGGTAACAACTTGTTTCAAAATTGATGTAAAATAAATTAAGTGTAAACAATTTATAAGCTTTCAAAATCTGTTTTAATTTATTTTTTTCCATTTAACTGTTTTACTTTTTTTTGCAGGTTTCTTTACATGTACAGAATATGTTGCTTTATTCATATGGGGTGGCACTTAATCTAACAACATCATGGTGGTCAACAGAAGTATCACATGATGGGTCACGTGACAAGTCACATGGTTTTCTAACGGGATTCACAATCTACACATGGCTCATCATCCTGACACAGGTAATTAACCAACTCCCTCTTGTGGAATTTTTTATAATGGATAAAAATTAAAGTGACAGCAGATAGAAAGTGTAATATTATGGTATAAAGGGCAAATTCCTGCTTATGATATTTTTTTTTAGTTTGATATAAAAAGAAATATGCTTCAAACATGTGAGCATGAAGATTAAGTTGTTTCTTCATGTATACCCGTGTTCTCAATAAGAATTGGTTGAACAGGCCAAAACAAATCTGAACAGGCCACTTGAAGGGAGGTTCTTAACATGTCCGTGAATTTGAACCAGCCAAAACATAATTTGAAGCGGTCATTTTGGCCTGCAGCCTGTTTTTATTGAGAACACTGTATACTGGGTTTTTTATACGCCTTCAGTCAGGAGACTTCAAAAGCAATAGCGACCTAAAGAGAGATTTCTCATGATGAGCTATTTCTCCTTTTTTGTCTTAATTTCATCAAAACCACTCCATAATTTATTTTTTTATTATAACTTTTCAATATGAGACAGCCATAAAATCCAATGAGTGGGATCAATTAAGAAGAATTTTCAAGGGTTTAAGATGACATTTTGAATTGTGACATATTTTCGTTTATGCTGAAAGAGATATTTAACGGAAAGGTAAAACACAATTTTTTCTTAATGATATTTTATTGAATTCATTGTGACTAAACAATAAGATACTCATCACAAGGAATTGATCATTTTGTCACAGTATTTTCTTAAGCCTTCTTTAGCAGATGCAGGGGAGGTAGATACATGTATTAATGAAACAGTTAATGAATTAATTGTCAGGTAGGTAAATTGCCCCACCTCTTATCAATGAAAGATATTTAACAGGCTTTCAATAGTTGGATAATATCTGTGATGATGTAACATGGATCTTTTTGTCTGGTGAAGTCTTTCAATGATTTAATGATTTCTTTATGTCGAAACATTGCACATTTTGTCTGTTGCAGTCTATCAATGATTTAAGGATTTTTATTATGGTGAAACATTGAACATTTTGTCTGTTGCAGTCTATCATTGATTTAATGATATATGTTGTGGTGTAACATGTAAGTTTCTGTTTTTTTGCAGGCTTCCAACTGTTTAATAATATCTGTTGTGATGTAACATGGAACTAGTCCTCTGATCCATTTTTTGTTTTTGCAGGCTTCCAACAGTTTAATAATATCTGTTGTGATGTAACATGGAACTAGTCCTCTGATCCATTTTTTTTGCAGACTTTCAACAGTTTAATTATATCTGTTATGATGAAACATGGAACTAGTCCTCTGATACATTTTTTTTTTGCAGGCTTCCAACAGTTTAATAATGTCTGTCCTGATGTAACATGGAACTAGTCCTCTGATACATTTTTGGTTTTTGCAGGCTTCCAACAGTTTAATAATGTCTGTCGTGATGTAACATGGAACTAGTCCTCTGATCCATTTTTTTTGCAGGCTTTCAATGGTTTAATAATATCTGTTGTGATGAAACATGGAACTAGTTCTCTAATACATGTTTTTATGCAGGCTTTCAATGGTTTAATAATATCTGTTGTGATGGAACATGGTACTAGTCCTTTGATACATTTTTTGTTTTTGCAGGCTTTCAATGGTTTAATAATATCTGTTGTGATGAAACATGGTACTAGTCCTCTGATACATTTTTTGTTTTTGCAGGCTTCCAACAGTTTAATAATGTCTGTTACGATGAAACATGGAACTAGTCCTCTGATACATTTTTGGTTTTTGCAGGCTGTCAATGGTTTAATAATATCTGTTGTGATGAAACATGGTACTAGTCCTCTGATACATTTTTTGTTTTTGCAGGCTTCCAACAGTTTAATAATGTCTGTTACGATGAAACATGGAACTAGTCCTCTGATACATTTTTGGTTTTTGCAGGCTGTCAATGGTTTAATAATATCTGTTGTGATGAAACATGGTACTAGTCCTCTGATACATTTTTTGTTTTTGCAGGCTTCCAACAGTTTAATAATGTCTGTTACGATGAAACATGGAACTAGTCCTCTGATACATTTTTGGTTTTTGCAGGCTGTCAATGGTTTAATAATATCTGTTGTGATGAAACATGGTACTAGTCCTCTGATACATTTTTTGTTTTTGCAGGCTTTCAATGGTTTAATAATGTCTGTTGTGATGAAACATGGATCTAGTCCTCTGATACATTTTTTGTTTTTGCAGGCTTTCAATGGTTTAATAATGTCTGTTGTGATGTAAGATGGAACTAGTCCTTTGATACATTTTTTTGCAGGCTTTCAATGATTTAATAATGTCTGATGTGATGTAACATGGAACTAGTTCTCTGATACATTTTTTGTTTTTGCAGGTTTTCGATGGTTTAATAATGTCTGTTGTGATGAAATATGGAACTAGTTCTCTGATACATTTTTGGTTTTGCAGGCTTTCGATGGTTTAATAATGTCTGTTGTGATGAAACATGGAACTAGTCCTCTGATTCCTTTTATTTTGCAGGCTTTCAATGGTTTAATAATGTCTGTTGTGATGAAACATGGAACTAGTCCTCTGATACATTTTTGGTTTTTACAGGCTTTCAATGGTTTAATAATGTCTGTTGTGATGAAACATGGAACTAGTCCTCTGATACATTTTTTGTTTTTGCAGGCTTTCAATGGTTTAATAATATCTGTTGTGATGAAACATGGAACTAGTTCCCTGATACATTTTTTGTTTTTGCAGGTTTTCAATGGTTTAATAATGTCTGTTGTAATATAACATGGAAATAGTTCTCTGATACATTTTTTGTTTTTGCAGGTTTTCAATGGTTTAATAATGTCTGTTGTGATGTAACATGGAACTAGTTCTCTGATACATTTTTTGTATTCCCAGGCTTTCAATGGTTTACTAATGTCTGTTGTGATGTAACATTGAACTAGTTCTCTGATACATTTTTTTTTTTGCAGGCTTTCAATGGTTTAATAATGTATGTTGTGATGTAACATGGAACTAGTTCTCTGATACATTTTTTGTTTTTGCAGGCTTTCAATTGTTTGATAATGTCTGTTATGATGAAACATGGAACTAGTCCTCTGATACATTTTTTGTTTTTGCAGGCTTTCAATGGTTTAATAATGTATGTTGTGATGTAACATGGAACTAGTTCTCTGATACATTTTTTGTTTTTGCAGGCTTTCAATTGTTTGATAATGTCTGTTATGATGAAACATGGAACTAGTCCTCTGATACATTTTTTGTTTTTGCAGGCTTTCAATGGTTTAATAATGTATGTTGTGATGTAACATGGAACTAGTTCTCTGATACATTTTTTGTTTTTGCAGGCTTTCAATTGTTTGATAATGTCTGTTATGATGAAACATGGAACTAGTCCTCTGATACATTTTTTGTTTTTGCAGGCTTTCAATGGTTTAATAATGTATGTTGTGATGTAACATGGAACTAGTTCTCTGATACATTTTTTGTTTTTGCAGGCTTTCAATTGTTTGATAATGTCTGTTATGATGAAACATGGAACTAGTCCTCTGATACATTTTTTGTTTTTGCAGGCTTTCAATGGTTTAATAATGTATGTTGTGATGTAACATGGAACTAGTTCTCTGATACATTTTTTGTTTTTGCAGGCTTTCAATGGTTTAATAATGTCTGTTGTGATGAAACATGGTAGCAACATAACCCGACTTTTCATCATATCCGGTGCCATGCTCACATCCACTCTCCTATCCATGTGCCTCCTGGGAACCGCTATTAGTGTTGCCTTTGTCGTAGCAGCAGCGTTAGTTATCTTAGCCATCTATTTGTACCATTTATAAGTATTCTCTTCTTGTTTACTTGTGATAACCCTTTAATTTGATTTACTAATTGAAAGAGTTCGGGGACGACATTTTAAAATGTGATGACATTGAAAAATAATCTTCTGAAAGGGCTAAAAAAAAACATTGTGGGAAAAGGAGAAATTGCTCATTAAGAGCAACAATGTCTCCTTTTCCCTCAATATTTTTTTAAAGTCGTCTGCAACAAACTCGTCAAATGTCGTTATTATTTGGTAATGGGTTAAGTTCTTCCAATAATCCTGCAACGATTCCTTGACTTGTTAGTGTAAATTATGCTTTATTCAAAAAGTTGATAAAGATGTTGTATTACTTTATTCATTGTGACAAAAAGAAAACTTTGCTGTTTGAAGCAAATCCTTGGAAGTTATTTTGTTTTACCTTTAAATCAATTTGTCATCCCAAATCAAAAAAGTAGAAATTATTCCTCTGAAAAGATAGAGTAGGTATGGTAAAAAATAGAAGTTATTTAGAAACCATTTTTTACTTTATTTCCATGAATTTGCTTGTATGCTTTTTCTCCATTTCATATAAATATGTGTATTTTCATCTTTGAAGCCTATTGCCAGTAAACCTTATTGCTTTTGTTGTTATATCTCTAGTTTATGTTTTGTATTCAAATGTTATTCTTATTTAAGCATTTTTATGTGTTCAAAAATAATTTGTGATATGTAAAACGAGGCATCTTTCCATGCTGCTGATATTTCCAAACCTCTACTCCACAATATTAACCCTTTACCAAACACCAAATGTGTTGACTGTCCAAAATTGAAAGAGTTTGTAGACGACATTTCAAAACGTGATGAAATTGAAAACAATCTTCTGATAGGGCAGAAAACATTGTGGAAAAGGATAAATGAGCAATTTCTCCTTTTCCCACAATGTTTTCCTGAGTTGTCTGCAACAAACTGGTCAAATGTTGTTATTGTTTGGTAATTGGTTAAATGAGTATATTTCGGGAATGGGTGAAAACAAAGTAATTTGGTTGTGTAAAGCATTGCTCGATGTGGAGCAATTGATAATTGTATGCTTTATTGTGTAAATTAGTGTTTTATTTTTTATGAACTTATATGAATGCATTTACGAATGACGAATCTCATATTTTGTAAACTGCCTTTAAAAAGATTTTTAAACCCTTTTCAAAATGGAGAAATAGCTTTGTCAAGCCTTCCTGATAGTGTAATGATATTTCACCCACTTTCTTCCAAGTGTGTTCAGTCAAATTTGTTTTACAAAACAACAATAAGCAAATTCTCATTTAGTGAATATTTTGTATGAATATTTTTGATTATGCTCTTGTTTAAATTCTGATCCAGTCGTGTTTTTATTATATTTTTACCCTTTTCTATCTTGATACCTGTTTTTAATCTTTACGCACAAAACTGCTAGGGTCGCATGAATAAGCTGATTTCTGTAAGGGTTATATTTTGTTTAACCATCATATATGCATTTCATTTTGACTTTTTTTTTTACAAGAATCGTGTATGATTTATGATTTGGATAAGATCAAAGACAATTCTTTCGATTTGAATGCAAGATTGTTGAAACACAATATTATAAACAAAGCTTTTTTAATTCAACACAATGTTATGTACAACACAATATTTTGACCAATGCAATAATAAAAAAAAATGTGCAAAACAATATTTGACGGGTTTTTTTTATTCTTCTTTTTTTCTTTAGTTTAAAACAACAAGATACGACAAGGTTGAAGTATTTGATCAGTGAAATCCTTTGTGAGAAAAAATGAACAATCCAAACTGAAAGCAAAAGCAAACTACAATGAAAAGATACTTTTCATTTTAGGTGAATGAAGCATTGAGACCAAATGATGATTTTCTTTGAGGAGTAAATCATCCTTTTGTTGCAATGGTTTCTAAACACTTTTGTACTGTAGAAAATGCAAAAAAGTGAGTGTTATGTAGTAAAAGGCTAACCATTGATACAATTCCAAAAGGAATGCCTCATTTTACTACATCTTCTGCAGAAAACTTGAGAAACTATGGTGACAAAGTGACTTCTCCTAATGAGAATTTTCCTAATTTGCTTGGCTGCTGGCCTGGATCTAACCTGTTTGCGTAAACATGAAGTCGGTTTCAGCACTATTTATAAGGGTTAAGGAATGAGGGAGGGGGGATTGAAACACATTCAAAGCCATTTCACCATTTGTCAATTTCTGGCTTGTCAATATCAAAAGCATCAACAAGAAATAGTCAAATTACACATTTTTATAAAGGGCAAAAGCCATTGAAAGAATAAATTGCTCATCATGAGTAGTTTGTCTTTCAATTGGTATCATCAAGTTTGCCGTGTTTGTTTCTGAATACTTTTGAATCAGTTCCTGTTCAATCATGTACAATATAATCTCTTTACCTCGAAGTTCAAGGGACCTCATGAAAGAATCACTATACCTCGACATTCAAGGGACCTAATGAAAGAATCTCTATACCTCGACGTTCAAGGGACCTAATGAAAGAATCTCTATACCTCGACGTTCAAGGGACCTCCTGAAAGAATCACTATACCTCGACGTTCAAGGGACCTAATGAAAGAATCACTATACCTCGACGTTCAAGGGACCTAATGAAAGAATCTCTATACCTCGACGTTCAAGGTACTTCCTGAAAGAATCACTATACCTCGACGTTCAATGGACCTCCTGAAAGAATCTCTATACCTCGACGTTCAAGGGACCTAATGAAAGAATCACTATACCTCGACGTTCAAGGGACCTAATGAAAGAATCTCTATACCTCGACGTTCAAGGTACTTCCTGAAAGAATCTCTATACCTCGACGTTCAATGGACCTCCTGAAAGAATCACTATACCTCGACGTTCAAGGGACCTCATGAAAGAATCACTATACCTCGACGTTCAAGGGACCTCCTGAAAGAATCTCTATACCTCGACGTTCAAGGGACTTCCTGAAAGAATCACTATACCTCGACGTTCAAGGGACCTTATGAAAGAATCTCTATACTTCGACGTTCAAGGGACTTCCTGAAAGAATCACTATACCTCGACGTTCAAGGGACCTAATGAAAGAATCACTATACCTCGACGTTCAAGGGACTTCCTGAAAGAATCACTATACCTCGACGTTCAAGGGACCTAATGAAAGAATCTCTATACCTCGACGTTCAAGGTACTTCCTGAAAGAATCACTATACCTCGACGTTCAAGGGACCTCCTGAAAGAATCTCTATACCTCGACGTTCAAGGGACCTCATGAAAGAATCTCTATACCTCGACGTTCAAGGGACCTCCTGAAAGAATCCCTATACCTCGACGTTCAAGGGACCTAATGAAAGAATCACTATACCTCGACGTTCAAGGTACCTCCTGAAAGAATCTCTATACCTCGACGTTCAAGGGACCTCCTGAAAGAATCTCTATACCTCGACGTTCAAGGGACCTAATGAAAGAATCACTATACCTCGACGTTCAAGGGACCTTATGAAAGTATCTCTATAGCTCGACGTTCAAGGGACCTTATGAAAGAATCTCTATACCTCAAAGTTTAAGGGACCTCATGAAAGAATCTCTATACCTCGAAGTTCAAGGGACCTTATGAAAGAATCTCTATACCTCGACGTTCAAGGGACTTCCAGAAAGAATCACTATACCTCGACGTTCAAGGGACCTCCAGAAAGAATCTCTATACCTCGACGTTCAAGGGACCTAATGAAAGAATCTCTATACCTTGAAGTTCGAGGGACCTTATGAAATAATCTCTATACCTCGACGTTCAAGGGACTTCCTGAAAGAATCTCTATACCTCGAAGTTCAAGGGACCTCCTGAAAGAATCTCTATATCTCGACGTTCAAGGGACCTAATGAAAGAATCTCTATACCTCGAAGTTCAAGGGACCTCCTGAAAGAATCTCTATACCTCGAAGTTCAAGGGACCTAATGAAAGAATCTCTATACCTCGAAGTTCAAGGGACCTAATGAAAGAATCACTATACCTCAAAGTTCAAGGGACCTCATGAAAGAATCTCTATATCTCGACGTTCAAGGGACCTAATGAAAGAATCTCTATACCTCGAAGTTCAAGGGACCTCCTGAAAGAATCTCTATACCTCGAAGTTCAAGGGACCTAATGAAAGAATCTCTATACCTCGAAGTTCAAGGGACCTAATGAAAGAATCACTATACCTCAAAGTTCAAGGGACCTCATGAAAGAATCTCTATATCTCGACGTTCAAGGGACCTAATGAAAGAATCTCTATACCTCGAAGTTCAAGGGACCTCCTGAAAGAATCTCTATACCTCGAAGTTCAAGGGACCTCCTGAAAGAATCCCTATACCTCGAAGTTCAAGGGACCTAATGAAAGAATCACTATACCTCGACGTTCAAGGGACCTCCTGAAAGAATCTCTATACCTCGACGTTCAAGGGACCTTATGAGAATCTTCGAGGTATAGATATCCTACTGTATAAAAAAAGGTCAGGGTCAAAGAATAAAATTGTTTATGGGATAATCTTGCGGGTTCAATAACATTGGCTTATTATAAAGTGTTGACCCGGCGAACAATGAACTCGCACAAGATCTTTAGTACGTGAAATATACTTTGGTCCATAATTTCAGCATATGCAGGGTTCGATTAATTCCCAAAGTAAGTAATAACTTGGGGTCCTTGCCCTTATACGTTTACCAAACGCCAAGTTTTCGCCTGTCCTAAACTGAAAAAGTTATTAGACGACATTTCAAAATGTGATGAAGTTGAAAAACAGTCTTCTGATAGGACAAAAAACATTATTTCCCACAATATTTTCCAGAGTCGTCTGCAAGAAACTGGTCAAATGTCGTTATTGTTTGGTAATGTGTTATACAATACCCCGCCCAAGTGCGGGTATACGCATGGGCCAGAACCCCAGGCTAAGTAAGTAAGCACTAAGTATCTCATTCGGCCCTAAATATATTATAAAAATAAAAATAAAAAGTTTAATTTGTGGTGTTGGGAAGAAACCCACGAGACACAAGAATATGTTTTATACTTTGCATAACTTCTCCTTTTGACGTATTTGGTTCTTGACGCGTCTCCATTATAACAATTATGAAATTCAACGCCATACGTGAATGATCGAAGGATTAAGAAAGAAATGGCTCCAAAGCAAAATTTATTCAGGAAGCGTCACTTTATAAAAGTATGTACAGATTGTATGCGGTAGAACTCAAAAGCGATGTCGCTTAAATCGACAGGCCTTCAACTTTCCATCGAGAGTCATAATAAAGGGGTAGTTTGTTGAAATTTATCGCATTAACCATTTTCCTTAGACATGGTCCGTGTAACTCTAAGTGTTCTTGTAAAAGCTATTATTAAAACACTGTAACAAGATAAGATGAACCAATGCTCATTAGTTTCGAATTGGTCCCCGTTTATTTCAAAGTCTTACTCGTGGTGGTAGTCTAGGTTGGTCCCAGAACCTCTTGGAGGAACGAATATGAACGAAAATGTGTAACACTTGGTGTCGCACCTACAATCAGCAAAGTACACCAGTGCTTTCATGTATTGAGACCCGTACATTAACCCTTTACCAAACGCCAAATTTTCGACTATCCCAAAATGAAAGAGTTTGCAGACGACATTTCAAAATGTAATTAAGTTGGAAAATAATCTTGTGTTAGGGCAGAAATCATTGTGGGTAATGTTTTCAAGAGCCGTCTGCAACAAAATGGTTAAATGTCGTTATTGTTTGGTAATGGGTTAAAGGATGATGGAAGGCGACGCTCTTTGCCAAATTGCGTAATATGTTCTCTATTCTGTTTTCCGAAATGGCGCCATTAAAAAAAAAGCGTGATATCGGTGTGTTCCCTGAACGTCGACTCGAATTTTCATCACACCTTTGCTAATGGGGGATTAGGGGGCCTGTCATGGGGAACAAAACATCAATAAAGAGAGTCGATAAAGGGAAAAATCCAACTGTTGAAACTTGTCGTCTGAATTAACGAATGGATAATTGTTGAATTCCGATATTTATCCACTGATTTAATTGCAATGGCTGCAATGAATAAGCTTTCGATTCTTTAAAAGCATTAAGTATAAAAACTATTTAACACTAATAGTTTTGTTGATGTTTAGTAGAGCTAGCACATGGTTATCTTACGTGTACTTCATGTTAGACTGCATCATGAATGCACAGCTAAATGTCAAGTTTGTTGCAAAAAGAAAAGGTAGGCACAACTTGGCACCAGATGAATACATATACAGAAAGAACGAATGAGAGTACGTAAAGTATTCTAGAGATGCATTGCACGAGACTGTTCATCCTTTTATTAACATTAGACAATATTCGGAAGAAACCCTCACAATCACCTAGCAGACAAGGCTATGGTGATAGCGTGTTTCACGGAACATTATTTACCTGTTCGAACCAAGTTTTACCAGATTTATACCATCCATATTCAGTTACGATGCCGTTGATTTAAAAACTTTCTTCCTGGTAAACGTCAAGTCGTGCAATCACGATTGTTCAATCTCTCTTTAAAAATGTACTTCTCTGGCTAACATTGAAGTCATATGGAGAAAGACATTATGAATTTTCAATGATGACTTTAGTCAAAGACCTAATAAACATGTGATGAAATTGGAAAAATAATCTTCTGAAAACATTCTGCGAAAAGAAAAAAATGTGCGTAACGAGCAATTTCTCCTTTTCTCACAGTGGTTTCCAGAGTCGTCTGCAACAAAGTGATGGTTAAATGTCGATGTTGTTTGGTAATGGGTTGATAGAACGAGCATTTTTCCAAAGAAAAAACAGCTCACAAAATAGTTGAATCGTTTGTCTAGCTAAATTGTGGCAGTATGCATTCAGTTAATCCAATTAATGCCAATTTCCTCTCAAGACGAGCCCTGCCATCACCTATGTCTATGCCTATAGTAATAAATTGTGGTATTGAATTGACATGGTCAAAACACATGAAAAATAAAATAAACGTCTTCTGTAATTACTTTTTAATAATGAATAAGGGTTTCGCCTCTGCGACGACTTGCTGTTAGGCAATTTTGTTTATTCACGTTACGTCGGAAAACAGAATAAATTGCCAAAAATTATATGCCTATTTATCCATAATAGCCTACTAAACTTTACTGTTTCTGTTCAAAGGCCTGAAAATTATCATAAGGTTGTTGATCCTCTGGTGGAATCATTAGAAGTCTCTTGGACAAAATGTTTAATTGCTCCTGATGAGCAAATTTTACTGTTTACGCAATATAACAGAAAAAAAAAATTCCTTTTAGCTATATTTTGTCGTCTACCGCTCTTTTGAGTTTAGATCGATCACTAAATTCCATTTGAGGGAATGGGTTTAGACATCATAATTAGAAAATTAGAATCGTCTGTATTATAAACCTTTGTAGCTTTTTTCTATACACCTTATGCTGAAACTTTGCACAAGTTCAAAACAACTATCATTATCCTTAGTATATGCTTATATTGAGATAAGCAATATTATAAAGTAACACATTATTGGAATCGGCTTGCCGAGACCCTTCCTATGACACGTGTCACATGGCAATTCATATTCGTCTATTTTGATTTACGCAACTATTTTCGTAAAATGCTACCCAGATAACCCCTTTACCAAACAACCAAAGAGCTTTTGCATCTATTGCAAACAAGTTTAAAAATTATTGTTTAAAAAAATGAACTCATTATCTATTCAAACTTAAGCATTTTTCTAACATTAACAAATTGTACCAGAGACATAGAAAACACTGCTGTCCATATCTCTGGCTGTAAATGTTTCTATTTTAAGTGTATTTTGAGATCTTTTCGCGTCTGCAAACTCAAGTTTGCACGCTGATAAAAAAAAGCAAGATTTTTTGCGACTACTTGATAAATCTAGAGCAAGTGGGTGGCTTTATGTCAAGTTGTTTTGTTATTTACGTCGACTTTGATACTTAAGATAAGCATCATGAAAACAAGCGTGATTGTTTAGACCATTTATCACGTAATCCGGACTTACGAGTCACTTGATGGTGTTTTTCCCCTTTGAATATTATCAGGTCAGATATCGGGTTACAGTGTTTACAGATAAGAGCCAAAAAGCTCTTACCGAATGCAAAATGTTTGACTGTCTCAAATTCAAACAATTGCAAACGAGAATTAAATGATGTTTCGACGAGTCATAGATACTCCTCTAAAGTTATTAACAATAAAATAGTGTTAAATATAATTCCTTTATAGATTGGTATGTATTCCCCTATCAAACAATACTTTCAAAAGCCGTCTGAAGAATCCACGTAAGATCTGGGGATAGTGTAAAGGGATTACGAAAAATATTGCCAGTCTCTTAGTCCAAGTTGCAGACCTCCCATTGGTCTATTCAGGAGCCAATCAGATTTGGATACCACCAGATGGTTCCTGGCTATATTTTTTATACGATACGTTCAATGATGTGAAGACGAGAACCGGCTTTGTTTACATACGATGTTATAAAGCTGCTCGTGTTGCACGAAGAGCTTTGTGTTGAGAGAGAGTTCGGAGTAAACAGTGTAGAAAAATGGGAACGCTGACCGTATTAGCGGTCTTACTGTATGCTGTTGCAGTCAAAGCGTAAGTAATATTCATAATGTATGTAGGTGTTTGCAATGAAGATTTTGGGCTCTGCTGCTTTGTTTCTGCAAAATGTCGTCTGCAAGATGCATTCGTTTCATATAACATTTACTGCCAAATATAAATGGGTCTAGTTCACGAAATGTCTATCGCCAATTTTTCTTGACTGCAAACTTTTGGAATTATTGAGCTGTTTATAGTATTGTTGAATAAATCTTTCTGTCACTAAATTGTCCACATGCTTGTAGTGAAACGTATAATTTAATGTGACTTCAGCTGCATAGGCGTAGGAGCGTTTTCAACATGGGGGGCAACTTCAGATGAGGACCCGTCTAAGAATAAATGTTCCTAAACTTTTTCATGAGTATTCATGCATTTACAGATTCGATAACATTTTAAGAATTAAAAGAAAGCGTATGAAAATGTGTATCTTTAATAAAAAAAAAAAAAAAAAAAAGGATATGCCAGCTCTCGATCTCACGCGGAAATCAAATGTATTGATCTAAACAAAAAGTAGCAGCGACCAGGCTGTCACAGCCACGGATTCAACTGAGCAAATAGTAAAATTATTGTTTAAGTTTTAGCTAACCTGATGTGTTCAGATTGCCATTTGCGATGATGACGTCAAAAAGATTATGGTTATTGTTCGTAAGAAAAGGCGAATTGGTATTAGATAAAACACAACAAAACATATTTATTTTTATTCTGCTGTTAAATGTCGTTTCTTTCATTTTTCTTTTCAAATATCTTCATTTGCCATTGTGAATATTGGGGGGCAAAGCATACTCTGCCCCAGTTGGCCCCCCTGCTCCTACGCCTATGAGCTGAACTTACAAGAATGACAAAAGTAACAATTATGCATAATATCTGTTTTTGTCAGTATTGTTTCTACTTGATATCTAGAAGATTTTCAGTTTATAATGTATTTTTGTCGTGAGTTGACAGTGCTTCTTTTCATCACTTCTTTAAGAATAAAAAAGGTTTGTGAGTTGACATTAGAACATGTTTATAAGAAAGGGTTTAACACAAGTATTGACACATTACCTGTTTACTGTTAATACACATGATTCAGCAGCTTATTATTTAAGATACCACTCTCACTGAAGAAGCCATTGTTCAAAATGGGCATATTCTACCTCCGTCCAAAACCGAATAAACATGTTTATTATGTGCTTCCTTTGTCATTTCTGTTTCTATTCGTTGCATCATGTATTTTTATTTGTTACCTGTCATTGTTTTCACATATACCAGTCACAGAATTTGTTATGCAGGGAGTGCTGTTACAGTGGATAAATTATTATTTGATCTCAAAACAAGTAAAATCAGTCGAATGTTTTTTTTTTCTCATCAAATTGGGAAGAGGCCTAGGCCTGATAATTTTGAGAAATTTTATTGATGACATTGCTGAATTGAGAAACCAAAAATCTGGTGTGACTTTAAATTTTTAGGAAAACTGCATTGGCCCCTATCATATAACATGAAACACCCCTGCAATTTTATGCATAAGAAAGAACAAGAGTTATTTCCATTTTCATCCTTTGCTCAATAGGAAATGATAGATTGAAACTTCATAAACTTACTCCAAGACTTTTTTTTCCTCATGGGCACAGTTTACTTTACATGGTAAAGCCTAAGTTTGCAGAATTATGAACACCCATTTTCTGCTTGAAGTGTTAATGTAAGTTGGCATCTTTTAATACTGAAAGGAATGGATTGATATTGCTTTATGTAAATTAACAATTAGTCTTGATCGGATAAACAAATGAGCACCCACAATATATAATTTAAATAGGATGTCATTGTCGATTTTAGAGTCCTCTTTGCAAGGTTATATGCAGTTGCATAGCCAATCTTGTTTCAAAAGACCACACCAAAGAAGACAAAAGTGTTGTGTATTACATACCTAACAGCCTGACACAGAACACCAGTCTTGGCCGAGATTTCTGCACCACTTGTTTCTTGAACAGACATGAACGAAAAATATCCACATACAAACACAAAGTTGTTTTTGAACATGTTCATGAAATTCAAGAATATGTTCATGTACAGTGAACCCTCGTTTATCCGGACACCGATTATCCGGATGTCTCGCAATCCGAACGAAATTGTAAGGGAACGGAATTATTGGACAAGTTTATTGCAGACGACTTTAGAAAACATTGTGGGTAAAGGAGAAATTGCTCGTAACGAGCAATTTCTCCTTTTCCCACAATGTTTTCTGCCATATCAGAAGATTATCTTTGAATTTCATCACGTTTTGATATGTCTTCTGCAAACTCTTTCAATTTGGGACGGTCGTCAATTTGGCGTTTACTGAAGGGTTATAACTATACACCGCTCATACAGACCGTTTATGTCTTAATGTGAATAATAATATGCTCTGCTTCATTAGTCCGGATTATTCGGTAAACCGGACATTTTGTTGGGAACGGACGTGTTCGGATAAACGAGGGTTCACTGTACATCAAGTATTTGCTCAGAAACATGATCCTGAAATTCCAAATCATGTTCAAGAACAGCTTTCTGTTCATGAAAGCCATTTTTTGGTCATGCCTGCCAATTATGTTAATGAACATAGTTCTTGGATCGTTCGCAGGAGTTAAGATGAACTCATAGTCTTCAATACATTATTTAAGTGAAGGCTCTTGATACAAGATTTTCTACAGGTTTCTTTTTTGGTCAGTTATTTTACTATTGCCTTTTCATTGTGGCAGATGGCATCCTGGAGGATATGGTTTTAATATGATATTTAACTTTTTGAATTTAAACAAATTATTTAAGTGTATGGCGTTTTAAAGCACTTTTGTTATTCAGCAACACCATGGCCATTCCATAGATTGTTTGAGTCATTTGCAATCTTCATGTAAAGTGGGCCAGATAACGAGTTTTTCCTTTGCTTACTTAAGCTTTTCTTAGCAAAATCCTTAGGTTAAGTCTTCTGAATGAGATTAATATGATTAGAAAGGGTGGCTTTTCCTTGGATTGGGAAGAAACCTAGGCCTGTTAGTTTTTGGAAATGGTATAAATGAAATTGCAGAGTTGTGATACCAAAAAGCTTGTGCAACTTTGAAGTTTTTGGAAACTGAATGGTTTTGAAGAAATTTCCAATTGAGAAGGTGCCTTTCGTAGTTCCCTGTTTAATTCTATGAAAAAGTCATGTTTATTCATCCAATATAAGAAGAACTGAGGCATTTAACAAGGGAATCAAGACTTCTTGTAAGAAATGACCAGATTACCATTTTTCATACCCTTTTCCAAACAATAACAACATTTGGCCACTTTGTTGCAGACGACTCTGGAAAACATTGTAGGAAAAGGAGAAATTGCTCGTAACGAGCAATTTCTCCTTTTCTTACAATGTTTTCTGCCCTATCAGAAGATTATTGTCCAATTTCATCACATTTTTAAATGTTGTTTGCAAACTCTTTCAATTTTGGACAGTCGAAATTTCGGCGTTTGGGAAAGGGTTAAGGAAACTGAACTTGACCCATCTTCTTGAACTTTGCTTAAATGACAATTAATTAGCTTTAAACCTTAACCAAACACCACATTTTTGACTGTCCCAAATTAAAATAGTTTGCAGATGATATTTCAAATTGTGATTAAATTGAAAAATAAGCTTCTGATAGGGCAGAAAACAATGTGGGATAGGGAGAAATTGCTCGATAAGAGCAATTTCTTCTTTTCCCACAATGTTTTCCAGAGTTGTCAATAACAAACTGGTCAAATGTTGATATTGTTTGGGAAAGGGTTAAACCAAGCCCTTTCATTTTATTTACTTGTTGAGTGCAGCTCTATCGAGATGGTATCAGCATGACAAAAGCAATACTTGCTTGAGATTAGCAACTTTTCCTTCTTTTCTCGATAGGTTTAAATACTTTTTGATTGTCATTTCCTGTTGCTTCCTAATTGAAAAACACTTTTTGATTGAAAGTGTTAAAAACTTTGTTCACTTTCTTTTAACTGGTACAGGGCATTTTCATGTTATATAACAGGGGGCCCATAAAAGGCATTTTGCCCTATTGGATTTTTTTAAAGATGGTGCAGCTTTCCCAAACATTCAAAGTCATGTCAGCCTTTTGGTTTTCCTAATTCAGCAACTTCAGCGAAAAAACTTCCCATAACAACAGGCCTTGTCCTTTTTCCCAAATCAAGGAACAAAGGCCAAGTGGTATCAAAGTTGTTGAGAAATTATTTAACCCGCTACCGAACAGTAACGACATTTGGCTAGTTAATTGCAGATGAATCTGGAAAACAATGTGGGAAAAGGAGTAATTGCTCCTAATGAGCAATTTCTCCTTTTCCTTCAATGTTTTTTACCCTTTCCATTTCATCACATTTTGAAATGTCGTCTGCAAACTCTTTCGATTTGGGAGAGTTGAAAATTTTGCGTTTGGTAAAGGGTTAAATGATGCCTGTTATGAAGCACAAAAAGTTGTTTGTAGGTTACCTTAAAACTTAAAAGTCACATACTGTTATTTGTTTTGCACACTGGAGTAAATACTTGAAGACAAATTAAGTGGACCCTGTTTTTGTTGTTTTTTAACGGCTTAGTGTAACTCTTGATTAAGTTTATCCCATGACTGAAGCACTTGCTGGCTTTCAACCCTTAACCCTTTTCCCAAACAACAAACTTTCCACTGTCCCAAATTGAAAGAGTTTGCAGAAGACATTTTAAATTGTGATAAAATTAAAAAATGTGCGTCAGATAGAGCAGAAAACCTTGTGGGAAAAGGAAAAATTGCTCGTTACGAGCAATTTCTCCTTTTTCCAAAAGGTTTTCTAAAGTCGTCTGCAACAAAGTGGTCAAATGTCGTTATTGTTTGGGAAAGGGTTAATCCAAATACCCTGTCATCCAATTAACACTTATAGTGCTGGAACTTACTTCATGCCTATGTACACAGGTTAGATCCAGGCCAGCCGCCAAGTAAATTGGGAGCTGGCCTTGCTTTTGCAAACAGATCCAGACAAGCCGCCAAGTAAATTTGCGGCTGGCCTGTGATCTAACCTGTTTGCTTCTCTGAGTACAATGTATCTTTCCTCTACAAAATTAAAGCAGATACACATATATAAGGTTTTGGAAAGCAGACAACAACAAAATCTATTTTTAGAAAATTACCCAGCATTTTTAAGGGTTAAGACCATGATTGATTTGGATTTCGTATAAGGTAGTCTCCCTGCTTGCTAATGGAATTCTGTTGGTTCTACCAGCTTCAACCAATCATTATGGGCAGAAAGAATTGGGCAGGGGTTGGCAATATCAATTGTCTGTTCCGTCCAGCTTGTCCCAAAGCCTTAACCCTTTTCAAATGCCTAATTTTCGACTGTCCCAAATTGAAAGAGTATGCAGACGACAATTCAAAATGTGATGAAATTGAAAAAAGTCTTCTGATAGGGGAGAAAACATTGTGGTAAAAGGAGAAATTGCTCATTATGAGAAGAGCAATTTCTCCTTTTCCCATAATGTTTTCCAGGGTTGTCTGCAACAAAGTGGCTAAATGTCGTTATTGATTTTGTAATGGGTTAACAGACAATCGAATTTTTACTGAAACCTTCTATATACCCATTACACAGTTAAGTGCAGAAAAAGATTTGGCATTCATGGACCAGTAAATCAAAATCAGACTTCACCACCCCTATTGGGGTCCTGGGTCAAACTCCATCTGTCATTTGTGAGCAGGTCACTGCAATAAAGTTGAATGTACAGAAACAAAGCCCTTAATATTAAGGGTTCACTGTATTAAGTGCTTCTTGTTTGTGAGGGACTTACTATAGTTTTGCATTGAACCCTTGTGGAATATTCGCTTGACTTGACTTTTTACCCTTGCATGATATTATATGAAATTGTGAATAGAAAATAATGATCTTTAGGTGTAATATTCAGGCATTGAAGGAAATCCCTGCCTTGATATACAGAGTTTATTCTAAACCTTTCCCATAACAGTTATGAAACGGAATATCATTCAACAATCAATTAAAAAGGAGTCGATTCGGCAAAAATCTCATTTTTGCAAGCTTTTCCTACCACTAGATGGATATTAGCCAAAACAAGATTTGCTTCTGTAAATATGTCAAATGTTTGCTCTCTAATGATTCTTGTGCAAAAGGGGCAAACTTTGATAATGATCTACTTAAGTAAAGTTTTGAAGTGGCTTTAGCTATTGCAACAGTTAACATAACCCTTTGAAAATGTTTCCAAGTGTAAAACCCTATTCCAAACATCCATTTTTCGACTGTCCCAAATTAAGATATTTTTCAGACAAATTTTCAAAATGTGATGAAATTGAAATATAATTTTCTCATAGTGCAGAGAACATTGTGGGAAAAGGAGACTCCTTTATGCTTTTCCTATACTGTTTTCCATAGTTGTTTGCCACAAACTGATCAAATGTTGTTGTTGTTTGGTAATGGGTTAATAGCCTGCTGAAAACAACAACGCTTAACCCCATACTTATTAATAGATTGTGTTGATGCATCATATCTGGAAGTCTGTAATTACCTCTGAGACAAAATAATCAATTGCTCTTTTTAGATGGTAGACATGATGATTGATGGTCCTAGGTGAGAGCTCTGCAGGCGCCAATGGTTTTGTGGGAGCACCCTTTTGAAAGTTTATTCAGAGCCCAAACCTTGTACTGGTAGAGCCCAGTAAATCCCTAACATTGCTGAAATACTGTTGTCACAGCTATAAAGCCCATTCAAACCAAACTATTGTGATGAAATGTAAAAGATCAAACAAGAGAACAAACCTTTTCCAAAAATGAATTTAGATGTTATCATCTTAAGCTGTTGATGCAAAGCTGTAGACTGTCAATCTTATATCTATAGAAAGCTGAGTCATTTAGATTTGTACTTCAATTATGAAATCAGTATCAGCTAAAAAAAAAAGGGTAGTAGTAGCAAGGTTAAAAAAACAATAAACCATGAACAGCTCATAAAAGTTTTAACCCTTATAGTGCTGGAACTGACTTCATGTTTATGCAAACAGGTCGGATCCAGGCCAGCCACCAAGTATACTTGGTGTCTGGCGTATATTCTACCCTTTTTGCTTCTCTGAGAATCTTTACATATCAAAATTAAGCTGACATTATAGGTTTAGTAAAGCAGACCACACAAAAATCTTTTTTAACCCATTACCAAGTAATGGCTTGACCAGTTTGTTGCAGATGACCTTTGAAAACATTGTGGAAAAAGGAGAAATTGCTCCTTACAAGCAATTTCTCCTTTTCCTACAATGTTTTCTACCCTATTAGAAGATTATTTTTCAATTTCATCGCATTTTGAAATGTTGTCTGCATACTCTTCCAATTTGAGACAGTTGAAAATTTTGCGTTTGGTATAGGGTTAAGAAAATTACCCAGCATTCTAAAGGGTTAAGAAAAAAAAAAATGTTTACGCAGTAGAATGTCAAGAGGACGCTGTAGTACCATTATTGCAGGTCAAGCATGCTCTTACATTGACAACGCTCTCCATTGTTTTAGCTGGTAACAAACTTCCTAACAATCTTGACAAATAGCAGTAGTTTTTCCGTTATTATCAAGTTATTTGATAGCTTGTGATGAACTTTATTTGCTTATGCTCTCATATTGAATTCATGGTTTAATACAATTACAACAGTTGTTTGAAGAAACAATTTTGATAAAAGGAGAAATTGCTGGAGAATTGCTTGAAACAAGCAATTTCTCCTTTTGTCCAATCTGTTACAATGGTTTCTTTCTAATGCCGGGGTATCATGAAGATGTGTAAAGAAAGACAAGTAACATGTTTTTGGTGCTTTTGAGTGGAAACAATTGTTTCAAAAGAAACAAGACCAATACTCATTACAACTAGCAAATACCTAACAACATGTTTACTAGGTCTTTGCAACATATCAAGTACAAATTAGGTATTCTGCATTGTGTGTCAAAGCAAGACAATTTGAGCTATAGGATTAGCCTGTATTTCCATAGATCAATTGTAACTACTCAGGTATTTCGGTGATCTGGGAAATACGCCTTGCACTTATGTGTTTCGGGTGAATTGTCCCTGGCTTATAACACTTTTCCTATGAATGTCCATTTTGAGTAATTCAATGTATATTGAAGTGTTGAACATCTTAAGAAATCATTATTTTTGGTTGGTAACTCATACATAATAGCTACATGTATTTAAAAGTTGTGATATACTTTTGCTTCTTTGACCAAAATAGATGACTGTTAAGATATTGCGTTTGACATTTCCATTTGAAAAAGAAAGTGTAACGAAAGTAGTTTTGCAAGAAGCAATATGGGGGTCTCCATGTTTTAACAGAGGCGTTTTCATTGGATAAACCCCAGGGTACCGTTTTACTTAACAACTTAAGGAAAATATTTGCGTAAGTCATAACTGATACACATGGATATTATCTTCAATGAAAGTACAATATTGCAATGTGACACGTCATTGGAAGCGTCTCGGAGAGACGATTCCAATGATGTGTTACTTTGCAATATTGCTTCGCCCATAATTGAAATTAGAGGATTTGTTGTTATAGACTCACGCAAATCTTGAGCGTAAACTGTTTAGTAAAACGGTACCCAGGGCTAAAATAAAATTAAATTAAATTAAGATTGTATGGCCTTTACCTACCGACCCACTTTTTACCCCCCCCCTACCCATAAACTTTTATTTCAATTCTTAATTTTTTTTTCAGTGTTTTGAAAATTCATAGACAATAAGTGTATTAGAAATATAATTTCTCAAATAGAATAAAATAATTTACCTTCCTACCCACCTCTAAAATCTAGGGTCGGTAAAGGGCAAACCACCAATACTTTAATTATGGTCTGATGTGTTCAGATTGTCCAGAGATATGTTATCTGCAGTGTTTGCTCAGAATGACTATGGAAGCTATCATCAAATTACATTTCGCATATTATGGATTAACATTTCACTTATCATTGAATAGGATGTCTATGTCAAGCCTCATTGAATAACATTTCGTATATCATGGAATAACATTTTGTATATCATTGAATAACATTTTGTATATCATTAAATAAAATTTCGTATATCATGGAATAACATTTTGTATATTATTGAATAATATTTTAGCATATCATTAGATAACATGGTAAAATTGTTATAAGAAAAAAAAAATGTAGTTATGAAACAACATTTTGCATATCATTGAATTACCTTTTGAACATCAGTGAATAACATTTCACTTTATTAATATTATTAAGTTATATTTCACGTATCATTAATTAACAATTTGTCAAAATATTCAATAACATTTTGTATATCATTGAATATCATTTTGTACATCATGGAATATCATTTTGTATATCATTGAATATCATTTTGTACATCATGGAATATCATTTTGTATATCATTGAATAACATTTCATTTACCATGGAATAACATTTTGTATATCATTGAATAACATTTCATTCACCATGGAATAACATTTCGTATATCATTGAATAATATTTCATTCACCATGGAATAACATTTCGTATATCATGGAATAACATTTCGTATATCATTGAATAACATTTTGTATATCATTGAATATCATTTTGTACATCATGGAATATCATTTTGTATATCATTGAATAACATTTTGTATATCATTGAATATCATTTTGTACATCATGGAATATCATTTTGTATATCATTGAATAACATTTCATTTACCATGGAATAACATTTTGTATATCATTGAATAACATTTCATTCACCATGGAATAATATTTTGTATATCATTGAATAACATTTCATTCACCATGGAATAACATTTCGTATATCATTGAATAACATTTTATTCACCATGGAATAACATTTCGTATACATGGAATAACATTTCATATATCATTGAATAACATTTCATTTACCATGGAATAACATTTTGTATATCATTAAATAAAATTTCGTATATCATGGAATAACATTTTGTATATTATTGAATAATATTTTAGCATATCATTAGATAACATGGTAAAATTGTTATAAGAAAAAAAAAATGTAGTTATGAAACAACATTTTGCATATCATTGAATTACCTTTTGAACATCAGTGAATAACATTTCACTTTAATAATATTATTAAGTTATATTTCACGTATCATTAATTAACAATTTGTCAAAATATTCAATAACATTTTGTATATCATTGAATATCATTTTGTACATCATGGAATATCATTTTGTATATCATTGAATAACATTTCATTCACCATGGAATAACATTTTGTATATCATTGAATAACATTTCATTCACCATGGAATAATATTTTGTATATCATTGAATAACATTTCATTCACCATGGAATAACATTTCGTATACCATGGAATAACATTTCATATATCATTGAATAACATTTCATTTACCATGGAATAATATTTTGTATATCATTGAATAACATTTCATTCACCATGGAATAACATTTCGTATATCATTAAATAACATTTCATTCACCATGGAATAAAATTTCGTATATCATTGAATAAAATTTCATTCACCATGGAATAACATTTCGTATATCATTGAATAACATTTTGTATATCATTGAATAACATTTCGTATATTATTGAATAACATTTTAGCATATCATTAGATAACATGGTAAAATTGTTATAAGAAAAAAAAATGTAGTTATGAAACAACATTTTGCATATCATTGAATTACCTTTTGAACATCAGTGAATAACATTTCACTTTATTAATATTATTAAGTTATATTTCACATATCATTAATTAACAATTTGTCAAAATATTCAATAACATTTTGTATATCATTGAATATCATTTTGTACATCATGGAATATCATTTTGTATATCATTGAATAACATTTCATTCACCATGGAATAACATTTCGTATATCATTAAATAACATTTCATTCACCATGGAATAACATTTCATATATCATTGAATAACATTTCATTCACCATGGAATATCATTTTGTATATCATTGAATAACATTTCATTCACCATGGAATAACATTTCGTATATCATTGAATAACATTTCATTCACCATGGAATAACATTTCGTATATCATTGAATAACATTTCATTCACCATGGAATAACATTTCATATATCATTGAATAACATTTCATTCACCATGGAATAACATTTCGTATATCATTGAATAACATTTCATTCACCATGGAATAACATTTTGTATATCATTGAATAACATTTCATTTACCATGGAATAACATTTCGTATATCATTGAATAACATTTTATTTACCATGGAATAACATTTTGTATATCATTGAATAACATTTCATTCACCATGGAATAACATTTCGTATATCATTGAATAACATTTCATTCACCATGGAATAACATTTTGTATATCATTGAATAACATTTCATTCACCATGGAATAACATTTCGTATATCATTGAATAACATTTCATTCACCATGGAATAACATTTTGTATATCATTGAATAACATTTCATTCACCATGGGATAACATTTCATATCTAATTGAATAGCATTTTAGCATATCAATATTATGGTAGAATTTTTTTATTTTTTTTTTTAGGAAAAATGGTAGTTTGAGAAATAACATTTTGCATATCATTGAATTACCTTTGGCACATCAGTGAATAACATTTCATTTAATTATTATTATTTAATTATATTTCACATATCATTGAATAACATTTCGTTAATCATTCAAAGTCATTTTGTGTATCTTTGAATTATGTTTGGAGTAGCATTGGATAACATTTTGTTTATCATTGAATTACAGTTTGGTAATAATTGAATTTGACCTAAATGACCTTAGCTATTGATGCGCCTTAAAACACCATTCATTATAATTGAATTGTTTCGATTAGCATTGAATAACATTTTGCATATCTTGTTTTTTCAGGGACTATATTTTCACGTTTCCGAAAAGTCTTGAGTCTGAGAAGCCAACGAGATTCTGTCTGTCTGGCAATGATATTGACATTGAAGATTGGGTATCGGGGCAGAAATATGAAGTTCAGATAGAGCTTGTCCTAGTGCACACAACTCCCGAGAAACAAACAAAGTTCAACTACAATATCGCCATTCAAGACATAACGACGGCAGGTTAGGCTTTTATAACCCATTACCAAACACTATCGACGTTTGACCAGTTTGTTGCAGACGACTTTGGAAAACATTGTGGGAAAAGGAGAAATCACTCTTAACGAGCAATTTCTCCTTTTCCCACTATGTTTTCTACCCTTTTAGGAGATTTTTTTTTTTTCAATTTCATCACATTTTGAAATGTCGTCTGCAAACTCTTTCAATTTTGGACAGTTGAACATTTGGCGTTTGGCAAAGGGTTAATTGATCAATAACTTCATGTAAAGTATCAGATATATCAGTAACTACATGTAGTTGATTTCCTGAAGCATCTTCTATCTCTAAGTGTTTATAGTTTATACCTCTTTTTTCCCTATCTTGGTTTTAATAATCTATAAGTATTTATTATCGCAATAACCAGTGCTTGGTAATTATAAGGACAGTCTATTTGAATCATCTGACATTGTATAGTGAAATTGAGTTATGGGTAGGGTTTGTTAAATACTTATTGTGAGCAATTATTCTAGTCTGCAAGAATGGTCATACAGTGATAAGCCCTTCATATCCGAGTAAAATCAATAAAATGTGTTTCATTTAACCCTTTACCAAAGCCAAGTTTTGGACTATCCCAAATTTAAACAGTTTGCAGATGACATTTCAAAATAAAATGTGAAGAAATTGAAAAATTATCTTTTGAAATGGCAGAAAACATTGTGGGAAAAGGAGCAATTTCTCCTTTTCCCACAATGTTTTCCAGAGTCGTCTGCAATTATCTGGTTATTTGTTGTTATTATTTGGTATTGGATTAATCTTCTATATTGGGTTGCAGTTATTCAATATATTTTGATCTTTTTTCCATTGGTCAAATTATGATAAAGTTATATACATGTATTTCCAGTCACGGACACTTTGGTCAAATTATATTATGTATATTTGTTGTATTGAGGGCCAGTGGCCTTAACTTACAAATAAATTCAACTTGCAACTGACTTTGTCTCAACTGCAGTAGAAAGTCTTGTAACCATTGTGACCAAAGGAGAAATTGGTCGTGCCAAGCAATTTCTCCTTTATGTCACAGTGGTTTCTTAACAACATCTTGAGATTAATATCTCTAATATTTTATGCAAGATATCACAATTGAAAGTGAATATTTTTGAAGCCCTTTACATTGTAGTTGTGTGCTCATTTTGATACTTCTGCTGCTGAAGATTTCAGAAATAGATGTGAGAAGAAAACATTCAACTATTCCAAGCATCATGGTTGCTGGTAAAGTTTCTGCCACAGAAGAATTATATCATAAAATGTTTGTTCTTGTGTGACTATAGATAGATTCGCCTCCATGGCCTAGTGGTTAGAGTACAGAACTTGAAATCACATGGCCCCTCTCCGCGTGGGTTCAAATCCTGAGAGGGATATGGTTTTTCATGAGAGGCAGTCTCCCGACTGACTTACGGAATGCCCATGGTTCTACCCGCCTTGACCAGCCCTTGTGGGCAGTTGAGCATGGGGTCTTCCTCCATCATTAAGAGTCGGGCATCGCTACATAACTGAAATAATGTTAATGTGATGTAAAACCAAATATTAAAAAAAAAAAAAAATAGATAGATTCAATGCTACAGTGATACATTTATTGGCAACTTTGTTTATTGTTTTTTAATGCTTTTAAATTTTCGAAAAGCATTAGAAGGGAAAACATGACGGACAAAAGGTTTAATTAACAGATTCCTTTATTAGTACAAAACATGCTACATTTTGCTTGCAATAGGGAGAGAATAATGCAAAAGAAGTAAGTCTGCAATAGACAACCAGTATAAATTCGTAGATGTAAGGTAAAAGGTTAACTGCTTATTCTCCTATTTATGATTGCCATTTCTAATCTAAACTTAAAATTTTGGAAGTTTTTAATCAAAAGAATATAAAATAGTAGTATTTAAGTATCTAATCTAAAGGAGTTGTTGCGAGCAGTGTTCTTATTTTGTCACATAGATGATTTATTGTAAGCATGGGTTCATTTAATCCTTTACCAAATGCAAACTTTTCAACGGTTCCAAATTGAAAGAGTTTTCAGATGACATTTCAAAATGTGATAAAATTGAAACATAATCTTCTGATAGGGCAGGAAAAAAAAAAACACATTGTGGGAAAAGGAGAACTTGCTCGTTAAGAGCAATTTCTCCTTTTCCCACAATGTTTTCCAGAGTCATCTGCAACAAACTGGTAAAAAGTCATTTTTGTTTGGTAATATGTTAGGGGCGTTGTTGATGAAACATTGTATCCTTTGACATTAGTGTATTTTTTTCAATTTGTTTTTTATCTCCAGAATTCAGCTTCTGCCCAGAATTCAATGCGCCGCAATACATCGGTAAATATGTGGCCAATGTCACCGCTTCTGTTGTCTATGACAACCGAGTACAGGATCTGTTCAAGGACAGTGCAGAAGTCTCGGTGACCAAACCCGACTACATCACCTTAATACAGACGGACAAGCCTCTGTACAAACCCGGACAGGTTGTCAAATTTAGGGCCATGACCATGGACTACCAGCTGATGGCAAAAACATTTGGGGTGAGAGCTTTGATTAATCCAATGAATTATGATTAATCTATCATTGTATCCTAGTGGTAAAGGTGTCCGCCTCAGGATGAGCAGGTCTAAGTTTCGAGCCCCACAGAAAGCATTTGTCCAGAGAATGGTTTTTGTGAGACTTGTTCCGAAATGGCCTGTTTGTGAGCCACCAGCTAGTTAAATCAATGGTAACAGTCTTACATCTGCTTGGTGCCTGGCATAGTGATAGACGTTGGGAGGTACTTGGTATAATCAGTGAAAAGTGTCTCATAATCCAAATTGGCTGACCCTTTCATTAGGGGTGACACTATGATAAACAAATCCTTAACCTTTACCTTTATCTGTCTAAGCTGTTTGGATTCCAAGGTGCTTGTTCACAGATGAGAAAATTTGAAAGGCCTAAAAAACGTTGTCAAAACAACATGCTTTTTGTGTCATTGTACAATTACCATTAGAAGTAGTTTTTGCAAGCACGATTAATGCATAAAGTGTCAATACATCTAAGCAGTTGCAGTCTATATGGGGTAGATATCCAAACCATTGTAAAATATTTCTATCTAAATACATATTAATTCATTGTATAAAGGCTCTAAAGACTTGAATACAAACTATTTTTGCTTCAAATGACTATTCTCCAGTGTGTGTCATACAATAGAACGCCAGTTAAATAGTTTTATAGAAATTAAGTTTCAACTCCCAAATTTCTTTACATCTGTGAAAAAGCAGGTTTAAAACTGATTTTGAATTAATTAAAACATGAGACAAGAATCGTGAAATCACGACTTCTTTACAATATGGGCCACGTCATGGGAAAAGGGGCACTCTGACATAGCAAACAGTGTGGCCCCAGACCAGCCGCCACGTCAATGACGTGGCGGCTGGTCTTGGGTTACGCTGTTTTCCATCTTAGAGGACATCAAGTTCTACCTTTAAATAAATACAAATAATAACTGTCGTGACTAGATGCTGGAATAATAGCGCTAAGAAAGAGCTGAGTCAGCGGTTTTTATTTATGTCCAAGTGCCCCTTTTCGCGTGATGCGGCCCATATTTGATACAAAATGGTGTGACTAAAGGATAAATTGCTTGATGTTGCAGTTGCTGTTGATGATGACTTTGATAAAGAAGTATTATCTGTTCCTAATTGGAAAAAGCTCTCATGTAGATAGTAAAAAATTCCATTTTGGTAATTCCAGTTCAGCCTGATTACCATCGAGGACCCTAGTGGACGCACCCTCAAACAGTGGAGAGATGTAGTAACTCAAAACGGTAGGAAACGAGCACTTCCCTTATACATATGTATAGTTGTTCTTTGCACTAGTTGTTCTTTGCACTGTCTTCAAATATATTTGTTTCAAATTTTCCTGCTTTTGAAAAATATAAGAGACCATATACTGCTAAAGGAGAAGTTTCTCATAATGATGATGAGCAATTTCTCCATAAGCCACAATTTAGTTGTATCCTATATTCCCCAAAAGATATTTATTTCAAACTTTTTGTCTGTGTTTGCTTTCAAATTGAGTCAATGATAATTAAATTGTGACAAATAAAGCTAAGGTAAGTACAACCTGTGAACACAGGATAAATCTTTTACTTCAACTTAACTGTTCAATAGTAAAAGGCGGGCTTGCGTTGAACCCTCAATTTCATATTTATGTAATATATGAAACATAACAACTAATATGTCAAGGGTTCAGCGCAATACTATAGTAAGTGCTTCATGTTAATGAAGCCCTTTCTATAGTCTCCCGCTAAACCCTCGATTGTGTTAAATAAGATAATTTTATGGTCTAATGATATTGCAGGATTGGTGGGTCTAGAGATGGCTTTGGGCGAGGAGCCCCCGCTTGGTGTATGGAAGATAAAGGCAGTCTTTGACGAGGGCAGTTCTGAGGCAACATTCAAGGTGGATGAATACGGTACGAAACTATTTACTCACATATCGGGGGTTTTAGAGCAATACAATAGTAAGTGCTTCATGTTTGGGAAGCACTTACTAAAGTCTTGCATTGAGCCCTCAATATGTGCAGTTTTGAGGCAACCTACAATGTTAACGAATATGGTACGGACTTATTCAGTTTTGTATCGGGGGTTCAGTGCAATACTATAGTAAGTGCTTCATTTTTGTGTAGCACTTACTATAGTATTGCACTGAACCCTCAATATGTGCTTTTTAATTTTCATAGCTTGAGCATAGGAGTCATGTTCTTTTGAACAGCAAGGTATTTTCAGGTATACAGTGAACCCGTTTATCCGGACCCCGATTATCCGGATGTCTCGCAATCCGAACAAAATTGTAAGGGAACGGAATTATTGGACCAGTTTATTGCAGACGACTTTTGAAAACATTGTGGGTAAAGGAGAAATTGCTCGTAACGAGCAATTTCTCCTTTTCCCACAATGTTTTCTGCCATATCAGAAGATTATCTTTGAAGTTCATCACGTTTTGATGTCTTCTGCAAACTCTTTCAATTTGGGACGGTCGACAATTTGGCGTTTGCTAAAGGATTATAACTATACACCGCTCATACAGACCGTTTATGTCTTAATGTGAATAAGAACATGCTCTGCTTCATTAGTCCGGATTATTCGGTAAACTGGACATTTTGTTGGGAACGGACGTGTCCGGATAAACGAGGGTTCACTGTATTCAAACTTTGACCCTTAAATCAGATTACTTTTTTGTTAGAGTATTTTGAGCCATCTAGTGATGAGCCTTATGAGAGGAATGTCTTATTGACAGAATAATCCCTATTGATTAATCAACTTAAATTATTTATTTGGTTTGATAGCAATAACTCAGGGAACATTAGAAATTGCTTATAGTTATGAGCAATTTCCACATTTCCCAAAATTCTTTGAATTCACTTGCAGTAAATAAATAAGACTGTCTGGTAATTATTCAAGCAGTGTTCATCTACCTAAACAAGCTAAACATGTTGTTGATTTCTGATATGTTTACAGTTCTACCCAAGTTTGAAGTAGTCGTCACTCCACCAACGTACCTTCTACCTACAACCCAGACTATCAATGGAAAGGTCTGTGCAAAGTAAGTTTAGCTTTTGTTTGTTTGTTTGTTTGATTTGTTCAATTGTGAAGGAAGCTTGTTTTAGCCTTTCAAAGTCACTCACGATGACTGCTTTCTTGATACTAAACCTGTACTCGCACCAATTTGTGAGTTAGTTTCGGAAATGTTCACCTCGCCTAATGCAGATTCAAACCAAGGACCCTCGGAACAAGAGGCAAACGCTCTACCACTGTACCACTGCTGCCCACCATGTTACGGTTATAGTACTTTACAAAGTAGGTATAAGAATAGAATATATAGAATTGTAAGAGTATTCATTGATTAGAACTATGATTGATAATCTTACATAATTTTTGTATTTTCATATACTCCATATTTCTTTTTTAGTATTATGCTCTTGCTAAGAAAATATACATCAACCCGTCCCACATGGTCATGACATAGAACTTATAATGGAAAGGCCGTTCTCAGTGTTGACTCACTTAACAAATAAAAAAGTTTATTAAGTGGTTTGTTAGGTATTGAAAATAAAAAAGATTTTACTTGTATTGATAGTATTGAAGTAGTTGTCTTAATTAATCCATTCAATCTATTGATTCACTTTTTCAGATACACGTTTGGTAAGCCTGTGGTAGGAAACCTTATGCTGAGTGTCTGTATGGAGGAACCTCAGTACTTATACAACATGAAGACAAGGCCTTGTTCTCGAGTTATTGCTAAGGTACGATTTGTATTGTTTGTTTTTTTGATTGATTTGTTATACATTGATTATGAAGGAAGCTTAAAGCTTGTTCAAAGCCACTCTCGATGTTTGCTTCCTTGATACTAAACCAGTAATCATGCCGGTTTGTGGGTTAGTCCCGAAATTTTCACCTCGCCTTACGGGAATTCGATTGTTTTTCTTTGTTTTTTTTTTAATGATTGATTGAATTGTTTTACATTAATTCTGAAGGAAGCTTAGCTTAGCCTATCAAGTCACTCTTAATGACTGATTCCTAGATAATACATCAGTACTTGCGCCGATTTATGGGTAAGTCCCGGTAAATTGCACCTTGTCTACCAGGTATTTAAATCCGGGACCCACAGTACTAGAGGCAGATGCTCTACCACCCTACCACTGTCGCCCACAGTTCAACAAATTCCTTCATGAGTATTAACATCAAATGTTTCCTCCCCTATCATTTTGCGTCAGGCATCCATTGTCAAATGGTTAGAGTGTGGGAATTGAAATCACATGGCTGCATGGGTTAACAATTAGGAAGCGCTAAATGGATTTTCTTGTGTGGTAGTCTCTTGAATCACTAACTTTTGTTGCCTGCAAGTTATTTTCTTTCAACCCATTACCAAACAATTATGAAATTTGACCAGTTTGTTGCAGACGACTCTGGAAAACATTGTGGGAAAAGTAGAGATTGCTCTTATAAAGCAATTTCTCCTTTTCTCACAATGTTTTTGACCCATCAGAAGATTATTTTTAGCTCGACTATTCGAAAAATAAGGAGAGCTATACTACTCACCCGGTTGTTGGCGTTGCTGTCAGCGTCACACCTTATTTAAGTTTTTACGTGCAAGTTTGTATCTCATTAACTACTGTATGGAATGGTTTGATACTTCACACATGTGTTCAGGGTAATAATTTAAGGTCCCTGACCAAGTTTTAAAACTTTTGCTTCCAATTTAAGCAAATTATGCAAACTTTTGTACTTAGAATTATCTTGGTTAAGTTTTTGCGTGCAAGTTTGTATCTCATGAACCACTGTATGAAATGGGTTGATACTTCACACACGTGTTTGAGGTCAAAACCTGAGGTCCCTGACCAAGTTTCATATCTCTTGTTTTGAATGTAAGATAATTATGCGGTCCTTTGTACTTAAAAATTCTTGGTTAAAACTTTGCATGCATGTTCGTTTCTCAACAGCTATTGTAGGGAATCATTGTTTGCACCCTCATATTTTAGAAACAAAAATATTTCACTGACCTATACCCCTCTCCGACATTGCCGAATAGTCAAGCATGCTGTCTTATGGACATCTTTTGTTTATTTTCATCTCATTTTGAAATGTTGTCTGCAAACTCTTTCAATTTTGGACAGTTGAAAATTTGGCATCTGGTCAAGGGATAGACAAATGCATACAAAAAAATGGTTGATTTTCCATTTGTAGATTGATGGTTGCTATGAGTTCTTCATTGATGCAGAAGATATCAATCTGAAGTCTAAAAAACATGCCTACTGGAACGACCTAAAGATTGTCGCTAATGTCACAGATGAAGCTACTGGTAGGTACAGTACTGAAAAGAAAAAGTTTCACGATGACAAATTAAAAAGAAAAGACAAATAGTTTTTGAAATTGTTAAAATCTTAGTTATTTTACCATTAACACAAATGACGTTTTGTCTTAATAGATTTTCGTATTGAAATATTGAGAACATATTGAAATATCAAGAATATATATAGATAAGCTGTGAAGTTCTCAATTCGATTTCATAAGTGATAACTTGCTAAATATCCCATCTATTGTTATCTATCTTCAATATCGCACAGAGTGTTTGTGTTGTCCTAGATGAAAGCATCAGCAGATGAAAATAACAATGTAAGAAAACACATGATATTTTCATCTTTGTTTTCGGACAAAACTGTTCCAACTTTAGTAGAAACTGCTTACTACAAAGAAAAATCTCCTTTTGAACAGTGATTTCTTAAACATTATATTTCAGATGCATTTTGAAACTATTTGCATAAAGAAATTTACTTGGCGGCTGGCCTGGATCGAACCTGTTTGCATAAGCATGAAGTTGGTTCCAGCACTGTGAGGGTTATGGTTGATTTCTTTCACAGGTATAACATTGTCTGGGGAGTCAACTGGTCCGAGAATTAGCCAGGAGGTTATCAACCTGAACCTAGAGGATGACTCTGACAAACTGTACAAACCAGGTTTTCCCTACAGAGGAAGGGTGAGTGAAGAAAAAGAGGACTTTAACCCTTTATCAAACGCCATATATTCGTTTGAACCAAATTGAAAGACTTTGCAGATATCTTTTCAAAAAGTGATGAATTTGGAAAAAAATCTTCTTATAAGGCAGAAAACATTGTGGGAAAAGGAAAATTGCTCGTAAAGAGCAATTTCTCCTTATCCCACAATGTTTTTCAGATGCGACTGCAACAAGGTGGTTAAATATTGTTATTGTTTGGTAAGGGGTTAAACAATTTAACTGAATTGAAATGTAAAGGTCCTGCACGGCCCATTGGTTAAGGCGTCAGACTTGTGACATGGGAATCTGGAATTTGATCCAAACCAGCCATGCTTGATTTTTCGTGGGTTGTTTTGGGGCAAAGCTTCAAAATCTACAATAACACATTGTAGATACATATTCAGGCCTGCTAATTTTCAGGCCTGGTTCTGATTTCAGGCTTTTATATTTCAAATTTTCCTTCTTTGTTCATAATGAAGATATTTAAGTTCAGGCTTCAAGTAATGACTTTCAGGCTTCAGCATTCCTTAACGAAAGCAGTCCTGCATATTGCCATAGTCCTTTATTAAAGGTCACAGCTTCACAATAAATGGAAGATAGACATAGTCATATTTCTTTATTAAGGTCATAGCTTTGAAATGGCAACAATATATAGAAGATAGACATAACCATTATTTCTTTATTAAGGTCATAGCTTTGAAATGGCAACAACAAATAGAAGACAGACGTAACCATTATTTCTTTATTAAGGTCATAGCTTTGAAATGGCAACAACAAATAGAAGATATACATAACCATTATTTCTTTATTAAGGTCATAGCTTTGAAATGGCAACAACATATAGAAAATAGACATAACCATTATTTCTTTATTAAGGTCATAGCTTTGAAATGGCAACAACAAATAGGAGATAGACATGACCATTATTTCTTTATTAAGGTCATAGCTTTGAAATGGCAACAACAAATAGGAGATAGACATAACCATTATTTCTTTATTAAGGTCATAGCTTTGAAATGGCAACAACAAATAGGAGATAGACATAACCATTATTTCTTTGATAAAGGTCAGGGCTTTTAAAAGACAACAACAGATTTTAGATAGACATTGCCTATATGTCTCATTTAAAGGTCAAATCTTCAATCATAGGTACACATTGTTTCTTTATTAAAGGTTATAGCTGCAAAACAACAATAACAGATTATAGATACACATTGTCATTGTTTCTTGATTAAAGATCATACTTTCAATCATAGATACGCATTGTTTCTTTATTAAAGTTTGTAGCTTAAAAAGAAAAACAATAATTATGGAAACACATTAGCATTGTTTCTTTATTTAAGGCTATAGTTGCAATCATATATACACATTGTTTCTTTATTAAAGGTTATTGCAAAAAATCCAGATGGTAGTCCTGCTGTTGGCGAAGAGATTGAGGTGACGGCAACAAGTGGGTACACATGGTATCTATGGCGACCATGGGTTGGCTTGCGTCCTGATGCAGAGAACAAAGAATACAAATGGACCAAAAACTTTACCTCCGATTCCAATGGTGTTGTCAATTTTGTGATCACTGATGTCGATCCATCCATTGGATTTCTATCCTTGAACGTAAGGCTTGTTTATGGGCTTCACCAATGCTATATTGATTGGATTTAGCATTTTTTAACCCTTTGAATGCTTGGAAAGTTTCTAAAAAGAGATTTTTGTGTTGTCTGCTTTCCAAAACCTTATATATCTGCTTAATTTTGATGAGGAAAGATTCTCAGAGAAGCGAACAGGTGAGATCACAGGCCAGTCACCAATTTACGTAGCAGCTGGCTCGGATCCAACATGTTTGCATAAGCAATATATTTAGATATATTCTTTTATCATGGCCTAAATATGTAGTAGAATATTTCAGAGACAATGTTTTTATTGAGTGCACTAATAATGTTTTTCTCTTAAACTGTAGTAATGAGTTTTAATTGTACAATGACTATGTAGTTATCTTGTACAGAAGCAATGTATTTCTTATGTGCAATATTGATTTACTTGTATTTCTCTCATGTAGTAACAATCTTGCACAGTAACTATGTATTTCTACCACAAAGCAAAAATATATCTCTCTAACAGAAACAGTGTATTCCTCTTGCACAGTAAAAACTTATTTTTCTTGTACATTAACCCTTTACCAAACACCAAATTTTCGAATGTCCCAAATTAAAACCATTTGCAGACCACGTTTCAAAATGTGATGAAATTGGAAAACAATCTTCTGATAGTACAGAAAACATTGTGGGAAAAGGAGAAATTGCTCATTACGAGCAATTTCTCTTTTTCCCATTATGTTTTCCAGAGTCGTCTGCAACAAAGTGGTCAAATGTTGTTATTGTTTGGTAAAGGTTTAAGAAAGTACTTATCTTTCTCACTAACAGTGCAGAGTCCAACTTGCGTTAAGCAACCACTCTTATAAGCAGCCAACTTGTCTTAGACAATCACTTCAGAAAGTCCCATTGTTAGATTGTAAATCAATTTGTGTTAAGCAGCCAACCTGTCTTTAACAGCCAATTTCTCATTCCATAGGCTGACCTCTTAACACAAGTTTGACTGTATTGATGTTGCAGGCGCGTGCTGTACACTACGATGACCGTTATACATTTAATTATGACTACTTGACGACATACAGACCTAGCGCATACAGCTCCATCACAAGATGGCATTCTGCGTCCAACAGCTACATCTACATCAAGGATATTGATGAGGCACCAGCCTGTGGAACCGATATGGAAGTGGATGTGTTCTACACAACACCCCGTGAATCCACCTATAAATTCCAGACCATGGTTTGTTTATACTATTTCTTTAAAACCAATATAAATTCCAGGCCATGGTTTGTTTATACTATTTCTTTAAACCAATATGAATTCCAGGCCGTGGTTTGTTCATACTATTCTTTTAACCCAATATAAATACCAGGCCATGGTTTGTTTACTATTCTTTTAACCCAATATAAATACCAGGCCATGGTTTGTTTATAGTATTCTTTTCACCCAATGTAAATAAATACAAGACCATGGTTTGTTCATACTATTTTGAGCTCAACTATTGGAAGAACTATGTGGCCTTTTGTTCTTAAAAAATCTTGGTTAAAGTTTTGCGTGCATGTTCCTTTCTCAACAACTATTGTAAGGAGTCATTGGGTGCACCATCATTTTTAAGAAACAAATAATATTTCAATGACCTATACCCCTCTATAACTTTATCGAATAGTTGAGCATGCTGTCTTATGGGCAGCTCTTGTTTTTAACCCAATATGATAAAGAGTCATGGGGTATAAGGGGTCCTGCAAGGTCCAGTGGTTAAGGTGAAATACTTGATACTTAGGATTTCGAGCTTTAGCCCTCTACCAAACACAAATTTTTCGACTGTCCCAAATTAAAAGAGTTTGCAGATGACATTTCAAAATGTGATGAAATTGAAAAACAATCTTCTGATAGGGGAGGAAACATTGTGGGAAAAGGAAAAATTGCTTGTCACAACAATTTCTCCTTTTCCCAAAATGTTTTCCATAGTTGTCTGCCACAAAGTGGTTAAATGTTGTTATTGTTTGGTAATAGGTTAAGCCCGACCAACACTGCTATTTCCATGGGCTCATCCTTTGGTATACCATTTCAGAGCCCCAACCTAGTTCTGGAAAAACCAAGGAAAGCCAAAAGTTAAGAGAAAGAAAGTTGACATGATTTCAAACTGTAAGCAAAAATAAATTGAAAATGATTAAATGCACCATGTCTACTGCTAACTTTTGAATATATGTCTGAAAAACAGGAGCTTTCATTATCAATGTTTATATATTTCCAGGTAAAAGCTGGTGATCGTGTTGTCTACACCAAAAACCAGATGGTGACCTTTGATGGCATCTCAAACTTTGATATCATTGCCATTAAACCAGAACAGTTGCTCGAAAAAATGCTGGGTAAATCATTTCTGTCTAATTTGTATTAAGGCATACATATTGATTGTAATATTTGCTTCATGTGGAAAATGCAAAATGAAAACAACAGCGAGCCCAACCGACATATCTGGTTTCGTGGCAAGTCACTCTAGCCTAATACATGTGGAACCAGGAAAGCCGTAACATAACTGAAAAATTGTTCATATGGCGTTAAATACCATCCAAAAAAAAAAGAGAACAACAGCAGATGGAAATTTTATGGTTGAAAATGAGATCTATTTTTTATGATAATGAGTAGAAACCACTGTGACCGCTGTAACCACTGTGACAAAAGAAGAAAAATGAATGTACCAAAAACATCTTAATGAGTTGAATATCAGTGTTAATCATGTGCCTAGTGTAGTTGTATACCTGTATTGATAGTTTAAACATTAGAATGCTGGATAATTTCTGGAAAAAACCTTTTGCATGGCCTGCTTTCCAAAATCGTAAGTACCTGCTTCATTTTGATCATTGTGTTTTTTTTTGTTTTCGTTTTTATATTGTTTTGTTTTCATTTTTTTTGTTTAGAAGAATCCTTAAAGGTTACATGATAAATAGAACTCCTTCCGCTCACTGGATAATGTTTCTAAGCTTTTCCTGATAACATTTCCGATTCAAGACACCAACCAACTTTTCTCTATCAATAGCATTACTTGTGACTAATTTGGATTAATGAAAGATCCCAAAGTTGATGCCACCTACTCACAGGATTCAAATGTACAATCCTTGTGTTTGGTGGTCAACTGTCTATCCATGTATCATTGTCCTCGCTCCATTGAAGTGTTGGGGCCGCCTAACACATTTAAGGTAGTAGCACGCAGTTTATGTGGTCCTCTTGTCTGCTGTCGGACATCCAATCCTCTTCAAACCCAATCTCACCCTTTAAAGTCTTTCTGAAATGACAGGAACTATTTTGTGGTATTCATGTGATTGAGTGCTACAAGACAAGTGTAAAAAAAGACATTCAAAAAATCATTTATTGTACAGCAAGATATTGCGGAAAATGATTTGGCCACAAAAACTGATATCAAATTGACCATTTTAGCCTTCACCCAAAAAGACGCATACAAAAATCGGAGATGATGGCCCACCATCATTTGCTATTCTTGCACACCAAACACCATGCAGTTTGTGAATGCATCCAAAAGTACCTGCAGACCTCCTACTTTTTTCACAATATTTTAAAGTGTAAGCCCTATATCAATTTATTCAAAACCTACCAACAAAGACCGTTGACACTCCACATTGTCAATCCTGGGAATAAACATTGAGCATGGTATCATTGCCTTCAAATGTGAAGTTGAATCTTACCCTTTCCCATTATTTCTCTTTTTGGCCATGACAAATATGCATTTTTCTGTAGGGAACTGTTGCATACTCCCTCCCTTGAAGTGTTAGGGTCTCCTTGCATGTTGTCCTCCCTCCATTAAAGGGTCGCCTGTGTTAGACATACATGTTTTGTTTTGCAGTGCCACCCCCACCACCACCCCCAGAAATAGATCCCCCAGAGGTTGAAGTGGCAGAAGTAGGAGAGGAAGAGGCAAAGGAACGTCTTATACGACCCAAGGTTTCCTTTTTTTTTTATTGTTTCCAGGGTTTTCATTAAGAACTGATTGCCAATGCAAACCATTGTTTAAAATCCCTTGTGAATTGGTAACTTCATGCACAGTCATAAAGTCTGATAAAAGAGGGTTGTCTGGCTGAATTGGTAAGATCTTAACCTGGATCTGTTACTTCAAATCGTAATGAAAACCCTGTGTTTAATTACATGTAACATTACTTTGTTACAAAACACTTTAAAAACCTCTGTGACAAAAGGATAGATTTCTTCAAATGAACAACTTGTCCTTTTTTCACAATTGATCACAAGAAGACCAACTCCTAATGTTGTCAATGTGAACAACCAATCTTATTTGCAATTGGTTTATCACTATGTTTATCTCCGTGTGGGTTTGAGTCTTGGTGGATTTTCATGAGAGGTAGTCTCCTGATTAACTTACGGAATGCCAATGGTTACAACTGGCTTGCCTGTATGGAAAGTTGAGTATGGGTTCTTCCTCAATCATTAAGAGTTACATCGCAACATATTAATTGAGATAATGTATGGTTAAGAACAATTTTTCATTTTCCCACAATGTTTTCCAGAGTCATCTGCAACAAAGTAGTAAAATATCGTTATTGTTTGGTAAAGGGTTGATACAAATCTTTGTTTGATTGCAGACCCTTGAAGCTGAGCCGGTAGTAGAAGACCTTATAGTCCCTGAGGTTGCAAAACTTCTTGGAAATGAGGAAATGAACGGAGAGGCTCAACCCCCCATAGGTATATTCTAATAGGCTTATTAAGATGACTGACAACAACACAATTGCAACTGCTATGGCATTCTTGAAACCTTTGTTTCGATAGATATTAGCTACTTTCCCTTATGCTTTAAGTTATAAACCTAATCAAAACAATTGATTTATATCTATCTTTATCATAGGAATAATGAATTTTTTTTTTCATTTTTTTTTTTAATTCTATATTTCCTTTATCTCAGGCTTATGATACATGTACAAAGTACATGTAATGCCTTGTTTATTTATCTACACCATGTACAATCAAGGTATGAAAAATATCTGACTAAAAGAATCAAGCCAAGATAAATAAATATATGTAATATGTATCTTCACAGGCGAGGAGGAGCGTTTGATTGGTCGATTCAAAGTGAGGATACCTATCACAGCAGACATGAGCCCAGATGCACAACTCCTCGTTTATTACATGAGAGATGACGGAGAAGTAATCGCAACTTCAATTAAGTTCAACATTGAGAAATGTTTTAAGAACAAGGTAAGAACCATCAGTGAATGCGTTAGCTTCAAAATTAGACCCTTTAACAAACGCAAAATTTTCTTGTCTGTCCCAAATTGAAAGGCTTTGCAGGCGACATTTGAAAATGTTATGAAATTGAAATCTTCTGATAGGGTAGAAAGCATTGCGGGAAAAGGAGAAATTGTTTGTTAAGAGCAATTTCTCCTTTTCCCAAAATGCTTTCCCGAGTCGTCTGGTACAAACTGGTCAAATGTCATTATTGTTTGGTAATGATTTAAGATGATATTTTATGTCTTAGCTGAATTTGGAGTTGCAAAAGATGACAATCTCAAAGTGATATCTCAACCTCTTTAAAAATTAGAAGTGTAAAAGTTAAAAATTTGACACGGGCAATTTCTCCTTCAATCCCAGTGGTTTACTCAAATATGATTTATTGATCAGTTTTTTAAGACTCTAATATACTTTAATTGTTTTGGCCTTTGCTTTTTTCTTGTCTAGGCCTTAATTCTAACAAAACTGCTTTTGACATGGAATGGGCAAGTCCTATCACACAAGTTTCTAAGCTCTGAATGTCTTTGGCTTTCCTCTTTATTTTGTTCTTAATAAGCAGAATTAAAATCACATATTAATGTGATTAGAGTTTATGTCAAAATTACTTTCTAACAAACTATGAAAACATGAATAAAGATTGATTTGCTTCAAATAAGTTGATTCTTGTTTTGCCACACTGTTTTCAAATTTCCTCTTCTGCAAAATCCATTTAGACCGTTTTATTAAGATATGGGTCAAACTTGCTGATTGATGATTGATACTTTGTACAGAATTTACTTTGTACAGAATTTACTTTTGTTTTAGTTTATTTACATGTATCTCTATTGCTCTGTTTACTTATCTCCATTCCTCTATTTACTCATCTCTTTTTCTCAATTTACTCACCTCTATTTCTCTATTTACTTACCTCTATTTCTCTATTTACTTACCTCTATTTCTCTATTTACTTACCTCTATTTCTCTATTTATTATCTTCTTTTTTTTTATTTACTCACCTCTATTTCTCTATATACTTACCTCTATTTCTCTATTTACTTACCTCTATTTCTCTATTTACTTACCACTATTTCTCTATTAACTTACCTCTATTTCTCTATTTACTTACCTCTATTTCTCTATTTACTTACCTCTATTTCTCTATTTATTTATCTTTTTTTTTCTATTTACTTACCTCTATTTCTCTATAAACTTACCTCTATTTCTCTATTTACTTACCTCTATTTCTCTATAAACTTACCTCTATTTCTCTATTTACTGACCTCTATTTCTCTATTTACTTACCTTTGTTTTGCAGGTTGCCATGCAGTTTGAGAAGGATACCTACTATCCAGGTGATAACGTCAACTTTGAGATTAAAGCCTCACCTGAATCCACCTGCTTTGTTGGAATGGTGGACAAGAGCATTAATCTTTTGGGCGGTCAAAACCAATTGACACCCTCTCAGGTACTACATAAACTATAAATTCTTTACAAGGTCTTCCCCAGGATTTTTCTAAGGCGAAGGGGGTTTGATGCTCGGGGAGGGATGTTTTGTATAATAGCGGGTATGCCCTTCCCCTGTCAATATCTTACTAAATTAAAAGGCAAAAACCAAATTATAAAACCAAATCAAATGATTTCAACTTATATAAAATTATTTATTGTAGTCAAATTATTATCATATGGTATCAATGTTTGTCTTTGGATGGGGTCCTGAGTGGCAGAGTGGTTGATATGGTATAACTGGGTTTGGGGGGGGTTTAGAGTTTGATCCCCACGGATACCTCTGGATTTGTGGGAGTGTCCTTTAGCAACTCATTTCAGAGCCATTGCCTAGTACTTGTTTATCCAGGATAGCCATGACATAACTGAAAGATTGTTGACATGACGTTAAACAACATACAAAAATAGAATTGTCGTCTAACATGTGATTGCAGGTGTTTGAGAAGGTACGGTCCGTTGCCCGTCCTCCAACTTGGGTGTCGTATTGGCGGGAAGACAACGATTATTGTGACAAAAAGTACCCTGAGAGTAAGTAATTACATATGACTTTGTGCCCTTTTGTTTCATTATACAACCTGGAAGTTCTCGGTTCCAGCCCCAGTGATTGGTTTCGTGGGGTGTCCTTTGGCAAGACACTAAACTAAAAATTCAATTTGAAAATAATTCTTAAATCTTAAAATAAAAAATCTGGTTTTGTTAATAAATCGTTTCAACAAGAAGTATGTATTGACTGCTGGCTGATGCTGGATGCAAATGTTTCCAGTAAGTCATTTAATAAAACCCCTGTTCCTCCCATGAGCCTGCATCACAACATAACTGAAATGGGCCACGTCACGGGAAAAGGGGCACTCGGACATAGCAAACAGTGTAGCCCCGGACCAGCCGCCACGTCACTGACGTGGCAGCTGGTCTGGGGTAACACTGTTTGCCATCTTAGAGGACATCAAGTTTAACCTTTAAATAAATACAAATGATAACTGTCGTGACTAGATGCTGGAATAATAGCGCTAAGAAAGAGCTGAGTCAGTGGTTTTTATTTATGTTCGAGTGCCCCTTTTCGCGTGACGTGGCCCAAATACTATTAATATGATGTAGAACCTTTACAGACGTTCATTGTAAGACTATATTAATTCCTTCACAAATGTGAGAGACTTACTATAGTCTGGCACTATACCACTGAGGAATGAGGGGTAATAAGTAAAATCTTTTTTACAGAATCTTTTGGAGAATATTCCGGCACATACTTGACAAGTATTGGTGTGGATGCAGTAAAATCATTTAGGGTAAATAACATTCATACTTTTATACTAATTATTTTATTTTAGCCATGATTGAGAAACACTAGTTAGAAACTGTTTCTCACATTTTGTATATAACAAATTAAAACAATCATTGTAACAATAGGCTCTGGTTGATTTAAAGGTCATATTTCCCGATAAACAAAATTTTCTTTAATTATGGTTTTTGAATTAGGTTATGGTTTCGTTATGACGGAGGTAAGGATTTTTTTCTCATACAGAAGCGCAAAATGTTGTTGTTGACTACTTTTATTCACCTTTATCGATTTTTGTGAATGCCTTATCTCCCTTGTTGTGACGTCATTTGTGCTTCAAAGTCATATGAAATATCAGTAAGAAGAATCTAGTTCTCAGTAACGACGGTGTTTTTGCACAAATTTCGGACATTTTAAGTGTTGAACTGTGTTTTGGGAAACGTAAATTGGATATTGAATATGGTATTTTGACAGGTCTTATTGACTTTGACTGGTGTTATTCTGCTTTTGGTCGCAGGGATGCGAGTTTCTCCTGTTTTCCGACGAACATAGAAGCTGCAAAAAGTTTCGATAAGTAAACTGGACCGTGTTTACTTTACAAATAAGCAAAAGATATATTCCCCAAACAAGAACAGTAGGCTGTGTTATTTTCACTTCGAAGATGGCAAGTTTACGCATTGTTAGGCGTTTCCAGAGAATTGATTTTATTGATCTTTAAATGATCGGACTCAATTCAAAGTAACCATTCATACAGGTGAAGACGCTTCAAAATCATTCCACTTATTGAGAATATATTTCCCTTATTTGAAACACACCGACAACATTCCCTTTACCTCGATGTATTGGTTTCAAGACTGTCGATGCAAACCAGACAAAGCTAATCTCACTTTCAAACATCAATCAAGCGATAAAGCATACAATCATGTGTCAAGACATTGGTGTGACGCGCGAATGTGTACATTGTATTTCGGAATGACCCCAAATATCTATCAAAAGTCATTGTTTTATTACCCAATGTATCAAGTTGCTAATGATAATTTAAGCCTAAAGTCCTTTTGTTACGCTGTTTCCCACGTGATCTCAGGTAAAGGAAAATATTTTTTCAAAATTAACGTTGTGGTGAACTGATGGTCGTGATTAAAACAATTCCTGACTGTTAGTTTGGGGTGTTAGAGCCTCGTGTAGTCTTGCTAGATCTTTATATAGAATTTGCACTGTGTAAATGTAGATAAATTCAAGAAAAGGATAAATCACGTTGATTACACCTTTTTTGAAAGTTAATTTCCTTGAATGACTCTCTTACTCACCAAGCTAGTTTTGTTTGGAACAGATTAACTATGCTACATACTTAGTTAGGAATACTTAATTAGACTGCTTTACGATTATATTACGTGAGAATTCAAAGGGTTGAAAGAATATGTTATCTTCATCCAACATCATAAGTTATTGTATTGCCATGTCTTTGGGTTTTAAACGCTTAAATGCATCTTGTTCTTATTTGCAAAACTTGTTTATGTTTTAACATAATCGTAGAAACGTTGCCATTGTACATCAATGAGACAAAATGAAAAATGTACGTTGATTGCTATGATAACAAACCGATTAAAACAAGCAAGTTTCTTTTATCTGCCGTTGTCTTTGAATGAAAATTCAAAATAATGAATATTTGATATCCGCAAACTGTCTCTGAACTCATGAACGAAAATGATCTGCTTTTCGGGATTATTTAAATCACACACCTCATTTTTTTTTGCCATTGGTAATATTGGTTTAAATGACGTATGTCACACTGAAATGCAGGTGTTCACACATGATTATTACAAATTTTTATTGATAATTTAGTAATAAGATCATTAATATATAATTTACACATTTGAACATAATCTCTTTGTTTACAATTTAATTGATTATTGTCAGTTTACCTCACATACAAAGGGTCAATCAACAAACATTGGACATTACAAGGATTAAGGGTCGTGGTGCAAATTAACACCAATCTGCCACATTTGCACAGTATGTTTCAAGTCTCAAGTCCTTTATTGTTTAGGCGAAAGATAGCCTCTGGCGTTAATCTCTTAAATATCTCTGTTGTTAATTAACAGGTCTGACACGTTCTGCTATTCCAGACATAAAATAACAAGCGGCAAATCTCACACTCTCAATGCGCGGCAATTAAATTTATCTAAAAAATCCATTGTTAAGATATAACCAATTAAGACCAAACTCTCACAGGATGTTTGGATTGATAAGGTGTCAGGACATATTTATCTCTCAATGTGACTTACGTCTGATACTTTGTCGTGATGATATTCAAAGAAGTGAACATGTTGTCTTTTCTATTAGAATAGTTTGACACTTCAATAAGTATATGATAATCAGTATTCAACAAAACGGTATTAACTCTATGTTTTCAACAAAAAAACGTTTTAACATCAAAATCAAGTTTTGTCAAATTGGTATTTAAATTCCAAAATCATAAAAAATAAATTCAAATATGTTTATTTAAGGTTGTTAGTAAAATAAACTATGACGATTTTTTTTGTTTTAGCTGTTAATTATTAACCTGTCAAAAAATTAAATGCTCAATATGTCAAGGCTACTTACACGAGAGAAAACGAACATAAGTGTAAAGTGAATATGAAGAACAATTCTTAAGTCAAAACAGTTGATCTAGAAAGACGACATCGGAATCAATTTCGAAATCATAGACCTCTTACTGGGGGTGGAGTTACTGGAAAGTTGCCGGATGATTTTAACAAATACTCTTGAATGTGCCAGTGTTTAGTTTTGAAATTTGGATGTGTGGTGAAAATGTGAGTAAAAGGATAACCTTCGAATGACAAGTAAGTTGGGTTATAATACGGTTTGTTTGTTCGCAATTTATGATCTTCTCCCGTTTCATTTCATGTGTTGATAAGACAATGCAGGGTGAATTTGACAGTTAAAAGTAATACGATGTACGGTTTTAAGACAATTCGTTTATTCAGATCTATGTCTTTGTTTACTACTCAATTAAAACCTTAATGCTAATACACGATCATTGACGAAAAAGTACTCGTGGCTTTTTTTCAACAAATATTAATAAAAATAGCTGTTTTCACAAATATCGTCAAATTTTCAAGCCGATTCTTACATATGAAAACTTTTACAAATCCTTTCAAGTTTACGCGGTACGTTACTTACTTTTTTTTACCAGAAGAATATTCTTATAATATGAAACATATTCAATAAAGAAAATGCACTGTCAATCCAAACATTGACTTAAGGATTGTTATTTCGAGGAAAATCGTCCCAATTTCAAGCCGTTCCTTTCATATGAACAAATTGCCATATCCTTGTAAATTCACGCGTTAAGTCACTAATTTATTTTTTTCAAATGGATATTCTTATAATATGAAAAATATCCAATATAGAAAATTCACTGTCAATCCAAATAATGACTTAAAAATCATTTATTTCAAGGAAAATCGTCCAAATTTCAAGCCGTTCCTTTCATAAGAACAGGTTTACGCAATGACAAATCCATGCAAATTCACGGGTTAAGTTATTGATTTATCTTTTTTCAAATTGATATTCTTATAATATGAATAATATTCAATAAAGAAAACGCGCTGTCAATCTAAACCATGACTTTAGGATCGTTTATTTGAAGAAAAACACCAATTCTAACCAGCCATCGTTCTTCACGCCCTTTACATGGCACATTCAGTGGATCATAAGTGACGTCACAGCAAAGGGAAGTAAGTCATACGAACTTTTATTAATCGGTGCGCTATGACGGTGATTTATGACGCAATGCGTTATGCTAAAATGTTGCAAATAATTTCAATGTGATTCTTTTACTTCATATTTTAATTTTATGAAATAAACCCAACCTGTACATATGACCTTTAAGATAGACCAGCTTCCCATGAAAGAATCAGCAGACATAAAAAAATAGAAAGAAAACACAAAACATTGTCTTTATAGGAAGTCATGGTATTGGGTGGAATCTGTTGTGAAAAAAATATAAAGTTCTCACTTAAATTCCCATAAAATTCTGATTTATCAGAGTCAATTGCAAGTTAGATTTTTTGAATACCCAGCACTATAAGGGTTAAGCATGTGGTTATATAACATGCTTGAATTGTAAAGCACCATATCAACTCATTTGGATGGTTCACCTGATTATTGCCAAACCAAGCAAGCATTCAACATAACTTGGGCTTAGTGTTGTATTTCTGTGGTTTAACTTCAGGACTTTAATACTTGGATTGTAACAGACGGCTTGGTGGAAACAAGACCATGCAAGGAGGAACACAGAATGGTTTACTGTAAGTATTTTCACATTCCTCCATAAGGAAATCTGTGACAGGTTTAGATTGGAAGCAATAGCACAGACAACCAGAATTAGGAGAATCAGATAATTTGTTTTATGGTATTGGAAAGAGACTATTGTGTCAACCCTTTCCCAAACAACAGATTTTCGACTGTCCCAAATTCAAAGAGTTTGCAGACGACATTTCAAAATGTGATGAAATTGAACAATATTCTTCAGAAAGGGCAGAAAACCTTGTGGGAAAAGGAAAAATTGCTCATTAAGAGATGAGCAATTTCTCCTTTTCCCACAATGTTTTCTAAAGTCGTCTGCAACAAAGTCGTCAAATGTTGTTATTGTTTGGGAAAGGATAGATTACTCAATGTGAACAGTTTATTCTTTTGTCATAGTATTTTCAAGACTCTACTCCATATGTGAATAATTGAATCTTTATGGTTTTTATGGTTTAACCCATTATCAAACAATAATGAAATTTTACCACTTTGTTGCAGACGACTCTGGAAAACACTGTGGGAAAAGGAGAAATTGCTCGTTATGAGCAATTTGTCTTTTTCCCACAATAATTCCTGCCCTATCAGAAGATTATTTTTCAATTTCATCACATTTTGAAATGTCGGCTGCAATTTCTTCAGTTTGGGACAGCTGAAAATTTGGCATTTGATAAAGGGTTAAGATATTCAATTTTGGTTTATTCCAAAAGCTATATAAAAGATAAAAGTGGGGTCTTATTTTGTACTTGTGACCCGTTACTATCGATTATTTCAATATAGGAATTTTCTAACCCTTAACATAGATAAGAAAAAAAGATGAGGATTCGGTAGCAGAAAGGTGGTAGTCTTTGGTAGGTATCAAGTAGATGAATAGCGATCACCTTCTATGATGTACATTTCCGTTGTAGATTCGATGCCAATGCCTTTAAGCCGAAATGGAATGCCTGGCGCTGCAGGTATAGCTGTTCAAGAAGATAGAGTTATGGTGAGTTGCCAAGGAAACGAATGTGCGGATGATGCAGATAATGCAGAGGCATTGGAGGATGTCGCAGAACCGGAAAGGATACGAAGTTTGTTTCCTGAGACATGGCTTTGGGACATCTATGAGATTGGGTATGTGTATTTTTATATTCACCATATTTTGTTTTGTTTTACATCGATTGTAAAGGAAACTTAAAGCTTGTTCAAAGCCACCTTTGATGATTGCTTCCTGGATACTAAACCAGTAATTGCGCCAATTTGTGGATTAGTCTTGGAAATTTTCACCTCGCCTAACAGGGATTCAAACCCGGGATCCTCGGTACAAGAGTCTGACGCTCCACCCCTGCACCAATGTCGCTTATGTCTCCCTTCACAGTCTATTGTTCTGAATTGACAGCCAGATACAATGAAACCCGCAATACTGATTCTTAATGAAATGCTAAATTGTATTGATATGAAGTGTTTAAATATGTATATACTAATATATTACTTTAGCCAAGTTTATGTTTTATGCTTCATGCATTATGTTTTATGGGCCTGAGGCCTGACTGTACTGAATAAACCATTGAATTGAATATCATGTACATTTTGTTCACAGGGGTTTGTAGTAATCCTTTTGTCAATACTATTATGTATTACATAGTACTGACCCCAGGATAACTATAGACCCCTGTGATTTTGTCAACCCTCCTACTAATAATGTTCTCATCCATTATTTATCAACTTAGTTTTATGGCCAATTTTAGCTCTGTCAAGTTAGATATCAGGCAAGATAACCCTGAGTTACAGCCCTTGAATGATATAAAAATAGATGTATGTAGTTACAAAACTTGTTTTTGGCTTGTCAACTCTGTTATTAAATCTGATTTTTGTCAAATGTAATACAAAGATGTTTTTGTTATATCTTGCCTGGGTTTGACATCTAGCATGGTTTCTGTAAGACCTTTAGTGTTACAGTCTTATGATAATAGACCCACTTTGAATCTGTTTTAAGGCTTAACTGATGTTTTTAGAGCTTTAAAGAGTTGGCAAATGTGCAAGTATGTTATGGCCATTAAATAACTTGCGTTTATTTGACCCATTACCAAACAATAACGAATTTTGACTAGTTGTTGCAGACAACTCTGGAAAACATTGTGGGAAAAGGAGAAATTGCGCTTAATGAGCAATTTCTTCTTTTCCCACAATGTTTTATGCCCTATCAGAAGATTATATTTCAATTTCATCACATATTGCAAATGTCGTCTGCAAACGCTTTCAATTTGGGACACTAGAAAATCATGCGTTGGGTAAAGGGTAAAAGCAGATCGCCCATTTCAATGAAATGAACAATTGAAAACATAATCAGCATGGCTATATCTACAATGTAAATACATTGCTCCTTGCTACGTTTCATCAACAGGCAGTCTGGAGAAGCGACGTTTGCTACGGTTCTACCAGACACAATTACAGAGTGGATTGGAAATAGTTTGTGTACGAACCCCAATGACGGTGTTGGACTGTCCAAATTAACCTCGGTGACAGGATTTCAGCCGTTCTTTGTGTCCTTGACCCTGCCATACGCGGCTGTACGCGGAGAAAACATGTCGCTACCGGTTACTGTTTATAACTACTTGGATAAAACAATTAGGGTACGGAAAGAACTTTTTGTTGTTATTATGTAATGTTTTTTAACATTTTCGGCAAACAAAACCATTTTGAAGCAGACGACCTTAAACCAGACATTGAAAGTCTAAATAATATCCATTCTGCATGATGTATACATATATAAAGATAAACAAAAACAAGACATCATTATGAGCAAGTTCTCCTATAACCATGTATGGTTGGCCATAATCCCATTACCAAACAATAACAACATTTGACCAGTTTGTTGCAGACGATTCTGGAAAACATTGTGGGAAAAGGATAAATTGCTCTCAACGAGCAATTTATCTTTTATCACAATGTTTTCTGCGCAATCAGAGATTGTTTGGCAATTTCATCATATTTTGAATTGTCGTCTGCAAACCCTTTCAATTTGGGACAGTAGAAAATTTGACGTTTGGTAAAGGGTTAAGGTAATAAAACCTTCCCTTCCCTTCATAAAGAAACCTCATTAGCTTAGCACATTCTGTAGCATGTATAGACTGGAATACAGGTAGGTATCCTGAGTTTGAAAGCCAGCCCAGCCACTATTTCTTACAATGTTGAATTGAGTCAATGCTCCATGATTTATTTGTCTTTCACTACCAATCACTAATGAAGAGGACTGGTCCAAAGGTAGAGCATCAGCCTTAGAGTGCCAGAGCTGTGAGTTCGAATCCTTTGAGTTACAAGCAGTATCCACTTTGTGATCTTTGATACACATTTAGCCAGAGTGCAGGTTATGTATCCAGGAAGTAAAATTGAGAATGATTTATCTAAGAAATTGTTTCACAATCAAAGTCAAACAGATAAAACTTAACTATCATTAACGTTTATGTTGGAAAGAGGTTTGATCTTAGTGGCCTGGTGTTTAGAGGACAGAAATTGAAATCACTTGACTCCCCTTGTTGTGGGTTAAAAGCCAGGTGACGTTGTTTGAATGTTTTGGTCATTTAGACAAATGGAATGCCAATAGTTCTATTCATCTTGACCAGCCCTTATGGGTGGTTAAGTATGAGGTCTTCCTCCATCATTAAAAGTCAACATGATAACTTTCTAAATAATCTGGAATAAAAAAATTAAGACAAAAGTAGAAGTTTCTTCTTTTGTCACAAATGTTTTTGCATGTCAAACTCTAAATGCATGGTAGATCCCACAATACATGATTTGGAAAGGAATTACATTCAATAAAAACAAGTAGGTTGCAAGGCAAAACCAATGAATAAAACTCCTTTTATTTTTTACAGCTTGATCTCCAATTGGATGAGAGCGAAGGTTTCCAAATCAGCGGTAAAAATGGCCGCCGTGTCCAGCTCTGTTTAGGCAGTGGCGTGTCTGAGACGGTCAAGTTCTATGTCATGCCAACGGTGATTGGGGAAGTTGAATTTCTAGTCAAGGTAACTTTAAACAGGGTGGTTTAGTTTTGTGGTTTAGTCCTTAAAACTTTTGGCCCCATAGTTCTAGTCAAATGGAATCATCATTGCAATAATAACTTGAAGGGAACTTTCCAGAAATGGTATAATATATCATAAATCATAAATTTTGATCAAGTCAATACAGTTCTTTAAAAATTTCAGGAGTAATGTACTGTCGCAACAGTTCCAAATTTGAAGTGGTAGAAGACAATATTAATTTGTAGGAATATTAAGTTTTATCTAATGTTTTTTCGCAAAGAAGCTCTTGTGACAAAAGTAGAAAAGGATCCATTCAAGTAATTTCTTTTGTCACATTTGTTTCCCAAGTCATCTGTTAAAGGTATCTATATAGCGTATGTATGAGGGGAAAGGTTTCAGTTTGGTAAATCCATATTCTAATTCCCTGATGAACCATTTCAGGCTGTATCCATTGATGACAATGGCGCCTGTACAAATGCCATTATGGACCTTGAGCATTTGGGCGTATCAGACGGGGTACAGAGGCATTTGTTAGTCGAGGTATGTAAAGTGAAAGCTGTGATGAACCCATTACCAAACAATAATGATATTTGACCAATTTATTATAGATGTCTTGTGGAAACATTGTTGGAAAAAGAGAAATTGCTCTAAATGAGCAATTTCTAAATGAGCAATTGCTCCTTTTCCCACAATGTTTTCTGTCCTTTTGGAAGATTATTTTCTAATTTCACCACATTTTGAAATGTCGTCCGCAAATTCTTTCAATTTGGGACAGTTGAAAATTTGGCGTTTGGTAAAGTGTTAAGACCTTTGAAATAGACTGTAGTTTAGACTGGGGTAAAATGCTGTTTTTAACAGTTTCCTAGTAACATCATGATCACCAATCTGTGTTATCACTCAATAGCAAAATATATTTAGGAATATGAAGCGCTGATAAAAAAGAGATTTGCCAATTACAAGCGATTTACTATGAGGCACATTTTGTTTTCATGACAATAATGTCTAAAATAATCCATTACAAGGACATGGAAGTAATCCACATACAGTGAAGCCTCGTTTATCCGGACCCCGATTATCCGAAGTTCTCGCAATCCGAACGAAATTGTAAGGAAACGGAATTATTTGACTAGTTTGTTGAAAACTTTTGAAAACATTGTGACGAGCAATTTCTCCTTTTCCCACAATGTTTTCTGCCATATCAGAAGATTATTTTTTGGGACGGTCGACAATTTGGCGTTTGCTTAAGTGTTACAAGTATACACGTGCATACAGACCGTTTATGTCTTAATGTGTATAAGAACATGCGCTACTTCATTAGTCCGGATGAATCGGTAATCCGGACATTTTGTTGGGAACGGACGTGTTCGGATTAACGAGAAATCACTGTACAAATAAACAGATGATTTTAAAAACCTTGCAGCAAGCTTCATCTAAACACATTGTGACAAATAATTGAATATATGAGGATGAGTTAAATCTCCTTGCACTGCAGTTATTCTTTAATGAGTCTTGCCAGCTTTTTTTTGATAAAAAACACAGCATTTGAAAAGATAAAACTTTTAAGTGTATTTTTCTAAATTCCAAACTGCAACAGACATCAAAAGTAACATATAAAAATAAAAGATTTCTTTTGTGAATTGTATAAAAACCATTTCGACAAATTTATCAATTGCATGTAACAATATAGTTATGATAAAAAGATCTACTTTTCCATGCCTTAAACCTTGTATTTATTTTGGACCAATATAAATCCGGAAGTCACAAGGCCCTTCTCTGCATGGGTTAGTCCCGGTGACGGCAGGTTGAATTTTCATGAGAGGAAGTCTCCAAACTGACTTAAGGCATGCAGATGGTTCAACCAAGTTTTACCAGCTCTTAGTCAAGTATCTTGCCTTCCTCCATCATTAAGAATCCGCCATTGCAGCATAACTGAAATGATGTTGACGCCATGTGAAACCCTTATATTAAAAATTCAAAGTCTATAAATCCTATATAAAGAACAGATTTAAACGTTTGGTGCAGAAGCAAGAGTGAGCGGTCATTATCTTAACCCTTAGAATGCTGGGTGATATTCTAAAATTGGATTTTTGTGTCGTCTGCTTTCAAAAATCTTACATAGCTGCTTAATTTTGACGGGGAAGATACTCAGAGTAACAAACAGGTAAGATGACAGGCCAGCTGCCAATTTACTTGGCGGCTAGCCTGGATCTAACCTGTTTGCATAAGCATGATGTCAGTTCCAGCTCTGTAAGTGTTAAGGGGTTTTAAAACTCTTTATTTTCTTTATACACCAGGCGGAAGGAGTACCACATGAAGATACCACCAGCGAATATATCTGTCTCGAAGGTAGGTACTTTCTTGCTTTTTTTCCTACAATTAACTTCTTTCAATTATTTACTGGTTTTGTTTTAGTTTTTTTTTGTATTGTGGGACCTTGAGTGGCATATCAATATGACAATACCTTCATAGAATAAGTTAAGATTTCAGTTAGTATTTACCTGTTCAATAGTAATGACCAAACAATGAAGCAAAAAAGAGTTTTCAAGCAAATTTTTTATCATTTGTCACAGTGGTTTCTCAAGAGTATTAATGTTAAACTCTGTTTTTGTTTGCAGGTTCAACTAAAAAATGGAGTGCGCCGCTGTTGCTACCGGACAATCTGGTGATGGATTCGGAGAGATCTTTTGTATCAGTCGTAGGTAATGATGACTCCCTATTACACAATATCTATCAGCACATATGTAGCCGCAAATTTTGAAAACTAGTGTGAAAAGGGGAAGTTGCTCCAAAAGGCATTTTTAGAAACTGATTCGCTCACATTAGTGACAGATTTGTCACAGTTTTGTACTGAAGCCTCAAATTGTTAACTGCTCTGTCACAAAATCCCTTGCCAAAGGGGACTGATAAAGCTCTCACATGGTCTTACACCTGTGACTTTGTTCATCATAAATTCTTGACAACAAATGTTAAATCGAGGGTTCAATGCAAGACTACAGTAAGTGCTTCATAAACATGAAGCACTTACTACAGTATTGCATTAAACCCTCGATATCATGTTTTTTGGTCATTAAGGACCTTATTTATATACAAATTCACTTTCCCCTGGATCATCACCAACTCTTATTGTGAATTCATACTGAAATTGTTTTGATATTAAGCAACATGTAATAACATATTACAATCTATGGAAAGAATTCACCCAAGTATGAGATTAAATTACTTTAAGGGGCCTAGTGGTTAGAGTACAGAACTTGAAATCACATGGCCCCTCTCCGCGTGGGTTCAAATCCTGAGAGGGATATGGATTTTCATGAGAGGCAGTCTCCCGACTGACTTACGGAATGCCGATGGTTCTACCCACCTTGACCAGCCCTTGTGGGCAGTTGAGTATGGGGTCTTCCTCCATCATTAAGAGTCGGGCATCGCTACATAACTGAAATAATGTTGATGTGATGTAAAACCCATATATAATAATAAAATTACTTTAATGGACAATTGTGTGTTAAAGGTTATCATCCCATAGTTTCTGATGAATCATTAAAGTGGATCAAGATCTGTTAAAAACAATTTGAGACATAACTTGCGTCAAATATTACCTATGACACTATATTAACTATTTCCTTCTGAAAATCAGTGCACAAGCAGTCAAATATGGCAGAAGAGCCGACATCTGTGTTTGTCTATCCCAAACAAAATTAACATTCCTACAACAGATTAATTGAGGGTACAACAACCTAGACTCTGTTTATCACAGGTGCAAGCCCTTAACCCTTTACCAAACGCCAAGCTTTCAACTGTTCCAAATTGAAAGAGTTTGCAGACAACATTTCAAAATGTGATGGAAAATAAACTTCCGAAGGGTCAGAAACATTGTTGGAATAGGAAAAATTGCTCATTACGAGCAATTTTTCCTTTTCCCACAATGCTTTCCAGAGTCGTCTGCAACATAGTGGTTAAATGCCATTATTGTTTGGTATTGGATTAACACAGGTGCAAGACCTTAACCCTTATAGTGCTGGAACCAATTCATGCTTATGCAAACAGGTTAGATCCAGGCCAGCCACCAAGTAAATTTGCCGCTGGCCTATGATCTAACCTGTTTGCTACTCTGAGTATCTTTCCTCATCAACATTAAACATGTACTTAAGATTTTTGAAAGCAGACAACAGAAACAAATTATTTTAGGAAATTACTAAACATTCTAAGGGTTAGGGTTTTGGAAAGCAGACACCACAAAAATCTATTTTTAGAAAATTACTCTGCATTCTAAGGGTTTAACTACAAATACTTGAATTAGAAATGTTAATCAAAATATTATTCAATTTACAGGAGACATAATGGGCCCTGCATTGTCCAACTTGAAGAACCTGTTACGGATGCCGTATGGCTGTGGTGAACAGAACATGGCTTCCTGGGCACCAAACATCTATGTTCTACAATATCTGACCAACACAAACCAACTTACATCCAAAATTGAAGATGAAGCAAAGGGATATATGGGAGTTGGTATGTATAAGGCTTTTGTTGGGATTATGTTCTTTCTGGGTTCCTGGGAATTTCGTTTGGAAAGTTACCTCAGGGCCCTAGCCATGTACGGGTGGATCCAGGTAAACACTAAGATAACTGAAAAATTGTTTATACTGTGTTAAATGCCATACAAATGAAAAAATGCATGATACTCCTATTCCAACTAGAAAACTTTATGTATAAAAGTGATGCCAAATTATACTTTATCTCTCATGTTTTTTCAACACAAACTTTCAACTGTCAATTTATGGGAAACACATTGCTTTTTAATGGAAAAAACCCTGAAATGACATCAAAGAAAAGTTGAATAATTGAAATTTCCATGTTGACGATGATTGATTTGTGAATTTATGGTGGTAAAAGTCAAAATTGGTCATTTGAGCAAAATCTTTTCCCACAATAATTCTAAATTTATTAATCAGTTTTTAAAATATTTCAAGGTTGAAGTAATTTTTATTTGATATTGGGATAGCTGCCATGGAAACCCTGTCAACATTGGAAGTTTTCTTCTCCTCTATTTAGGCTATCGAAGACAGATGAAGTACCGCCACTCGGACAATTCCTACAGTGCATTTGGAGAAAACAACTACAATAATGCCAGTGGTAGCATATGGTTAACAGCCTTTGTTGTAAAGTCCATGGCTCAGTCCTCGATGTTCATCACCATCGACAACGATGACATCACAAACAGCGTTGATTGGATCCTGGATCATCAGCTGCCGTCTGGATGTTTCCCGAAGGTCGGGAAAGTGTTCAGCTCGTACATGAAGGGCGGACTTGCCTCTGGCGATAATCAAGCTGGCCTTACTGCGTTTATCATGACTGCACTCTTAGAGCCTAAAGTTAGAGAAGTTTCAAGTGAGGTACAGAGGAATTTTTTATTTGTATCAATTTATCTAATAGATGATTAAGAGATTGTTTTCATTAAACACTTTTGAAAACAATGGAACTAAAGGATAAAATTATATTGTTACAATAATTTCTTTATACTATATTAACCCTTAAAGTGCTGGAACCGACTTCATGCTTGTGCAAACAGGTTAGATCACAATTGAGTCGCCAAGTAAATTGGTGGCTTAACTGTGATCTAACCTGTTTGCTACTCTGAGTATCTTTACTCAACAGAATTAAGCAGATCTTTAAGGTTTGAGAAAACAGACGACACAAAAACCTATTTTTAGATTACCCAGTATTCTAAGGGTTAAAGAAATGCAGTTTTTGCTATGTATTCAGCTTTTGTTTTGTTTCCTTTCAATTTGAACCTATCTCATAATAATGTTTGGGGAATTGGTTGGTAATTTGTTTCATGCTGCAGAAAGGATGGGCTCTTTGAACCCATTACCAAGCAATAATTACATTTGACCAGTTTATGGCAGACGAATCCGGAAAACATTGTGGGAAAAGGAGAAATTGCTATTAACGAGCAATTGATTTTTTTCCCACCACAATATTTTCTACCCTATCAGAGGATTATTTTTCAATTTCATCACATTTTGAAATTTCATCTGCAAACTCTTTCAATTTGGGACAGTTAAAAAATTTGGCGTTTGGTCAAGGATTTTACATATCTAATTTATTTGGAAAAATAGATAAAAGCTTTAGTTTTATATGGAGTTAGTGTCCTGAAAATTTCAATGGTAAGGTGCGCTTAGCTTCTGAAGAATCAAAGCTCTGGCTTTCAAGCTTCATACATTTAATGACTTTCATGAAAGGAAGTTCTATTAAATTTATTATGCTGTTTTCTAGATTGCATTCAGAGAGAAATATGGAAGAATTGTAACGTTTTGTGTATAGGTCCCCCTTTCTCTTGGAGTATTGAAATCTATTTCTTTCCATCTGCAATAGGACTGGGACGGGTACTCAAGTACCTGGGTACATGCCTAGTACAGGCCACTCACCGGGTAGCAAATCACTACCCGTTATCAATTATATCCCAAACAATTTTGCAACATATGTACAAATATGTCACACACACTATATACTCTCCATCTTGAAGGCTGCTCTTTTGATATCGAAACTATCAACATTGTTTTTTTTTTCAATCATCGCAGTAAGATGTAAGCATCTGGAATCATGACTCGAATTTGTGTGTGGTACAGGCACTTGTGGTAAAGTTATCAAACGCGTCCTCTCGAATTTTTGATATGGAATATTCATGTATGCAATTTATCGAGGCTTTCCGAAAGCAACTTTGGTTTTGATGGCTGAGGAGCAGCATTGCAGAGTATGTATAGTACCTGTGACAGATTTTTCATGTTATGTTTGGGGAAAAAAGTCTGATCCACTTGAAAAAATGAGTGCCAATGATCAGACCTTGTGTTACCATTAACAAAGTTATTCATTTGCATTCTTTCAAACGTTGCACTACCAAGACCACCTTGACGAGTTTGAAAAACGGCAACTGGACATCATTTCTGTAAAGAAAATACAATTGGGAATATCAGATTTGAATCTAAGGGAGAGTAATATTGGGTTTGGGTACTCGGGTACCCAGGTAGGAAGTTGCTACCTGTCCTAGCTCTAACCTGCATACAATTTCTTTCTATCATATGGGGACTATGCAATCAATCATCTTTATCAACTTTGAGGTGAAACATGAAGTTTTATTCGTTTTCCAGTGGTAATTTGTTTATTATCTTCGCTAATGTTTGTTTGTTTTCTAGAGATAATGAAAAAATACCTCTCAGAAAAACAAAAAAATTAGAAATTAAACAATACATTTCTCACCTTAATGCTACTGTATATTCCTCTTATTTCTTGCAGGAAAAGTATAAAATGGGTATCCAAAAAGGCTTTATGTGCTTGGGAAGGTACGATGCACGATCACTAGATACTTACACACTTAGCTTAATGGCATATGTGTACTCCATGGTAAGGGATGATCAAAGACTACAAATTCTCAGGAGTGAATTGAATAACCAGAGAATACAAGGTAGTTATTGTCTTTGTTTTGCTCTTTACCCATTTTCATATATACATTGGTTTTCCTTCGTTTCCTTCATAACACTCTATTGAAGAACATGCTGTTGCAAAATAGCAAGTAAGGGGTCTTCTTCCATTTGTGATGAGGTAGGCATCATGATATAATTAAAAAATGATGACATGATTAAAAACCCAATAAAACAAACCATATGGGTAAAAATAGCCGTAATGGGGGAAGTCTCATTTGGTTACAATCTTTTCTTCTACATATAACCAGGGCTTACACTGGCGGTTGCAAAATGTGCCAAATGCCACAATTTTTTCATTCTGCCGAAAGATTTCCCGAATTTGGTTTGCGCACATTTTTTTCATTCATCCTTACCTTGCTACTAGGGATACAGAAAATGCCAGTTCGGGACGGATTTATTACAGAAATGTAGGGCATTTGACAGACAATATCTTCAAAATTCCCAATTATTGTTATCCTGTTTCAACAATGCCTGAGGGACATATAAATTTGGTTTGAATTATTTGAAACAACTCTGCACACTTGATTAAAAGATGTGACTGGCTTGTTCCATGATAAATGTAACTGATAATATTTACTGCATTCTGTCCAACATGTCATGGTGCCTGGTAAATTGGGATATAAGGAGGATTGATCAATCTACAAAGTATGATGATATTGAATGTTTGCTTCCCTGGCCAACGCAAAGGTTTTGTTTATATTAATCATGTGAATTATCAAATGGGTGTCTTGATGCGGAAAAAACAAGTAGACCTAAAGTCATGTTTCCTTTGTCAATCTGACATTTCGTAAATAATTATGGAAACAAGAATTCAGAATCAAAGCAAAATGAATGTTTAATGTTATCTTGATTAAAAGAGTAACTTTGACATTGTCACTCAAAGCAAAATAATAAGTTTCATCAAAGGCCATACTTTACTTCATACAGAATGACTGTTTTCACAACTATTCTATACTTCATATAGAACCTGTAGATTACTGTTTTCACAACTTTACTTTTCTTAAAACAGAATCTGTAGATGACTGTTTTCACAACTTTACTTTTCTTCAAACAGAATCCGTAGATGACTGTTTTCCCAACTTTACTTTTCTTCAAACAGAATCCATAGATGACTGTTTTCACAACTTTACTTTTCTTCAAACAGAATCCGTAGATGACTGTTTTCACAACTTTACTTTTCTTCAAACAGAATCCTTAGATGAATGTTTTCACAACTTTACTTTTCTTCAAACAGAATCTGTAGATGACTGTTTTCACAACTTTACTTTTCTTCAAACAGAATCCTTAGATGACTGTTTTTCCAACTTTACTTTTCTTCAAACAGAATCTGTAGATGACTGTTTTCACAACTTTACTTTTCTTCAAACAGAATCCGTAGATGACTGTTTTCACAACTTTACTTTTCTTCAAACAGAATCCGTAGATGACTGTTTTCACAACTTTACTTTTCTTCAAACAGAATCCGTAGATGACTGTTTTCCCAACTTTACCTTTCTTCAAACAGAAACTGTAGATGACTGTTTTCCCAACTTTACTTTTCTTCAAACAGAATCCGTAGATGACTGTTTTCCCAACTTTACTTTTCTTCAAACAGAATCCGTAGATGACTGTTTTCACAACTTTACTTTACTTCAAACAGAATCCGTAGATGACTGTTTTCCCAACTTTACTTTTCTTCAAACAGAATCCGTAGATGACTGTTTTCCCAACTTTACTTTTCTTCAAACAGAATCCGTAGATGACTGTTTTTCAAACTTTACTTTTCTTCAAACAGAATCCGTAGATGACTGTTTTCCCAACTTTACTTTTCTTCAAACAGAATCTGTAGGTGACTGTTTTCCCAACTTTACTTTTCTTCAAACAAAATCTGTAGATGACTGTTTTCACAACTTTACTTTTCTTCAAACAGAATCGATAGATGACTGTTTTCCCAACTTTTTTTTCTTCAAACAAATCCGTAGATGACTGTTTTCCCAACTTTACTTTTCTTCAAACAGAATCCGTAGATGACTGTTTTCACAACTTTAATTTTCTTAAAACAGAATCCGTAGATGACTGTTTTCACAACTTTACTTTTCTTCAAACAGAATCCGTAGATGACTGTTTTCCCAACTTTACTTTTCTTCAAACAGAATCCGTAGATGACTGTTTTCACAACTTTACTTTTCTTCAAACAGAATCCGTAGATGACTGTTTTCACAACTTTACTTTTCTTCAAACAGAATCCGTAGATGACTGTTTTCACAACTTTACTTTTCTTCAAACAGAATCCGTAGATGACTGTTTTCACAAATATTCTTTATTTCATATAAAATCCGTAGATGACTGTTTTCACAAATATTCTTTATTTCATATAGAATCAGGTCTTGTTCACTGGGAAAGAGAAAACCTGCCTGAAGAAGAGGATAAGGGATACTACTGGAGGGCCTCATCTGCTGAGGTTGAGATGACCGCTTATGTTGCCATGGCGATCCTGTCAGAAGGACCATCTTCTGTGGGTCCAGTCCAGCCCATCATCCAATGGTTGACCAGACAGCGAAACTCGTACGGCGGATTCTCATCTACACAGGTAATAAAAGGGGTCAATGGACGAATGCAAGACTGCAGTAAGGCTTCACAAATGTGCTGGTTTGATATAGTCTTTGTTCATATTATAGGTTTTAGTTCTATTTTGTGTAAGGTAATATTAATTTGAAGGTAATGTATATACATGTTAGTCTTTTTGATGTATTCCAGCTTGTTTGTAAAACACTGCATTCCCAAAGGCATGTTTAATGATTTCTTTAAAACGAGAAAAACAATGACACCCATTTGATGGTTTCATTTTGAATATTTAAACAGTTAAGTTCCATGTGGAGCTTGGTATCAAAGTATTACTGAAAAATGTTGATACAATTTAAGACCCAATAAAACAAACCGCATGGGTGAATAGGTTGAACATGTAAATATTTGTGTGTGGAGGACATTGGTCAAGGGGTAGACTGTTGGCCTTGGAACACAAGGGTCATTGCTTTGAATCCTGCGAGTTAGCGGAATCTGCCTTGAATCTGGACCTTGCGACCTTTCATTAAGCAACCTTCGGCACAAGTACTGTTCATGTATCCCGCAAGCAGAATCGAGAGTGATTAATCTGAATTGTAAGAACTTGTTCACAATCAATATTTATCTTCCCTGAAGGACACAGTGGTGGCGCTTCAGGCCTTGGCCCTGTTCGGTGGCTTCACGTTTAGTGGAACCAGTAGTTTGCGCATGACGCTGTTGGGACAGGACAAGGAACTCTCCGTTACCCCCGACAACCTGTTGGTATACCAGACAGTTGGTGTTGATATGCAGATCGGGTCTGTAGATATTAATGTGACTGGGAATGGCTGTGCCCTAGTACAGGTGAGTCTATCAAAGGGATCACTGTAGTGTTGTTTCTTTCCAGCAAGGGTCAATATAAGTGTGTGTATCAGATCTCCTTGCATGATCTTTTTCTAGAACTGTGAGGGGCCTCCATGGCCTAGTGGTTAGAGAATATGACATGAAATAACATGGCCCCTCTCTGTGTGGGTTCAAATCCCAGTGACGGAATTTGAATTTTCATTGGAGGTAGTCCAAAATAACATGAAGAGGAGCCTGATAACGTATTCCTATTCAAAAATATCAACCATCTATTCTATTTTTCTTGTTACCTTTGTGGATTTTTATGAACAAACAAACTGAAAAAGAAACATGAGAAAAAAGGAAACAAAACAAGTAGAAAATGGTGTATGAATGACATTATATGTCATGATATACATATGAAGTCAAGATTCATCAAAAATTTTATATGGCACCTTGTTATTAGTCACAAAATGGCGTCGGTGAAAAGATAAATTCTATTTTATTAGTTCTCATTAAAATCATCTCCATGAGACAAATCTTTTTAGTAACAACCCCTCCCCTCCATTAAAAGAAAATACCTGGTAGTGTTTTTCTAAAACAAATCAAAAACATTGGCATGAAAAATACCCATGATCGTTTCTCTTGAATTAGAAAAATTGTTTGTTGATTTCAGGTTTCTACCAGATACAATACCTATGAAGAGCCAAAGCAATCTGCCTTCAAGTTGAAGTATGATGATTTTAGGTCCAACAGGCAACCAAACAAATGTGGTATGAGAGCTCTGCATATCTGTGCACAGTGAGTCTATCTAGTATTGGCTTCTATTGTATTTTTCAAGACTATTATAGTTGTTGAACTCTTTAAACTTTAAATAAGTATTTCCAAATAAAAAGTTGTAGCGTGTTATGAAACCCTTTACCCATTACCGAACGCCAAATTTTTTAGTGTCCCAAATTGAAAGAGAATGCAGAAGACATTTCAAAATGTGATGAAATTGGAAATAATCTTCTGATAGGGCAGAAAACATTGTGGGAAAAGGAAAAATTGCTTGTTACAAGCAATTTCTCCTTTTCCCACAATGTTTTCTAAAGTCGTCTGCAACAAATTGGTCAAATATCGTTATTGTTTGGGAAAGGGTTAATGGAAAACGAATGTCTCTGATGAAGATAGTGTTTAAAAACCCTTTCAATAAAACATTTAGAAATGAATTGAAGAAGGTAATGAGGTAAATTTAGCTCTGACCTCAAGTTGTTATTACTTGCTTTTAGTTTTGATACTTATAAAACAAGTGACATTTGGATAAATGTTATACTTTACATCATAACTCCATCTTACATCCAGAATGTAGAAAAGTCTGTGTATGGTTTTTCTTTTGACTTTACCCATATAAATATGACCGAAGATGAGTCTGTAGTTGGTTTTTAATTTGGCTTGACCATTTTAGATATGACCTACCACGAGGTTCCTCTGATATGGCCATTGTCGAGGTTAAGATGCTGACAGGCTGGGAACCTGTGACAGAATCCATTGAGGATGTAAGTATACAGGATATAACAAATTTATCATAGAATAACCTGCTAACCTACTGACTTATTGCAATCAAAGTATTCATGCATATAAACAGTTATAGAATACATTTGTATGAGCATGTAATGAAGAGCTAATGGGAAATGACATAAGTGCAAAAGTCTGGTTGTTGAATATCCTATCAAATAAAGTATTCATTGTATATTTCGTATTCAAAGTTTTATGATAATTTTAAAACAAAGATCAAGATTGGATGATAATAAAAGTTATGGCATTATTTCTTTTACCTTTGGTTATGGGGATAGTGTGTCAACTGCAAATCAGTACAAAGTCAAATAGTTCACTGCTAATTGGAATCCAGGAACTTGCCATGACCTGATGTTTACTATAACTGAAAGGTTGTTAAAATTGGTGTTGACTTATATATACAATCAAATTAAACAATAGTAACAAATTTTTGCAAAGCTGTCTTAGTCCATTATCAAACAATAACGACATTTGACCACTCAGACGACTCTGGATAACATTTAAACATTATAGGAAAAAAAGGTAATTGCTCTACATGAGCAATTTCTCCTTTTCCCACAATGTTTCCTGCCCTATCAGATGATTATTTTTCAATTTCATCACATTTTGAAATGTTATCTGCAAACTTTTTAAATTTGGGACAGTCGAAAATTTGCCGCTTGGTAGAGGGTTACGTCATTTAAATATTCTTGAATCATAGAGAGAAAAGTTTACGTTTTTCTTTAGCTAAATAACTATGATAAAAACTGTTGATTTTGAGAAGATGCGTTGTGGACCTTTACAATTCATTTTTATTTTTCAGCTGGAGAAAAATGGAATTATATCAAGATTTGAAGTAGACAGAAACTATGTACAACTTTATTTTGATGAGGTAATTGAAATATCTGTGTTGATTGTTCTTGGAAAGTTTATCCATATTCCAAGATTTAAGTCAAGCAGGCAACATTAAAGCCTAAATCAGAGAGCAAAAATTCTTATCCATGTTAGAAATGAATAATTGATGAAAAGATATTGAAATTGGATGGAAATAATAAGTCTGGTTTTAAAATATTGGGTCTTTTGTTATCAATTCAAGTAAGAAATGTTCATGGTTACACAGTTTTTAAAACGTATGATTTAATTGTTACCTACAGAGTAATCTCCAAAGTTCTTACACTTGTTGTTTATAAGCTATTTCAACTAATGGCAATAAACTTCTTGTATTATGAAAAAACAGAACACAAGAGGGTTAACCCATTACCAAACAGTAACAACGTTTGACCAGTTTGTTGCAGACAACTCTGGAAAACATTGTGGGAAAAGAAGAAATTGCTCTTAACGAGCAATTTCTCTTTTTCCCACAATGTTTTCTGCCCTATCAGAAGAATATTTTTCAATTTCATCACATTTTGAAATGTGGTCTGCAAACTCTTTCAATTTGGAATAGTAAAGAATTTGGCGTTTGGTAAAGGGTTAATATTGTAATATCGTGGATTACAGATAACCAGTGACGAGACATGTATTGTTATCGAGGTAATGAAGACGTTCGAGACGACGTCCAAACCAGCTGTTATCCGGGTGTATGACTACTACGAGACAGGTATGTTTTGCTCTTTCACTCATCAATCTTGAACCCAAAGTGATGATTTCATCTTCATTTTGATATCAACCTTAGCACTTTCCTCATATAGACTTGTTTGAGCCCTTTACCAAACGCCAAAATCTTGACTGTTCCAAATTGAAAGATTTTGCAGATGACATTTTGAAAATGTGTTGTAATTGAAAAATATTCTTCTGATAGGGCAGAAAACATTGTGGGAAAACGAGACATTGCTCGTTAAGAGCAATTTCTCCTTTTCCCACAATGCTTTCCAGAGTGGTCTGGAACAAACTGGTCAAATGTCGTTATTGTTTGGTAATGGGTTCGGACACTTTGTTCAGGGAACATCTTCTTTGATCAGTATTGTTTTTATCAAGTTAGTGTTAAATTGCTCACAGCATAGTCGTTGTCTACCATTTAACTTTTTGTGACATCTCATATCGAGAGTTCCGTGTTGGACAACAGTTTAAGGTTGTGAGAATGGATGAAGAATTAATTTGGTTCTGGCACGACAGATAAAAAGCGTCTGGTTTATGTTAACAACATGGCGAATACAATACCACAGTAGATTATATAATAGACCAGAATATATTGATAGAATGGTTAAAGTACATAACTTGAAATCACATGGGTTCAAATCACGTTGTAGGATATGGATTTTCATGAGAGGTAGTCTTTAGAGTGACTTACGAAGTGCCGATGGTTCAACCTGGCTTGACCAGCCCTTATGGACAGTTGAGTATGGGGTCTTCCTCCATCATTAAGAGTTGGGCATTGAAACATAACTAAAATAATACTGACTAGATGTAAAGCATTTGAATAAAAAAAATAATGAATGATAGAATTTGCTTCTTAACCCTTACCAAAGCCAAATTTTCGACTGTTCCAAATTAAAAGAGTTTGCAGAGGACATTTCAAAAAGTGATGAAAGTAATCTTCCGATAAAGTAGAAAACATTGTGGGAAAAAGAGAAATTGCTAGTTTTGAGCAATTTATCCTTTTCCCACAATGTTTTTTAGACTCGCCTTCAACATAAGCTTTTAGCTTTTGTTCTAATCCTTTAACTGAATTGTTTGTAATGTATATAATTGTGTTTGAATAAGATATGTCTAAACTAAGTTAAAACAAATTCGTCTACAGGTTATAAGAGAGTTAACAGAGAAGAAAACTTATTTCTTCTGTATTTGTTTACTACAGCTCACTCTGTATCCATCACATATAACCTTGACACAACCTGCAAAGTACCCACTAAAGAGGACATCCCCAAGGACAATGCTGGCCTTGACTGTTCCATCATGCAGTGCCGTGTCTTAGATACACCACCCCTATTTGTGCCAAAGGTGAGTTATTGTACTTACACTCTAATGCACCTTCATGTTGTGACTTTGATCCACCACTTCAAATGTTTGTGCCAAAGGTAAATTTATTGCCTGAAATCTGTACTGTACTGTACCTTCATGCAGTGCCGTGTCTAAGATCCATCACCCCAAATATTTGTTTCAAAGGTGAGTTATTGTCCAAACTCAGTAGTGAGCCTTCTTGCCATGCCATGTCTTAGTTCCATCACTCCAAATGTTTGTGCCATAGGTAGAATTATTGTCGGAACACTCTAGTGCACCATCATGCTTTGATCTTAATTTTTTTAACTCTTAACTGTACATTTTAAGAGTGTTTATAATGGAGTTTGTTAGCCAAAATATTTATGCCAAAGGTGAGTTACAGACTTTGTCGTGTCTCAGTTCATTAGGTTATATATAACTTTTGACCAGTTCTAGTTTTCATAACAAGATCTTATTCAGGCTTCACAAATAGTGTAAAAACTTCTATCCTACCAGATGGCAGAAATTTTTCAGCATTATGTTATATTTGAATCAAGATTTTCCCTGCATTTTCAATTTGGTCGAAGAAAGAGAATTTTATCTTAGATAATTAAACTTTAGAGTGCTTATCATAAGAAATCTCATGGATAGTTTTCTCTTGCCAATAATTAGAAACGTTTACCCATACTGTGCCGGAACCGATTTCATGCTTATACAAATAGGTAAGATCCAGGCCAGTTGCCAAGTAAATTGGCGGCTGACCTGTGATCTAACCTGTTTGCTACTCTAAGTATCACATAATACTTGTGTATATTGATGAATATTTAACTGTTCTGTAATACCACTACAGGGATGCCCTGTATGTAAGGCTGCATTGACTGAAGATGAACTAAAGACATCAGTTTGTGAGTCCCAAAGGGGTAAGATTGTTATTTTATTTTCACAAAGGTATTTGATTTTGTCATTTTTAATATAAATAGAATATTTTTAAAGAAACGTTAACAATTGATAAGGACTACAACCTATTAACATTATGAGCCATTTCTTTTTATTTTTGTGAATTTGTTAGTTTTCAAACTATTAATTCTTATTGATCATTTGATTTCTACAGTATTGAACGATTTCTATCTAGAAGGAATAGAAAGCAGTTTTGTAGAAAAATAATTGGCTCATGTATGACAATGATTTAAACATCTTCACCAGACAGTTTCGATTATTGGGGTTGTTTATGGGAATACATGTATTCACTCTTATAGGAATATGTGACTCGTATAGGGATCAATGCTCAATTAAACCATTTACCAAACAATAACATTTAACCAGTCTGTTGCAAACAACTCTGGAAAACATTTTCGAAAAAGGAGAAATTGCTCTTAATGAGCAATTTCTCATTGCTCTTAATGAGCAATTTCTCCTTTTCCAACAATGTTTTCTGCTCTATCATTAGATTATTTTTCAATTTCATTACATTCTGAAATGTTGTCTGCAAACTCTTTCAATTTGGGATAGTTGAAAGTTTGGCGTTTGGTAAAGGGTTTAACTCTCTGACTCAATATAGTAATGAGACCACTGTAACAATAAGAGGCATAAATCATTTACTGTGACTTTATCCCTTTGGTCCAAAGGTAGAGCATCAGCCTCTTGTACTGAGGGACCAGGGTTCGAATCCCCGTTAGGTGAGGTGAAAATTTCTGGAACTAATCCACAGATTGACGCAACTACTGGTTAAGTATCCAGGAAGCAGTCTTTGAGAGAGGCTTTGAACAAGCTTTAAGCTTCCTTCACAATCAATGTAAAACAAAATAGGTAAATTATTTTTTAACTTTTGTTGTCTGATTCCATAACTTGCAATCAGAAAACTTCTCTACAGGGGGAGTGAGTTTGTTTAATTGTTTATGTTGTTTGTCTGGTTTACAGCTTTCAAGGCAACAGTTGGAAGGAGGGGAAAGTACCTTATCAAGTTGATGAGCAACCTGACAGCTCTACCAAAATCTGAAATTGGCGCCTTTGTAAATCCCGAAATGAATGAACGCTGTGATTGTCAGTTATTGTCTGCCAAAGGTAACATCTTGATTATTGTGTAACGAACTGAGCAAATGAACCTCTCAAAGACACAAACACATCCGATCAGTGAAAAACACTGTCGTTCACTGAGCGGTTGTGTTGTCTATATATATATATATACCCGCATGTTCTCTCAAACAATGCATTAGGTTTCTAATTTGCTTAAACGTTCAATGAACGTTACATAACTCCCACTTCCAAGAAGACTCGTCCCGAGTCTTGGCCCTTGGAAAACACGTGGGGAAGGCAACTCCGATAGAAGGAGAAGTCTTAATCCCTCCGCTGCCACCAATGTAACGAACCGAGCAAATGAACCTCTCAGACATCAACACATCTGATCAGTGAAAAACACTGTTGTACACTGAGCGGTTGTGTTGTCAATATATATATACCTGCATGTTCTCTCAAACGATGCATTAGCTTCCTAATTTGCATAAAAGTTCAAAGAACGTTACAATTGGTTGTTTATTATATACTTTACCAGTTGAAAAAAGTATTTCTCGTTTTAGTACTAGTATAGATTCTGTTTTGAGGTCACTTGATTTAATATCTACTGTATAGCTCTATAACATCTTTACCATTGTGAGAAATGAAAATAAATGTTCTCAACATACAATTACTTATAAAACTGGAATTTCTCCTTTTGCCAAATGGGCGACAGTGGCACAGTAGTAGAGCGTTGGACAACTTTACCGAGGGTCGAAAGTTCCAATCCAGGTTACGCGAGGTGAAAACTGCCGGGACCAGCCCACAGACCAGCACGATTACTGGTGTATTGTCCAGGAAGCAGTCATTGAGAGTGGCACTATGGGCTTTATTAAGCCTTCTTTACAATTGATGTAAAATAAATCAAACAAACTAACAAACCCAATATCACAAGAAAACAGTTATTTAAGTATTATTTTATTTTTCGCAGTAGACTAGTCATAACATCTGATATCAGGGATTTTGATGTAAAAACTTATTGCAAATGAGATGAGCTTTTGTAATATCAACCCTTTTCTTGATAATTCATGGAACTCATTTATCTCTTCTGCAACAATTGCTAAAAAAATATGAACATTCTATTTTGTTAAGTATTTAAAGATTTCATATATTGTGGATTTAGATTGATTAACCCTTTACCAAATGCCAAATTTTTGACTGTCTCAAATTAAAATAGTTTGCAGACGACATTTTAAAATGTGATGAAATTGAAGAATAATCATCTGATAAGACAGAAAACATTATAGGAAAAGGAGAAATTACTTGTTAAGAGGAATTGCTTTTTTCCCACAATGTTTTCCCGAGTCTTCGGCAGGAATTGGTCAAATGTCGTTAATGTTTGGTAATGGGTTAACCTGGCTATTTTAAGAATAAGAACCGGTATTCATAAGTTCATATGTTAGTACAGTTTGTAAGTGTAAGTACTAAGCAGGTTTATCTGTTTATAAATGTGTAAAAAACTGAGCAAAGAGACCTCTACAACATAAAATAACAATGAATGAAAATGCTGATTGGTTGTTACTTAATATCATACATTCATTACAAATTCTCTATTTACTTTCGTTAACTCATTACACGTTCTCTACTTATAATCATTTGTTCATTACAAATTCTTATTTATTTTCTTAAACCAAATACATTTTAGCCTGTGAATAATTCAATATATGTAAATCCACATCAACATAATGGGTGCTAAATGACATTAACTGTCGATGCGCCTAAAACACCTTTCATTCATTCACTGATAGGTTTTGTTGTCTTCTACATATTTGCATGTTCTCTATGACAACGGGTTAGGTTCTAAAATTTGCATGAATAGTCTAAAAATGGTATACAGTAAAACTTCTTTGTGTCAAACTTCCTGCTATCGAACTCTCCTCTGTGGCGAAGAAATTACACGGTCCCGAAGCATCTGTTCTTTATTTTCATACAAAGTAGCTTCTCTGTGTCGAATTCCCATTGTCGAATAATTCATTGTGTCGAACTACCTTTTACCGGGCCCCTCTTTCACTTAACCTGGATTTTCACAACCTATGTGTCGAAGGGTTTAATTAGGGTATTAAAAGCCAGATGGCTGATTACCTTATGAATGGATCGGAAGCTGTCATATTGTTTTCACACATTTTATGGTCTGTTTATTTGGTCAATTACCAAATTCGCGGGTATGTTTTTGGCGACCTACATGTGTCGAATGAACCAACCATTGTTATCATTTACAATTAAAGGGCTGTTAGAAATAAAATGACTGCCAATGACACAACCACCAGCTAAAGGAATTTGGATTTGTCTGGTGACCTGGTAACCAACCCAGGGGATACCTGGCTTACTAACTCCCTAGTGTTTTAAAGCAGTTAGAAGAAAAATCTCTAATTAAACAATTGAACAAAAATACAGAGCCATCATTGCTGTTGAAAAGAAAAATATGTTGAAGACTAAGATCGCAGCTGATTTGGGAATTTCTCTAAACACTCTTTCCACATGGTTGAAAAAGACCGATGAAATAATGAAAAAAAAGAATGTTCTGATTCGATTTACCATTGTAGCTACTGAATTGTATACGGCATGTTATAGTTCCGGTTTTTCGTTCTCTGTTATGTTCGTACCTAATTCACATACCCCAAACATCTATGTGTCGAGGCCTCCTTGTGTCGAATTTTTTCGAGAGGTCCCATCAATTTCATGACAAAGAAGTTCTACTGTATATGTAACTTCTGAAAGAAATAGATTGAAACATCATATTTCTTCCCTGTGATTATTTACATTGGTTAACAATCGTCCCATAATGCTGGGTGACCTATTTATAGAGTTATTCTGGTGATGATGGCTTGGTTTGGTTTATTTTACCGTCTACTCGTTTTCATGGGTTCAAATCCTGATGAGGGATATGGATTTTCATGAGAGGTAGTCTCCCGAATGACTTACGGAATGCCGATGGTTCTACTCGGCTTGACCAGCCCTTATGGGCAATTTAGTATGGGGTCTTCCTCCTTCATTAAGAGTCAGGAATCGCTACATAACTGAAATAATGTTGATATGATGTAAATCCATATATCAAATAAATAAATTTCTTGTTTTAGATCAGAAAGCATTATTCCTGACGATACCACAGACGTGGGAAAGCAGGAACAGTCCCGCCTCCCCGGAGGAGGTGATAAAGCTTGGACGTGAGACAATGGTAATCAAACTCACAAAGAAAGTCGAGAGAACGGTGAACAGGATAAAGGGAAGAAAGGAGTTCTGTAACAAGTTGGAGCGAAGACGTCGATCAAAGGAAAGGAAACAGCGGAAACTTAGCCGCAGACGACAGAAGGGCAAGGGCAGAAAACAACTTAGGCACCATAACACGTAGTTTAGTTAACAAAGAGTCACCATGGGGGGGAACATTTTGTTAAATCTTTTATTCTTTTAAAAATGTGTTTTAAACATCGAACTGGCAGAAAATGAAAAACTAATTTTGATAACTGAAGAAAATGATTAACAGTTAACCCTTTACCAAACGCCAAATTTTTTACTGTTCCAATTTGAAAGAGTTTGCAGATGACATTTCAAAATGTGATGATATTGAATAAAAATCTTCTGATAAGGCAGAAATCATTGCGAGAAAAGGAGAAATTGCACATTTCAAGCAATTTCTCCTTTCCCCACAATGTTTTCCAGAGTTGTCCGGAATAAACAGGTCAAATGTCGTTATTGTTTGGTAATGGGTTAAACAAAGACATAGCAGTAAATGAAAAAACAATTTTGACAACTGGTGAAAAAGATTAACAGCAACTGTTCAACTTTGCGATGCCATAAAACTTTACAAATCAGATGTTCATTTTCATACTTTATCAACATTATGTTCTGTTGTTTTCAATTTGGACTAGTCAAAATATTAGATATGAAGGATGTAAGCTGACTAGAATCATAGTAACTCTATCTTTTAGATAAAATACTTATTTTATTCTTCCACTGAACCCTTCATGGGATAAAGTATGTTCCAGAAAGAGAGAAATGGTAACATTCCATCAAGATTGATGATAGTAGATTATACGAGCTTAAGTCTGCTGGTGATTTTTTTGACCAGAAAGTCACAAAAATGTGCATTTTGAACCCTTGTGAATGAGAATATTTTAACTTCCAGTGAATGATATGTCTTATATATGTAGTCATCTCTTGTATGTTGGTCAAGGTTGGGGTGAGTTTGAGACATGTTTGTAATGAATTATTCACCAACATTTGCTGTCTGTTGACCTGCCTGATTAGCATGAATTACACGCTATACTGAGTATCTAAAAATATCTTCAAAGCCGTCCATAATGTTCGACCACGTGGTTCGTCCACTTGCATTATCTAGTAAATGCTACTAAGCTTACCTGTTGATATATATTGCGTAAAGCTCTATTCTTTATCGGATGTGTTTGGAAGACTGTCGAGTATTGAATATACCATGTCATGATTCTTCATGCATAGAGGGCAACAGACGGTGAATGTAGTTGAACAATAACTCTATCAAACACCTTGAAAAACAAATTAGTCTGATAAAGATATTTTATAGGAGGCATAGCTCTCTTTCTTACTTCTCTTAACTATTTTTATCCCGTTACATTGTGCAAAAGGTGACGTGAAAAGGGGTGCCGTGAAAACTAAGTGATTCACAGTTAGTTGACACGTGACCTGCTTCATTTGCATAAGGTCAAGCGACGCAAAAACTGGCACATCGGAGTTAAAATCTATGAAGTCAAACGATACTGTTTGGTCCATCTAATGTTTCAAGTTACAAATCATCATTGGATGATCACTAAATTTGAAGAAATCGAAGGTATTACTCGGAACTTTTTGCTGCCTCTTTGCACTTAGGAACAATTCTATATTTAGATTAGTTAGGCAAATATATGTCACAGAGACGAATTACCGGTTTCATTACTTTTTACACAAAATAAACACATGTCATATCCTCCAGAATTAACAGTCTCGGGACATATATTATATATACCACCATACCTTTTCGATCACCCCTATCTATATATATGCCTTATCAAGATTTATCCACTCTATAAACAGAGAATACCGTGTGACGTCATTTTTTCATCGTGTGACGTCACACTATGAGATCGCGATTTGTCTCGTGACTACTATTCATGCTTGTTCACGCATACTGATTTGCGTCTTATAAAAACTGTTTTCTCTGTTGTTTTGTTGAAATTGGGTATTCGAAAGGTATGTAACAGGATAAACAGATAAACAGAATAATAGGGTTATGATGATGGTTTGCCATTACTTAATTGCTTATTTGAATCTACAAATTTTTACTTTGCAATATATTATTTACTTTGTTGCCCCATCTTTGTGTGACCTTCATTGAATGATATTGAAATTGTGAATTTGTGTAAGATATTCATGATTTCAATTGAACTTGGAGACAGCTACGTATAAAAGTGATTGAGAAAAAAAACTGAAGTGTTGAAATTGTTTTCTTCTCAAGGGTTTTTATGTGAATGCCTGCTAAATTCTTGGCATAGATCCTCAACTTGCTGCTAAGAAACTCTTAACCCCTTATCAAATGCCAAATTTTTGACTGTCCTAAATTGAAGGAGTTTGCAGACATTTCAAAATGTGAAGAATTAGAAAATAATTTTCTGATAGGGTAGAAAACATTGTGGGAAAGGAGAAATTGCTCTTAATGAGTAAATTTGGCATTTTGACATAGGTTAATCGACAATTGTTATATAATCAGGAGATCAGGAGCCTAGACAAAAGCTACATACATAATGGTTTCCCTTGGTGCTAATTGTTCATTCTTAATTTGTTTCTTCATAAGTTTTGGAGATTCTGAAGAATCTTCTGCCATACCAATGACTTACATACAGTACCTATGTCTATGATCATTGTCTATGTGCATGTCTGTATTTGACAATTCATTATATAAAGGTTATGTTTATTCCATAGGTTGCTTCAAATGCTTAATTTGCTTTCTGCTATATTATAAAAGGCAGTATATATAATGAAACATAGCGTTTTACCATGCAATGTCTTACATCAGTTGGCCATAAAGACTTGTTTTAACATAAGTGTGGTAAAAGACTTAAAAAATCTTGGTGATAAAAGCAGAAATGATTTATGAATTGATTGTCATAAGCAATTTCTGCTTTACTTCAACGATTCCATCTGATTTGAACATACATGTAGTTATAAATGTTGAACAATGAAACTTTATCCATCAAGCTTTTGATTCTGAACGAAACTTATTACAAGAAGGACGCTTTATTTCACAAATTTTCTAAGTGTTTTAAATTCAAAACACTTTAAATCTTGAGCAAAATTATTGTTACATAATTATGTAGGAATTGTTTATCATAAATATTTCCTTTTCTTTTTTCATAAAAAATCATATGGTGTTTCTATATGGCAAATATGTTTGCATTTAGCATAATTTTCTTACTTTACAATGCTTGTATATTCAAATGAACATTTTTTTAATCATCTATAGTATTTTTTAAACTTTTCTAAAAATTTGATAATAAATTGATATAAAATTTCCATAGTCTTTTACTTGTTGTTATTTCGTCCTGCATCTTTTAACAGATGTGTGCTCAATACTTTTGGAATGCGACAGTGGTGCGGTGGTAGGGGGGGGGGATTGGGCTCTTGTACCGAGGCTCCAAGGTTCGATTCCCGTCGGGCGAGGTGAAAATTGCTGAGACTATCCTACAAATCCACACAAGTACTGGTTCTGTATTCAAAAAGCAGCTGGATTTGATAAGCATCAAGTTTCTGTCACAATAAAATAAACAAGTTAAAAATAGTATCAAAAGATAATACTTTTGGAAAACAGGTTTCCCAAATACTTGTCACTGGGTTTTCTTGTAGAGAGTAAACAATTCTTATTTCATAATGCGTTTCTAGTTGTTTATTCAGTTTTATAGAGTAGATGAGAGTCTTCAACCGAGTTGAACAACTGATCAGGTTACAACTAGAGACAGAAGAGATTGATAACATGTAACTTTGCCTCACATTCACTCTAAGCACCAGACACAACATTACTCACAAGAAAAATTATTGAGAAATATCTGACAGTAAACAATTTAAGTATATGCAATATTAAGACTGAAGAAGATGAGGAATAATGTTTGACCAATGACCTCCTGCATTCATTGCTTTGAATAGGTGTACAAAATGAAGAGACACAAGCGCGCACTGGGCAGGTCCATGCAAGACCAATAAAATGGGAGGTTGACCCTTGAAGTGCTGGAACCGGACACATGCTTATGCAAACAGGTTAGAACAAAGGCCAGCTGCCAAGTATATTGGCGGCTGGGCTTTGATCTAACCTGTTTGCTACTCAGAGTATCTTTCCTCATCAAAATTAAACAGATATTTAGGGTTTTTGAAAGAAGACGACACAAAATAATAAAATATATTTTTAGAAAATTATCCAGCATTATAAGGGTTAATGTGGAGGTTGGTATTGGTGACAACATACATAAAAGTATTCGATTATTGCTACTTTGCTAACATGCCGTCACTGAGTAGAGACTGAGCATACAGCAGCTATGAACTACAAGGCACAGCCTAGAAACAGTTAAGAGGGCTGCTACCAATCCTAATCAAGTCATCTACCTTCAGCTACAAAAGAGGTGTTTTCTCCTCATGTTTCATAGGTCTGCTCATGTATGACTCTGAAATGTTAGTCTATTAAACTTAACCCTTAAAATGGTGGGTAATTTTCTAAAAAATATTCTTGTGTGGTCTGCTTTCCAAAACCTTTAACATCTGCTTAATTTTAATGAGGAATGATACTCAGACTAGCAGATTATATCACAGGCCAGCTGCCAATGTACTTGGCAGCTGGCCTGGATCTATCCTGTTTGCATTAGGATGAAGTCGGTTCCAGCACTATAAGGGTTTAAAAAGATGCTGCAACTACATAGCCAACCATTCTATTTGAATTCTTTCTTGCTCGAGTCATTATGCAGAAATCTGGGCTTGCTTTGACATGTTCAGCACAGAACTGGTTGCATCGCTCAAGTCCAACAGCTTAACATATTAACCCATTACCAAACAATATCAACATTTGACCAGTTTGTTGCAGAAGACTCTGTAAAACATTGTGGGAAAAGGAGAAATTGCTTTTAACAAGCAAGTTTTCCTTTTCCAACAATGTTTTCTGCCATATCAAAAGATTATTTTTTCAATTTCATCCTATAATGGATGTCCTCGGCAATCTCTTTCATTTCGGGCATTCGAAAATTTGGCGTTTGGTAAAGGGTTAAATGAGGAGGACCACTAAGACTAATACTGTCCTGGGAGATTATTTATATAGAGGGTTTTATATCATGACAATAATATTTCAGTTATGTTGCAATGCCCACTCGTAACAATGGAGGAGGACAGAAAACTTGGCTGGGTAGAATCACATACATTCAGTTAGTCAACTGAGAGACTACGTCTTATAAAATCGAAATACCATCACCAGGACTTAAACCCACAGAAACAGATTTTTGTGTCAACTGCTTTCCAAAACCTTTAATAGCTGCTTAATTTTGATGAGGAAAGATACTCAGAGTAGCAAAGAGGTCAGATCCCAGGCGTTGGCCTATGATCTAACCTGTTGGCATAAGCATGAAGTCGGTTCCAGCACTATAAGGGTTAAGTGACATATTCAAAGCACTTGGCCAAAACATATATAAATACATTGAGACAAAATAAGGGTTCATTTCACATACTGCTTCAAGTAAATGACCTAATTGAATATATGAAGGATAAAAGAAAAAAACAAAGACAAAGAGTTTTCATGTAAAGATGCTGTATTTATTAAGTAATCAGAATGGTTCGGTAATCATAACACAACACATGCTGTTTAACAAAACCATGCCTTAATCACAACTACTAGTAATGCATTATCCATACTCAATATTGATTTGTAAATCAACTACCAGCAGCAAGTAACGCTAGTTAATGATGGAAATTTATACTCAATTAAAGTTTGACTGTAAACAAAGTGACATAAGAGCAAATCAAAGATTTCAAGACGTTTTTTTGTTCTATTAACTAGGTGTCCGCTGCAATAGTTGGAATCAAAATAAGTATATGGATGAATGTTTTTTTCTTTTCAACATCTTCCCTGACATAGATAACTTGAACAATCTAAACAGTTGAAACTTGAATCCTGTTTCCTCTTCTTTTTTGCCTCATATTTCTGTAACTTAACCCTTATAGTTCTTGAACCAACATCATGCTTATGCAAACAGATTAGACCCAGGCAAGCCGCCAAGCAAATTGGCGTCTGGCCTCAAATCAAACCTGTTTGCTGCTCTGAGTATCTTTCCTTATCAAAATTAAGCAGGTATTTAATGTTTTGGAAATCACGCGACACAAAAATTCATTTTTAGAAAATTAACCAGCATTCTAGGGGATAAATCTGTGACTTCTTTTATGGAATTAGCACAGAAACAGGATGTATGTATACTAAGACAATTCATTTTCAGTCTTCATTTTTCATGGTGACGAGTGAGATGAAAATAATAGGCTATCATTTCTTCATTTTAATGAATTATTGTTGCTTTCAACTAAACTACCTTGGAAACCACTGCGGCAGAAGATACTTGTACTCTTGTCATTTTGCACTCATCATTGATTTCAAAGTGTTATATGAGGCAATAGATAAAAGTATATTATATTGAATAGATAACTTTGAGTACCAATAGATGTATGAGAATCATATTGAAACATAAAGGGATGACAATATGAATAAAAAAACACCTGTTCTACATGTCTAAATGGGAAAGGGTTTCAACTCTATTATTCCAAGTCATATTAAACAACAGTTAAACATCAACTATGTACACTACAAAGTTTTAACATATATAACAGCAACAATAATTTATGAAAATACAACAAAATATCACAGTCAAATAACAAGACATCAAAAACCTCGTAATGCGATACAGATCATCAGATAAACGATACTATAGTATCATAACCTGTTACTCTATCCAGAATTAGTATGCAAATTAAAATGACGTAAATCATGATAAAATCTCAATAATATGCTCTTTTTTTTTTTATACTCTTCCCAAGAAACATGTGAGACAATCTTTGATTGGGTAAAATGCCAATTTTTCGGTTATATCGTGATTAATCTGGGATCGACCAGCACTTGGCTTTGACTATGAAGCATCTAACCACATGACAGACATAACCAGTAGTGCCAGTCAGACTCAAACCCAGGATACCCAGTTCACAAGTCCATCATATCAACCATCCAGCATCACTGGACCCTTATGACTAACAAGGGACTGTTTTTATAAGGCAGCATCTCAAAGTTCTATTCAAGAGCAGGGATATTTCCATTTTATGATTGACAATAGCCAAAGGAGTTACAGGATTAGGTCTTTATACTGTACCAAATGGTAAACATAAACAATTGCAACAAAAGGAGATTTTGAATGTAAATAATAAATAGTTCATCTTAGATAAAGATTTCCCCACCCAACTAATGTCCTCCAAAGTCTTTACAAGTTGGGCAGACAAACTCATGCACTTAGTATAGAAGAATCATAGGGTACACATATATGTCCAATCAAATGCAAAATTCAGGACCTCTGTAGAAACAATAACTGAATAATCTATAGTATAAATAGCACTTTAAATCTAAGGTACAAAAATGCCTGTTACTATATTAATCTGAATAAAATACATGTAACTGCAATTCCAAAAGACCTTCGAATCTCTTCCACAATACAAACAAAAGTTTTTACACCAGATGATTTTTAAAAACATTTTGAAGGTATTTGCTCATTCCATACAACATTTTCTTCAAACATATCATTTATCTTCAATACCGGTAACTAGAGCTTATTTCCATTGATAAATTTATTGATGATTTATCGTCTGCTGCAAACCTTTTTGAGAAAGAGAAAAAATAAACAAAAGGCAGAATTTTACTTCTTCTCCCCATCAGAAAACACATCAGCTGTGTAAATAAAACCTGTTATTGAGATATCCCTTTGGATATCAATAACACAGGTTTTAGTGAGGAGTCCCCCAAATCACTAGTAAATGGACATCTGAATTAAATGACAATAAAAATAAACAAATATGGAAAATATTTCTCCAATTAATCTTTTCTTCTTACATAAAGTGAGATCAAGGCAATAAACTTAATCCCTTACTCTGTTTATATGCATTTCAATAATGATCCAGCACGGAAATGATAAAAGAATGTGAAAAAGCAGAAATCACTTTCTTCAAATCTTTTCTGCAATTGTCGAATTATTTTTTAAATCCCTTAAAACCCTTATTTTTCTCACTCAGTAATTATGTGCGCAGATACTATAGATTTGGTCCAGAAGAGCAAATTTTATCCTTTAGCCACACTTTCTTAATCCTCTCCTTCAGATTTTTAAAATAAATATTATTGATTTAACCCATTACAAAACAATATCGACATTTGACCAGTTTGTTGCAGACGAGTCTGGAAAACATTGTGGGAAAAGGAGAAATTGCTTGTTTAGAGCAATTTCTCCTTTTCCCACAATGTTTTTTGCCCTTTCTGAAGATCACTTTTCAATTTCATCATATTTTGAAATGTCGTCTGCAAACTCTTTCAATTTGGGACAGTAGGAAATTTGGCATTTGGTAAAGGGTTAAATCTGCTAATACTAGTTTTATAGTACCCTCTTCAAGTCTTTAATAAATGCGTAGTAAGAGCAATGTTTGACAATTATCACAAAACCTTATTTTATATGTGTCACCCTACAGATCAAGACAACGTTTAGGAGCTTAGAGATATTGGTATGTTTTCAAGTCCAAACCTGTTCATCCACAATTAACAAGTTTGTAAAAAGATTTCATCAAACACGCTCATGAAATAATACATACACCTATGGTACTATAAATCAAGTATCAGGAATTTAACCAAAAGGGACTTTTTCATAAATCAAAGTTTGGTACTATGAAGATGATACGGCATTTCAAGGTTCCACTGTAAGACTACTGAAGGTCCTTCACAAATAGGACTAATAACTGACTTGCAGTCGAACCTTTATATTGATATGTCATTCAAGTCAATGTGAATTCAAATACACAAACTCAAATGAACTCAAAAGAAAAATAAAACAGATATCTGGAAACGAGGAGTCTTTTCACAATTGTTCATTACATTTCTGAACAAAATCCTCTGTTGTGTGGTTGTAGGTAAGCATGAGAAGTGTTTAAGTCAGACGATTCTAATGAATTCCAATAATAAAAACAGATCTGGCATTAGGTAACAAGAGATTTTTTTCTTAAAAATCACAAACCATATCAAGTTACCCACGCTTTTTGGACCTCTGGAAAAAGCACTTTAGAACAAAAAACTTAACAGAATCGTTTAACAAAATCATATGCAACAATTATTACTTTTTCATTTCTATTTACAAATGATAAATAACAGTAATCATCAACAAGTGGCGTGCAGTGTGCAACATTATTGTTTTTAATCTGAATATCTATCCTTCAGCTATAGTTTGGGATGACTTGAATAACTACAATATTTATTCATTTGAAAATTGTGATGGGTACCAATTAAGACAATCAGTCGACAATTTAAAGTTGTCTAGTTTTAAATTGAAAACAGAATAACACATTATGACCAACAAGAATAGTTCATAGCGAGCAAAACCTTATTTTGTCCCTTTGGTTTTTAACTAATAAGTGGCATATGTCTCTTGCAAACTGAATTTTGGCACCTGCTAATGCACTAAGTGTAGATGACTAATATCAAAATTACATATTGGGATGAGCAATTAATCAAATTAGCCCAATCTCATTACCGTACAAAGCCAATTCACATTAATTACAAATCATTACAGAATAAGGGAATCAAGGCAACAAAATTAGAAATTGCTTGTGATAACCAATGACTCATATTGTCAAATTGTTTTCCAATACTTCTGAAATTTCTCATTCTCATTTCTGGCTCCTATCTATTTGTATGATATCAATCCAGTAACAGTGTTACACAAAGGGTGATGAGGATGTCATCAACAAGAGATATAACCTACAGCAGATGTGTCAGATAATTATAAGACTAATCATCTAAAATCTCATTAAATAAATAAATGCAAATTTTTTTAAACACCATCCCTTAATCTGCTCTAATATTTATACAGCAAATGGCTGGGATAACATATCAAGGCATTAAAAGAAAATCATCTTGAATATTTGTTTATGATAAACAAAGTAAAAAGAGTTGACCACAGGGAAACTTGCTATTATCCAGGATATTTCTTTAATATGCAAGCTCTCCTATAGCCAAACTGTTTCTATAAACACTTACTGCATATATCTACATTTATTGACTAAATTGGTGTAGTTTTAAATTATTTTGATAAATAGGGAAGCTACCAATAACAAACAAAACAAAATTGTCTTCAAAAATCACATCCACGGAAGAGAAAACTCTAATTCTAAGTCACATCATTAGGAATGAAAATAGAGTTCACCATTTTCCCTCTCATTCATTTTTGTTCAGCTTGCTCCATATCTGACGTAGATCCTTGAATAAAGTTCACAAACATCTTTTTTTTTTCAAGAGCTGGCTTTTCAAACAGATTCATAACTAACAAAAACAATTCACACATCATAGTTCACAAACTCTCTAAGGAATAAGCCTCTTCGTTCTACAGCATCAGTTGCTAATACCGGTATTACCCACTTCAAAACATGTTTATTCTAATAGTCACTGATAAGCTGAATGCCCTCACAAAAATGAGTCATCACACTCAGAGCGGAAATTCCCTAATAACCATGGAAGAATCATCATCAGGGATGCAAGATGTATTACTTATTTAGTATTCTTAACATATTCTTTTTGAATAAATTCTTCTATGCAGTAACTCATTTGTAGATGCTTTGGTGACCACAAGATACCTGAAAGGTATAATAAAACATTTTATGAATTTAGCCATAAATGACCAGTTGTTAGATAAACAGTGTCTCAATGATTTCTTAATCCAACTATCACCAGGGGTTATGACAGATAACATTTTATAACGTTAAAAGAAGAATTAATACAGTTTTTAGAAGGTTTCCTCATTTATTTTCAGTAATTCTCAAGCTGAATTCTGACAACTAAATCACAGACAAGATTAAATAACAATAACCAGGCCTTTCCAGGATCAGTATGGTTGTTTCGATGCTTCATCAATTAAAACATTAACTTAAAACACTACTTAAAGTTTTTTTTGTTAGCTTAAAAAACCAACAATTTTGAAAAAAAAATATATATATATATATATAAAATGTATCATAAAAATGTGAATGTTTGAAATAGTTTCTCTTTTTTCTTATTCACAATACAATGAGTTCAACAAACTCCATAGTTTTAGAATTTACAATGCCTAAGATTATAGAAGAAATACTTTGATTAGATATCTTATACGTTGTTTATTACCTTCAGAAAATCAACCAGGCCAAAACTATTCTTGTATGCTTATTCTTTGCAATACTCATAACATCAAAAGGTTATTTTCTAGCTTATGACTGGTCTTTTAATGAAAGGTAAAGCTCTAGTTTAATTAAAGGAGAGATACCATTTACCCTTTACCAATATAATCTTAGTTAAGAGAGGTCCTTTGAAGAAGACCTTGCAATCACTATTTGAAAGAAAAAACACATGTTCACATAACAAAGGTCTTTCCTTCCTTCCTGATGAACATCTTAATAATCTATGCCTATTTCAATTATCATTCAGCAAATTCTTTGAACTCTAGATGTTAAAGCAATTATAATTTTACAGGTTTAATGAAAGACTATAGAAAGTCCTTCACTTTTGTGAAGAAATTGCTATAGTCTTGCTTTGAACCCTCTGGTTAATAACAGCCAAAATGACCAACAAGATGCTGACCTTTAGTTAATTATATTTCCCATATGAGGACATCAGTGGCCTTGAGACTGGCCAACACTATGTAGATCACCCACAACATGAGTAAAGTAATACTGCTCAGCCACTTCACATAGGGGTTCTTACCACCCAGCTCTCCTCCAACAAACTGGAAAAAAAAAATAAAAAAAAAATAATAATAAATAAATAAATAAAAATAAAGGCTTTTCATTCATATTAGAAAAATAAGATAATGATTCCTAAGGATAACCTTTTACACTTTAGATCATATATCAAAATAATGACATGTCATTAGAACCTTTCATATTTGGTCTTTGTTATGACCTGATGCAGGTATAAAACCTAGAACTGTCTATATACACAAGAAAAATATGTTCCCTATGAGCCAACAAAGCCTTTGAGACTAAATTAAAGGAAAATTATTATTATGAACATTTTTTTTTATTTTGTAACAATAATTTTCAAACATACATCCATAACCAAGTCTGTAGCATACTAGACTTAAAATGAAAGACTTGTGGGCTGAACACATGGCTTGCCAATTACTTATCCAAAATCAAATAAAGACAATCCAACATCAATTATTTCCTCACCATTGAACCATATTGTTTATGAGGGAAAGCACTAAGTATCTAAGAAAGACTTTGTGAAATACTAGTAATGAAAAACAAAAAGCAAGGAAAGTAGTATATCATGTGATATAAATGTAAGCTTGTCAAAAACAGTATTCTACTTCAATAAGCATATAATCTACTCAATCATGAACTGGAATATCCGTTGTCCAGTATATAAATCTCTTTCAAACAAGACTTGACTTTAAAGATTGGGTAGCAATTGTAGATAATTCATACAGATGTAATAAGCTTCCTTCGTAGTACAAGTATATCAAATGCTTAGAATGCTGAGTAATTTTCAAATAACAGATTTTTGTGTCATCTGCTTTCCAAAACCTTTAATATATGCTGAATTTTTAATGAGGAAATATACTCACGAGTAGCACACAGGTTAGATCATAGGCCAGCCGCCAATTCACTTGGCGGCTGGCTTAAATCTAACCTGTTTGCATAAGCATGAAGCCGGTTCCAGCACTATAAGGGTTAAGACTTAAAAGATTGGGAAGCAATTGTAGATAATTCATAAAAAGGTACTTACCTTCCTTCGTAGTACAAGTATAATGAGACAGACACATCCCACACAACTGAAGATGATGACACTCTGTGTAAGGTTATTGGAAGCCACCTTGTATTCTGTGCCCTTAGCTAAATGGTACATAGTACTGATCACCCATGGAATGCCTAAACCCAAGAATACATTCACACTGTTGCTACCTGAAATACACAGTATGATCATGTACACAGAATGTGAACAGGATAATGATGCATATAGATCATGGGTAATGTGTGACCATTAAAGTACCTAAATCATTGTACCCAGGGATCAGGAAATCACAAAGGATCAGCCGAAAACCCTTTATACCTCTTCAAGCACAAGCCCCCCCTTGTTAGGTGTGTAGAGTGTCATATCCGTCTATTTACCAGACCAATCTTTTCATCAAATATCAACTTGCATTTGGTCCAGCACAACCACAATTGGACCAAAACCGTCATTTTCCTGATCCCTGATTGTACCACATAAGCATGAGCAAGCTGTATATATTGATGACAGGTGACAAAATATGTTTTTATTGGAGCATCTAAGATATATTACTTGCTTGACAACCCTTCAAAAGGAAGAACATCACAAATGTATGGGCTGTAACAGTGAAATACCCGGCCAATATTACTGGGTATTGGCCTGTACACTAATAGCATCAATATTTCAATTAAGTTAACTTGATATCAGATTATCTTTTGTCTTTGTGCTTTTTGAGTCTTGATTAATATTGGTGTAAATTTGGACAAGCTATAAATTCGTATTTAATGAACAGATTTGGTTTTAAAACCAAAAACCACTCCAAGTTATTTGCCAATACATTGACCAGCTGCCTAAATCATATACAATTTTTCGAGGACTTTACTTTTATACCATTGACAAGGGTTCTTTTATTCGATGTAACTTGCTGCATACCATTCAGAATACATGTAGTTATTTAGGAACAATGAAAATATATACTCATTTAGTAAAAAAAAACACTAAAGGTGTGTCATGTCATACCAAGGGTTTAATGCAAGACTATAGTAAGTGCTTCATGTTTATGAAGCACTAACAATAGTCTGGCACTGAATCCTTGATATATGGCCTCAGGGCTAGGTTGCCCTCTCCCATACCTGTTACATTTCCTATAGCAGCATCAGCATACTCATCCTGTTTTGCAGAAATCCGACTAGCAAATGTGTCTGGGAGACTGGTTCCAAGGGCTATAATGGTAATGCCTGTAATACTGGTGGGCATCCCCACTACACAGCCTATCAGGTGACCCAGCTGAAAACAAAAAACAACTTACCAGTTGTGACATGCAACATTTAACCCATTACCAAACAATAACGACATTTAACCAGTTTGTTCAAGACAACTCTGGAAAACATTGTGGGAAAAGGAGAATTTGCTCTTAACGAGCAATTTCTCCTTTTCCCACAATGTTTTCTGACCTATCAGAAGATGATTTTTTAATGAATTTCATCACAATTTAAAATGCCGTCTGCAAACTCTTTCAATTTGGGTCAGTCGAAAATTTGTCATTTGGTAAAGGGTTAAACTTTCATTTTAACATCCCTTACTGGATCAATCTATGCAAATGGTAAAGGCTTATAAATCTATCCTAAAATGTAATTCCTAAAAGCAGTGATTCTTTTCTAAATTAAATAAATGGGATTTTTTTACCAAAACTTAAAAGTCAATAGGTTTTTCTATAGAAAAATGATTAAAATGAATGAAAGTAATGAGTTTTTTGGAAATTTTATGAGATTTTTTGGGCAAAATTTATCACTGTAAAAATATAGAATATTAACAGAAAAAACAACAACTTGCTAATGTCAAATGAGAAAGATTGTGCGTCTTTGTTTTTCCTCAAAAAGGTTTTACATTTTATTCAGTACAGCCAACTACAATAAAAGAATTATTGTGAGTTAATAACCAAACTTTACAAAACAAGGTTTCTGAAAACAATTGATCAAATGATAACGCAAGCAGCCGATTCTCTTTCTTTCATTATCAATACAATCTCTCTAAAATATGAAATGAAACTTGAACCATTATGATTGCAAGAATATAATTAAAAATTGTAAAATTGTCTAGCTAACATACCTGTTCAACAACCATTGTTAAGACACCAATGTACATCAAGGAGAAAACAAACGATGGCCAAGCACCAAGGTAGTTCCTGCAATATATGAGGAGAAAAGATTATGAAAAGGAGCTACTTCACAATTATACCTTAAATTTATTTATTTTACATCAATTGTGACATAAGCTTGAAGCTGGTTCAATTCACTCTCAATGACTGCTTCTGGATACTGAACCAGTACTTACGCCAATTTGAGGGTTAGTCCTGGCAATTTTCAATTCGACAAACGGGGACGACTAGAAACCCCCAATACAAGAGGCTGACACCCTTTCTCTGCACCACTGTCACTCACAACAATTCCACTAAAGATCAAACGGCTGGTAAAAGGTATCTGCTCTTTAATTGCTTTAAATGCAATCCAGCAATCACCAATCTAGGCAGTCACCATTTAAAATTTGCAATTTCAAACACATTTTTTGTTTACTTTTGCAGTTATTGTCTTTATACACAAGATTCATACCTTTCCAAATACATGTGGCCAAAATGTGGTATCTAAAGCTTTTACTCAAACCAAATTTAAAGGCACAAATGTTAGCAATTAATTCAAAATATGTCTGTAACAAGACATTAAAGTCATCTATAAAGCATATAACATTAAACTTTATACAAGCTTTATCAGACAGAACACTAATATATCTTGACATTTCCATGTTCCAAGAAAGGTTGTTCTAATCATTAATCCTTCAAATGTCTGGAATTGTTTCTGTCAAAACAAACAGGCTGCTCTGTTCTGATTTCTTAGAACAGTTTTCATTGTACATGTATATGCAGAAGACCATAGTGTTGTGCTATAAAAGCTTGCACCTTATCTTTTTAACCCATTACCAAAAAATAACGTCATTTGACCAGTTTGTTGCATATGACTCTGGAAAATATCGTGGGCAAAGGAGGAATTGCTCTTAACAAGCAATTGCTCCTTTTCCCACAATCTTTTCTGTCCTATCAGATGAATGGTTTTCAATTTAATCACATTCTGAAATGTGGTCTGCAAACTCTTTCAACATGTGACAGTCGAAAATTTGGTGATTGGTAAAGGGTTAATAGAATATAACAAGTTTTTAAAAAGGTATATAAGTTTGAGTATCTATACTCACGTTGGTGGGACACAAGCTCCAACAATTTTCCAGAAGAATGTAAGGAAATGGAGAACGTAGTCTAACCATTTTGGAGGTATTTGGTTGCCGTCTTCGTCCTCACTACCACCAATTGTCATGGCACTAAAACAAATACACCAACAATAAAATACTTGGAAACAAATTTATCTTTACAATAAACATAAACACATTTCTTTATACAGTACATGAAAGCACATTTCTCTAAACAGTACATGAAAGCTCATTTCTCTATACAGAACATTGAAAACATTTCTCACTCTGCGAAAAGAAAAACACGTCAAACAATTGTGTCTATCTTATCAGCAAAACATTTTCTATTTCTTATGTTCTATCAATAGTCATACTAACACTATACTTTCATATTAACACTTTTGCTTGGTAATTTCATAAACAAAAGGGAGACACAAGAAATAATTTTGAAAATTGTTTACCTTTTTATCTTTAGAATTATCTCTTTTTTATTTAAATCTAAAATAATGTATGACAGAGATGAAATGCAACTGGCTTACTTGACAAACTGTTCACCCCAAGTTTGTTCCTCCTCCTCTTCACCAACAATGGCTGCCAATCTATCACCAAGCTCATCTGGAAAATAAAGGAGCAAATGCACAACCCTTTAATAGATCAAGAGAAGCCGTGTGTCCCTTTGTCACAAAAAGTTCATATTCAGTTTTCTATCATCGCATTTAAAGTCATATGAATTATAATATTGCATACAGGTCCTTAATAAACCATTCAGCTACATTGTGGTATGTTTTCACCTTAACACTTTCCCAAACGACAAATTTCCGACTGTCCCAAATTGAAAGAGTTTGTAGAAGACATTTCAAAATGTTAATGAACTTTTGAAAGATATTCTTCAAATAGAGCTGAAAACCTTGTGGGAAAAGGAGAAATTGCTCTTAGCAAGCAATTTCACCTTATCCCTTAATGTTTTCTGAAGTTGTCTGCAACAAAGTGGTCAAATGTAGTTAATGTTTGGGAAAGGGTTAAGCCTACACTATACATGTAAAAAATACAGAATGGCCTTTAGATATTGTTATCACTGCTTGTGACCGACCTTTTTCTTAAATCCCTCTGATTTAAGTTAATATGTGTAATTTCTATCTGTCACAGTAATTTAAGGATGTCACAATATACAATAATAGGAAATAAGGTCACATTATCAGAAAGCCTTCATCTAAATTTCATTCATAAGTGTTCTTATAAACTAATTTTCGATTCATCTTCTGTAGTATACTTCTATAGACTAATGCTTGAGAGCTGGAAAGCTATGTGAACATGATAATTCACAAGTCATACAATTAAATGTAACAATGACAAGAAATTGCTCAGTTTGACAAAAGGTGAGCTACAACAACAATAAACATACCTTTGGTTATGTTACATACAACAGCACTTCTACGTCCTATTTTGGCACCTAAACTTGGATTTTTCAGAGTAATAATGAAATTCTTTGGACCCTAAAATGAGAAGCAAAATGTTGTCTCAACACATGACAAAGGATGGTTAGTCAGATGGATCCCTTGTAAGATTTCCTTTGATTTAGAAAAACAGCATAATGATAGCTTTAGACTCAAATTTGTAGCCTCTGTCATTAGAAGAAACATAATTGCATGAAAGATGAGAGAAGTTTTAAACAATAAATGTTAGGGAAGAAAAATTTCATCAAGGTAGAATTATGAAAAGTAATTGACTTAGAAAAATAATATCAAATCTTGCATCTCAAACTAAATGTGTCTATAACAAACAGTGTTCTAACTCCAAAATGACTAAGACCTTTTTTGAGAAAAATAAATGTGGAACACACGCTCTTTCTGCAACAATAACCAACAGTACTGAAGACAAACAAACTTTTTCTGTTGATCCCTTTTTTTTTTAAATCAATGATGACCATTTTTTGTTCTGTTTATTTACTTCAAAACATGTACATCAGAAGATCACATGATTATGTTAGACGGAACAATTTTCTCATCTTTTAGGATTATTGCAGTATGTAATCCAGCACATATAACCAATATCATTTTTTGTTTTATTGTTTACTAATATGTATTGTTACAACACAGTTTTGAAAGATCTATGTATACAAAATGAGGTAATTCAAACCATTAATAATATTAGTGATGACAATACTCAATATGAAACAACAACAAACGATATAAAGGTGATAGAAGAGAGAGATATAGACGAATATCATCCTAATCAAACTTGCAGTTTTAAAGACACGCAAAACGTTAAAATGTTAGTTAAGTGAAGAACAACCATTACAATTTATGACCTTTTAACCCCTTACAGAGCAATAATCACCCTGTCTGAAATCATTGCTGATAAAGGAGAAATTGCTCATATGAATGAGCCATTTCTCCATTTCCCAACAATTTTTTCTTCCTCATGATCGTACCTCATGAGCGTACACCCTTTCAATCTTATTAGTATTATGATAACTTCAGCTGATTTTCTTTATCTGGGGAAAACTATTGGTAATGGGTTAAAATGTTAAACACAACATTAAGACAAGTGTTCACAATATCACACTAAAACAATTACTAAATGATTGCTTAACAGACTTTATATTAACACGAAATAAAGTTATTAAAATTTTGATATCAATTTGCTCATATTCTATAAAATTACAAAATTAAGAGAATGTGAACATTTACAGTCTGACAAACCTTGCATTAGCTCTAGTAGACATTTTATGTCGATCAATATTCAAGCATTTTGTTATTCTAAAACAAGCATGCTTCAATTTTGGGCATATTTAGAGCTATCTTATGGATTCATATGATTTGCTTCTGTATATTTTTCTTGTTTGTTTTGTTTTCTCACGTATGTAATTTCATTTTTTCCCTAATGAAAATCCAATTAATATCAGAGAATCTATTTTAGGTGAATATGTTAATATTTTGTAAAGAGTTCTGACCCCAAAATAAACGTTCCATCCAAACTTGTCACCATCCGCTATAGTAAGTTGTCTTCAGGACATACAATTTCTCACATCTTTTGTAAATTACCCACAAGTATGCATTAGACTATCTGCTTTATAACTGAAATTCTGTTAAAAATATATTTATCATACAATAAATCGTCTAGTGATGATTGTTGTAAGATGTGAATTTCATGTTGTAAGAGGGTGATTCTATATGAAGGTTGTTAACTTGGTGGCAAAATGCACATAAGACATTCAATTTAGAAATAAAAAAAAGTGAACATTAAAGCTAAGCTGTGAAGCAATATCAGTAAAATTTCTCTGCATGTTTTTTTTTTATATATCAGCCTATTATCCATGTGCAGCAAACATATAAAACAGATGAGAAAAACGTTACCATCGACTCACCAGAATCTGTTATACAAAACATATTACATCATCAGAGCACAAGGTTATAAGGTTTAGTTCAGTTGTTATCTTGATATAAAAAAACCTCAGTTTAATACCACAATAACATTTAACCATGACACATTAACACATTTTTCCTCATTAGAACAGACAAGACAAGATGTATTAAATTAGTACATTTGGAGATCACATTGCATAAAACTATAAAAACAAAATGTAATATTTACTAGATCCTACACTGATATAAAATTGCTCATAAAACAAATGCACCACTGTATGTGACATTGCAATAGTACCGGTATGAGGTATCTGTAAAGTACAGGAGTACTTTTCAAAAGTGTGTATGACTTCTAAATGAAGCCTTCTACAGTTTTAGGAGAATTCATGCAATAGGACCTCAATGTTGGAAGGATGGATGTTAAGGTTGAACACAGGTTTGTTAATTCAGTCAAGGATTGATTAGATTTGATAGAAAAATATAAAATACTTTACTTGATAGTGTCGGTCTTTGGGGTCAAGAAGCTATTGAAGAAAGAGCATTGCAGTCTCAACCAATTCAAATTAACCCACTCACCAATATAAGAATGTGTAACTCGTCAAAATTCAATGCATCAGCAGATGTCAAAAACTGGCATGGAGAGCAAAACATTTTCTTTATGAAATTGGGTAGAAACCATAGAGACAATGGAATAAATTGCTCATAAGGGGCAATTTATCTGTTTGTCACAGTAGATTCTAAAGACTGCAGATACAGCAAAGTAAGTTATTGATATTGATTGAAGAATATACCCTTGCATAAGTACAATGTCTTTTGATGCATTTGCAGCAACTGCATTGAATATGCAATTTTCCTAAATATCTTGGATATTTATCAAATATGCATTATACAGTGTTGACTGCAAATTACTTTTAGAGTGGGAAGGGTAAATATTTCATATTAATAACATCTTACTAAAGAACTTGCTAGCTTGAAATATGATCATTAAACAATGGGTTTTCATAATTCTTATGAATCATTGACTTATTTAACATGTATCCACCAAAGCAAACTGATGAATCCTATATAAACATATCATGTTCTGGAATATTGCAATTCATAATCAACACAAAAAATATCACAGAATATTTGTTATCAAAAGAAGTTATATGTAATATCTTCACAATTGTTTACCATATGTATAAGCAAATGTATCTCAAATGTTTCAGCATGCAAGGAGAAGAATATTAGCACTTTCTGGGTAAGTCTATGCCAAGAACATGCAAGGCAATTAATTCATCAAGTACCATAGTATGTTTGTTATTGACTTGTGTCATCTTTCTTGTTGGTTGTTTTTTTCAAGGCATTCTCAGAATATATATTTTCAAAAAGCTGTTATGTTATATCTATTATTTGAGTTAAATGATTTGAAATCAAATGCCAAAATATACAAACAAGTGTCCAAAGACCATGCAGAATTAGAAGTGAGAATGAAAACACAGTTTCCTATGTGTCCTAGAATAATTTCAATTTCCATGATTAAAATACCTTTTGTCAAAATATTTAACTTTAAATGACACCAGATTAAAACAGTTCTTATGAAAAATGTCTATCCAAATGTAGATTTATCCTGCTGGTGCTTCTTCTCTCCCATATGCTGATACATGCACACATGCTTTGGTTTGATACAGGAATGCTTTATGGCTTCTGATTGGGTACATGCAGATTTGTAATGCATAATTTCAAATTATTAATAGAACAATAATGTGCCATGCTACTTCAAATGTATGAGTAAGAAATTCAATTTTACCAACTACCACTATTGTAAATCTTGTATTTAGGTCACATTGAGTATTATTGTAGATTTTCAAAGTCATTATGAAAAATGATGTTTTACGCAAATGCTTTCATAGAAACATCAAAGTAAGCTGATGCATCAACAGAATTGTTGAAAGGACCTGAATTGATATACATGACAATTTCACCAAGAGAAAGGAGGAGCATGAGGTTCATTTGATTAAAAAACATGATGAACGTGTAAATTCGTTTAGACTTACATTGATATTCAAATGTAAACAGATGTTAACCCTTTCCCAAACACAAAGTTTTCGACAGTCCCAAATTGAAAGAGTTTGCAGACGACATTTCAAAATGCGATGAAATTGAAAAATAATCTTCAGATAGAGCAGAAAACCTTGTGGGAAAAAAGAAGAAATTGCTCTTAGTGAGCAATTTCTCCTTTTTCCACAATGTTTTCCAGAGTCTTCTGCAACAAAGTAGTTAAATGTCGTTATTGTTTGGCAAAGGGGCAAAGGTGACCTTTCTTTAAAAATCATTCAGAACAGCCATTGATCTAATGGTTCAAAGACACTAAAAGACAAACTATCAGTTGATTTTGTTTCCCCCACCAGGCCTGTAGGTTTATTGAAAGCAAAATTATGTCAGTCATCAAAACAGCACTTTTAAAAGCTTTGTGCAATAACATATGGAAATTTCTCATCAGGGTTTACAAAGATTCCATAGTAGCTATAAGGTACATAACAAAATCTATAATATTCTTTGATGATGGGGGTTGGGTTTTATTGCTAACTATCAGTATGTGCAAGATGGAAGTGTCATCTCAAAGGGAAACATTTAGAGAAAAAAAGGATGTATGGAGTGGCTAGCACTTACTGGTGGGCTTGGGGGTAACTAATTGTGCATGTACAAAGGGACGAAAAATGGACTAAAGTACATTCAACAGTCGGGGTAATTTTTGGCACTAACTGGATTACTACAAAGCCCCAAATCCATTTGTGTCATTGGTTGGTGGTACTGGATAATAATATTATGTATGTGTACAATGTAGAAGAGTTACTTGACTGGAATACATATACAAATACAAGGAAACACTGGTACTGACTGGATAACTACAAAGCAACAAACCATTGATTTAATGTGGAACATTCACTTCAATCACTTTCATGACAACATGTCAAAATCATCACACCAAATGAACATTAGGGATAACTTCTTTTCTTTACTTTGAACTTCAGATCAAAAGTCTATGCAGGAGGTATATAAACAAAAAAATTGCAACAAAACTGTCTTTGTTGTTGTTTTTTCTTTCTTTTTTTTTTTTACATAAATGTAAATTCATCACACTCAAAGCAGTGAGTAAGATAAATTTCAAATTTGTTTATTCTTTACTTGACTTATCTCAGAATATTTCCACAAGTATTCTAAAGATTTGTTTAATAATGCATTATTAATGTGTTCAATTAGTATTAATGGAACTGTTGTTGAAAGTGAAGAAAGCATTTCATTTTTTATTTTTCATTCCATGTCATACCCCATCATCCTGTAGAGAAGGCCAAATAATTAAATATAAGTTACATTATACAAATAGTAACAATCTCAAACAGAATCTACTATCATTAATATACCATCAAACTTTTCAACAATAAATAGACTTATGTTATTGACTGTCATTGTTGCAGTTTTGTACTACTTCATTTATAGAAATATATATTATGTACAGAAAATCTGGTGTCTTAAAAAAAACCATTCAACATCATCATTTGCATACAATATTGTCTTTCCTGATGAAAGAATCAGTAAACTGATTCAACCTCTATCAAGTGTTACATTTATGTAAAAGCTGACCTGAAACTGTGGTGGGAATAATATTCCACATCCAAGGTAATAAGGATCATCAACATATCTTTAGAAATTGACATTCTTATAATTAGCCATTGTTTGGTATCTGTACAATACATCTCACCGAACCATCATGTTAAACTTTGGAATTTAAATATACATAACCAGTCAAACTGGATTGAAGACATTCACATTTTTTGCTCATTATGAGCAATAGAGAGTTATTTGTTTTTCATGATTACCCCATAGCATTGCCTTGTGAAGTATTTTTGACACAATTTTAAGTCTTGAACTTTTCAATTTATGTTGGCTGTTGCACTCCAACAGCAACATGTATGGGTAAATCCTTTACCAAACACCAAATTTTTAACATTCCCAAATTGAATGAGTTTGCAGACAACATTTCAAAATGTGATGAAATTGGAAAATAATCTTCTGATATGACAGAAAACATTGTGCGAAAAGGAAAAATTACTTGTTACGAGCAGTTTCTCCTTTTCCCACAATGTTTTCCAGAGTCACCTGCAACAAAATGGTTAAATGTCATTATTGTTTGGTAATTGGTTAAGGGTATCAGCGAGCACTCACCTTAGCGTTTTTGTTGATATCTATAGTAATGGCCTTGCTGGTTTCTCCATGACTGAAGGTCAAGGTTCCACTCTGACTGACATAGTCCGTCTTGGAGTCATTGAGATCTTTCCCTCCGCTAGCAGTTCCATTTCTACAACAGAAAACCAATAGTTTTGTCAACAAAACAGAACATGAAACTTGCACATGAGCCTGTCAGAGATTCAAATATTACAGTTTGAAAAAATCAATTGTGGAAACGTATAATACAACGCATAGAAGAACAAATGTCTATACAGGAAAACCTTTGTATACCTGTATAAATATTAAGCATGAAAATTCTTAGATGAAAGTTGATGAACAATTGTTCTTCTCAATCACCTTTAAAATCTAAGTTCTTCTACAGAACATACCCTTCTTGGAAATGATTTTAAGGAGTAAAGCCAAGCAAGTTTAACATGTTAAGAACAATCAACATTGTCTCCTTATGTCACAATGATAATCAATCAAGATCCTTTTCATACTTATTTCTGCATGCTGTTGTGTTACTTTAATAAATATGTTTCTTTCAAATTATTCAAAAAAAAAAGAAAAAAAAAGAAAAGAAAAATAAATTTAAATCATGATGCACCTCAGTGAAAGGTGCAAGAGGGTAGAATGTAACAATCACACTTACATAGTTGAGTATTCAATAGTAACTGTCCCATCAAACCCATGCTCCCTGACCACTCGAGTAACCACTGTACCAGAGGAGAGATCGGCCACACAGTGGTCTTGTTCGAAATCAAACTCACCAGGTTCTGTGGGGTAGAAAACATATAAAAGCAATGTGCATTGTTACCAAACAAAAGGCTTTAGAGATAACACGGAGCACTTTTAGTTAGTTCAAACCTTTACCAAACGCCAAATTTTGGACAGTAAAAAATTGAAAGAGTTTGCATATCACAGATCAATGCTGTATAATAATCTTTCCAATCCACCAACTATTTATATCCAAAGGAATACAAATCGAGGGGTTAGCGCAAGACAATAGTAAGTGCTTCACATATGTGAAGCACTTGCTATAGTCTTGTGTTGAACCCTTGAAAATGCTTAATTGTGATAGACAAACAACTTCTTCAATGAATGCAAAAGCTAGAATATTTGCCAAACTAAGAATTTTAATTCTTGGCGAAAATATTTTAAATCAGACCCTTTCAAGCTGCTTTTGACACTCAATAAAAGGTTAAGCAGGAATGAACTAAGAGTTCATGGAGAACATGATTGTAATATAGGGTTCAGTAGTCTTAATCATGTAATTAATGAGAAAGCGTTCATGCCAAAACAATAATGATGTGTGTTGTATGTAATTAGCATGGAATTATAGGGCAAAACTCTCCTTTTAATCTTTTCCATCATTAATGAAAGGTTATCTTTTAAATCTGAAGACATCTGCTCCAAACTGAGATTTGGCAAGAATGCTTATAAATGAATAATAACAGAAATTTTATTAAAACAAAGGGATTCTTAGAGGTTTCTTCAAGTCTTTACTGAATGTCATAATCAGAATGTACTACACATATTTGCAAGATACGATCATCAAAAGTTGGAATCTGATTTAACTAAGTATGGCTTTGCAAGAGCAAGTAGCAGCAAGCAGGCTTTAGTTAAAATTGTTAGACCCTGCCACAAAGATTTACATGAGCTATTTGTAGGTTTGTGTTGGTGTTGTCTCAACCCTCTTTCAAAGACAGTACCGGTAATTCAATGGTGGCTTAATGTAAGGCTAGACAATTGAAAAGGTCTTAGCTTAGTTTTGCACAAAGCCATTAATCAGTGTTATACCAAGATCGAAATAGTCAATCAAGTCAAGATACCAGAAACATAAAGAACCTAGTAGTAGCAAAAATTATGGTTACGTTGAATTATGCCTTTTTTTTTAGTTCTGTGTCTTAATTGATTAGTTCATTCCTAAGTTGTTTATCATTCTTAAATAAACCCTAGAGGAATACATTTCACTGTAAAATATCTATACATTTTGAAATATATTGATATAGTTATATAAATATATATATGAATATTTAGTCAGACATCCAGGTATGGGATGATGAAGCATGTATTTTTTTGCATGCAGTATTTAAGAAATAAAAACTATAAGTCCTATCTCATGCATATGCATCAGAAACGCCTCGACCAATTGATTCTAATGTCTACCCACATTGTAGGCTTGAGAGAAGATTTTAAGAAGCTAGCAAAACAAATACTCCACTTATCTTAATCTTAATAGAACTTTATTCATAAGCATGTAAAAGAAGATTTAATCTAAAATAGTCATTTAAAAGGGCAAAATAGTTTATGTCTGAAATCTATCCCCCAAAAAGGAAGGAAAATGAAATGCTTTCTTTTTAACAAGCTATTCCAAACTTTTACAATAAATGTTCCTTTACAAGACATGTTGAATACATAATAAAATGTAGCTACTTCTTATACATGGTTATATTATTTTACCTTCTGCTTTGCCCTTAGGCTTGAGCAATGAATGTCTAACTGAAAATATGTTAACCCTTAACTTCATGCTTAAGCAAACATGTTAGATCCAGGCCAGCCGCCAAGTAAATTGGCAGCTGGTCTGTGATCTAACATGTTTGCTACTTTGCGTATCCTTCCTCAACAAAATTAAGCAGGTATTTAAGGTTTAGGGAAGCAGACAACACAAAAATCATTTTTTAGAAAATTACCCTGCATTCTAAGGGTTAAATGAATAACTAATTTGTTCATCATGGAACATATAAAGGGTCAATGATTAATAATTAGGGTCAAGCTACATACCAGGAATGGTTTGGATTGACCAAACAATGATTTTACCAGTAATCTGTGCAATGGTTTGGACAATCCTGAAGATTAAATCTGGAGAAGCAGGAGGGATGCCATGGGAAATGAAACATTTAAACCTTGACAATACAATCTCTGGATATTGTGTACAAGTTTATCCAGAGGAAAACATTGGTGGAAATAGCTTGGTGGAAATGGAGAAGTTGCCTAAATTTCGCCTTTTCTGTCAATATTTTCTAATGTACCAAAGGATTGGTTAATCATCATTCAATTCTATCATAGTTTAACACTTCTCAGGTCACTCAAGCATTCTTGAACAATAAAAGATTCTTTGTTTTGTAAAGGTTAAAGTGCTTTCTTAGCAGTATGACATAATATTTTAACAGGATAAAGTCATAAGTCAAAATGCAATTAAATTATTTTAAATCTTTATATAAACCTTCATAGATCACTAACTCATGCCTCAATGGGCAAAATGCCCTTGAAATAAAACATTTTGCCAAAAAGTCACTCATATTGAAGCAGTTATCATGAACAGGAGCTAAACCTAGGATGACTTTGATACAATCCCCAATACTTAACACTAAACCCTTGTAGATATAATTCTGTCAAATAATTTTAACAATTGCAGTACAAAGCTATTTTTAACCGTAAACTTGGGAAACCGAGAAACTAAAGATTCCAAGTCATACAAATGTACCTAAGATTCTTCCCTCAGTGGTCATCAATCTTCCTTTTAGCAATTATATATTGCCATCTTGATTACATGTTCGGAAGCATCAGCAAAGAAATCATTGAGATTTATCCCTTTACCAAACGCCAAATTTTTGACTGTCCCAGATTGAAAGTGTGCAGACAACATTTCAAAATGTGATGAAATTGGAAAGTTATCTTCTGATAAGGCAGAAAACATTGTGGGAAAAGGAAAACTTGCTCATCAAGAGCAATTTCTCCTTTTCCCACAATGTTTTCCAGAGTTGTCTGCAACAAACTGGTCAATTGTCGTTATTGTTTGGTAATGGGTTAATGCAAGACTATAGTAAGTGCTTCATGTTTGTAAAAGACTTACTATATAATCTTGCAATAAATCCTCAATTTCTTGTCAAAGAATCAAATGTTTGAATGGTGGAAGGGTTATCCATTCTGGCGTCTCATATTTTTTTGCTAAATTTGTATGATTTTGGATATGAAGTATAAGGTGAAATGTTACTATACATAAATATAAGCATGATAAAGATGATTGGAGCTTAAAGCATTTTCAGTTTATGATTACATATACCGGTAATGTCAAATGACTTTCTTCATTCAACTTTTTGTAGCAACCGTTACACCAAAAGAAAAGGCTTTTTACTTGATTACCCTCACAAATTTCTTCCTTCCTCTGCTGCAATTAGGTAGTGATGAATTCACTATTGTTATGAAGGTGTACATAGGACAAGCAATGTCCACTTGAATAAGAATGATTTCTAATCAGTTTGAAAAGGACATTTTTGTCATGCATTCAAATTGTAATCAGTTAATGCCTTCAATTTCTAACAAAATAAAAAAGGGGAAATGAATTTAATCACTACTTTTCTCTTTTAAATTGCTCTGCCTATGAAGCGTAATATATCCCAAGCACTTAGACTATGCCAATAGTTAACTAGGTAGCTCTCTTCTGTAAGCAGATGTCATATAGTTCAACATAAAACCCTTGTAAAATGCATCTTTCCAATTACCAGCATGTGTTTACATGTTAATGATTCTGTTTTATGGTTTCCCATTGTTACCCTTTTCATTACAGTTTTCACATGTTGTCATCAGAAGACTAAATCATGCAAACTTGCTAAAGATGGGTTTCCTTTCTATTTAATGTTTTTGCAGAATTATTTTGATAGATATTTCGAATCGTTCAATAAGAAATGATCATTGCTTAAATGTTATGGATGCCCATCTTTACTGATCTTAATCTAAAGCTAGATTAAAGGCTTGAAACTAACCTTGAATGATGATACTGTAGCACACAGTTAAACTAACAAATCAAAGTGTAATCAAGTCTTGCAAATTCTATAGCAATAAAAGAAAGCATTCATCATCTATTCAGGAAGGATGAATGAAAAAAAAAAAACCCAACCCCAAAACATAACTTCACAAATTATTGTTCTATTGACATGATTAGTGTTCACGTTAAATCCATATGACGTTGACACTGAACTATAAAGAACCATGAGCCAGTAACTATTACCCCCTTAGTCTGTGAAACCTCAACTTAAAGCTTCTGCTGTTGTTATTTTGAGAAACCATTGTGACAAAAAGATAAATTACTCAAAATGTACAATTTATCCTTAAGTCACTATGGTTTCTACCCAATTTGGTAGAGAAAATGCATTTTGATGGCTGCTACGGATTATAATTTGGATAATTGGGAATTCCCATTTGGGGGAAATAGGTTAACCTCACCCAAGCATTTAGGAAAGCCTACTAAGCAAAGCATCCTGACTATTTATGTGTAACATTATTGTACAATATTTTCAAATAATTCAAATTTCTGTAAAATGAAATTTAAACTTTCAAAGGCTATAAACATAAATGACTGTCTCTGAAGTTTTACTAAATTACCTTTCTTGCCTGTAAATGTAATCAGTGAAAGAACATTAGCCAAATATCTAAAAGGATCCTTAAATGGGCATTCAAAATAAGACAACTACTTGTAAATACCTAATTGCAAGATCAACTGAATATAATAAACCTAATAGAGTAACATGTGTTAAATATCATTGAAATAGACTGTTTCTGAGCAACTCTTTTAAGGATTCTCCAAAAGTGTAAGGGATATGAAAAATCATTTCCTGGATTTGAGCCCCCATTTGACAGGTTGTGGTATCCTGATGTATCTTTGGTAAGGCCTTATTATAAAGTCAAATTGTAACTCCCAGCTGATAAATTTTTGAGGAAGATCCTGTCTACTGAACTTCACATCAGGGACAATTCTTGTGACAATACCTAATTTGTTAAACGATAATAAACAAAGTCTCTGCTAAGTGTTTATGCAAGACTAAAGTAATCTTTCACTAATTCAAAGGGTTAACTTCATCATTGTGTTGCACTGAAATCTAGGAAAAGACATATATGTGGGAGGATTGTTGTATATGGTTGGTAGGAAATACCCAGGGTGTTTAGACAGAGATACTGCCTGTTTTTGCATAAACTGTATAAGTTAAAGATTGATTTAACAAAGATAAATAAAACAAACCAAGAAACTATTGAACAAAGAACAAATATCTATATAATGTTCCTCACAAAGTGCATCAAGAGAAAGCAAACTGAAGTTGCTATGGGACTGAAATATAAACAGAAACAAAGACATCTCTTGACTTGAGAACTGCCAATCTAAACTTTTTAATGTCAACAAAATAAAATGTAACTGAAATTTATGTAAGTTCTATTGTATTACCTTTACTGCCTGTAATAATAATTAATCAAAATACACATTTAGTCAATAATACACCAGTTATAAGCAATTTTTAACTTACATTAGTGCATTATATGATAGCATCATTGCCAGTCCTAAAAGGATGTCGAAAAATGTTTTTCTTCCAATAGCATTTCACGCAGAAGTCCAAAGAACTGTAAAGGTTCCTTGCTGAAGAGGATTACAGTGAAGTTTTTACTTATATTTGCTCTTTGTAATTTACATAATTCTTAAATGAATGTTGAGTAAATATGGCACCCCTCTTCTGCCCCAAACAACCATTTGTTTGGAGGCATCTGGGGGCAAGATGTTATATTTAATCAACATCCTTTATATATGTTTCATACTCAAAATCTTTGGCCAAACTGTTTACAATCATTGTTCCCTTGAGCTATCAACTGATGAATGTATAACACATAATGATCTTGCAATACTGAATGTCCTAAAAGAAAATCAAAGTATGTCAAGCTTTCAAAATTGTTACCATAACATTCTTTTACAAATGTACATTCTTATACAGTGGACCCTCGTTTATCCGAACACTTTCGTTCCCAGGAGAAATGTTCGTATTAACGAATTTTCCGGAATAAAGAATATGCGAGTTACAGCGAAATGTTTACCTTTACACGGTGTCGGTGTATCATGATCATTACTATGAAGTAAGAAATACACAATTATTTTTTTTGAAGGGAAATATAAAGTGTGTTAAGGAAGTGTTTATTTGGTCAAAACGGATTTTTAAAAAAAAATGACAATTTGAAGCAATGTCTTTCGAGAAGTTAAATTTCCTTAAGATAGCTCTGAAAAGAACTGTTTGATTAGCTGATATCAGCTTGTGGGATGGGTTCTCTGACGTGAGTGACAATGTGACAAAAGAAGGCTTTCTGGTAAAAGGCCCTTAAAAGGGCAGTTAAGGCACATGGAAAATGAGAAACTGGTATTTCGACACGTCTTCGTTTGGTTGTGGGTGTAGACATCTTCAAGTTGTATCTTCTTATTTCAATATCGAGAAATGAGATAGGTAGGGATTGTCGAGAGTTTATTTATAGGGAAAAGGAGCATATCGATTGAGTAATAATTGAAAATGATTGCCAGACATTGTCTCCCGATCGCTGTCTAAGCAGCCAATCAGCCAATCAACACCTTTTACAAACTCAACTATCGACATGCGACCGTAATTACAATAATGTAAGACAAATCAACTGACAGAATGACCAATTAACAAACAATCAACACCTTCCAGTACAGTACACTAGATGACATGTTATGGTCGAGTATACGTGACAGTTTGCAGTGTGAATGCCGTTTACAACAGAAGACCGATCCCTTCATTCGCAACTGTAACCGCAAAATAAACGATTTTAGTGGTTTCCGGACTAGCCATACGCATATACCATGAAAAGTGACTGTTGGTTCCCGAATATTTTTGTCCGGTTCCGGAACGCAGATTTTCCGCATTAAACAGTTAAATTGATGAAGGTAAGATCCGTTCCCTCAAAATTCTGTTCGGATGGTGAATATTCCGGATAAACGACGTTCGGATTATCGCGGGTCCACTGTATACTTGTAACTCTCTGGATGAAGTTCATGAGAGTTATGTTCCAAACTGTTTTTGTGCACTGAATCATCTAATCAAAAGCATATATTAATGAGACATAAGATTGAAAGCTAAATGTGCAAGTCCTATAAAAAACATGAATAAATATCCTTCCTATCACTCTATAATGTTACTTGCTGCTTTAGCTGCAAAACTCTTTTACCCTTTACCGAATGCCAAAATTTCGACTTTCCCAAATAGAAGGGGTTTGCAGCCAACATTTCAAAATGTGACAAAATTGAAACATAATCTTCTGAAAAGGCAGAAAACATTGTCGGAAAAGGAGACATTGCTTGTTAAGAGCAATTTCTCCTTTTCCAACAATGTTTTCCAGAGTCGTCTGCAAAACAATGGTCAAAAGTCTTTATTGTTTGGAAATGGATTAAATAGGGCATACATGCTGCAGTATCTCAGATAGTTTACTTTGTGGAAACGCATTCAAATTACAATTCATGTGTTTCTGTGTGTAGTCTCAATGTGCTCCACCTGTTCTGAGACATGTACAACATGCAATTGTCGATAATCATAGCATGCATTTCATATAGTGCAACTATCTTGCAGAACAATTCTGATTATCTAAATGGCTAAATAGATTAATGATTTCTTGCTCATTGATGCTTATACCTGGTACTATTGGAATGCTGTGGTTAATTGGTAAGAAGAGTTAACATTATGAAGATATGGTCAGCATTCACCAATCCCAAATAAAGTTTTTGTTTAACACAACCAGTGTTGTTGTTTTTTGTTCTAACTTTCTTTGATTAAAAGAGATTAATTCAAATGCACATCAATTCATCAAAACTTAGTTATGTCGTCTCATACCTTTAAAAGGTGAATGTATAAAAAAAGTTCTCAATAAACAATTGAACCCTTTGATCAAGTTAAGCCTTTTAAATTTTGAGTTCTAGATAAGAGTTGCACTTTTCATACTTTCTTCAAATTTTCGTTCACAAACATAAGAATTGGTGGCTACTAACCAATAACAATTTTGTATTACCTAAAAACATGATTCTGAACTATTGGTTAATTCATATCACATTTAACCAATCAGGTCCGCAATTCAAAATCAATGGTTTTATTTCATAGAGAAAATTCCTCTTGTTTAACAAGACTTTTCCCTTCCAAGTTATTTTGTTTAAAAGATAAAGTTTGATACTTTCACTGAACAGTCGATATTCTTTAACCAGAGGGTGATATTTACAAAAAAAGTCAATATTATATAACAAGTAATGTTTTTTTCATTGATTAAACTGGTAGTTATATTATTCAAATTGAGAATGTCATGCTTAATCAAACTGATCTCATATTTCTTTGATGAATGAAAAATACAAAAAATGAAGCAAATGTTATTTCTAATCAAGAATTAATTTCCTAGCCTAGTTACTGGGAGACTACCCTTGAAGATTAAATAAGTGAACTGTTGTTTCTATTTATTGAGAAATTGTTGATTTCCTCCATTCTATCATTTATCTGGCAGTCAACAATTCAGGTCATTGTTTTCAAGTAACTAAATATATGATTCAAAGGAAGAATTCTGTTTTACATGCAGGATGGAGGGATTCTTTAATCCTGATACTGTTGCTATTGGTCAAGGAAGATACAGGTTATGTACAAACCACGATTTGTGAGGCGCACATCGGGTGTTATCAACCCAACTTCAATGAAATAAAAAATTATTAATGAAAGATGAAATACTGTTTTATTTCAAAGCTTAGACATGCATCAAAGCATAACATAATTATGTACAAATCATTTGGAAATTTTACTGTTTGCCAAAACAAATCTTTATATCAGCATGTGTGGAGAAAATGGCATCATTCATACATGGGAACCAAAGCTTTTTTTACATAAAAAAAATGGTTTGAAAATGCTATGTAAAAAAAAATGGTTTGAAAATGCTAGGTCTTGGCTTTAAGTTTTAGTAACTTCAGGTTTCAATGTATTGTATTTTTTTGGTTAGATTTGTTACTTTTAACCCCAAGACCAAAACCTTGAATCTGTACCTTAAGAAAGCCAAAATGTCACATGTACTTAATCTTATTCTATTCTAAGCTGTGTGCACTCTATAGCGACTACCATGCCTTAATGTGAAAATATGGTAGGATATACACCTGTGTTCAGATGAAGTGAGACCATCTCTTTTTGTCGCAATTAACATCATTTTGAACTTTCTCACAAAATTAGCGAAAGATCAGTCCAACAAAATTTTATAATTACAAGTTTAAGGATTATATTTGTATAATAAATGACAATAAAAGATAGTTCTACAAAAACCCAGCAACAATAGCTTATGATTGTTGTCATTGTGTTTTAAGAAGCTCTACATAGAGAATACATAAGTGCTTCTATGGATTGATCTATTATGTTTTGCTTTGATGAAAAGCAAGTGCAGTTATACATTTAGGTAGTGTTATAGAAATGTCAGAAATTAGTATAAGTTCACTTTCCCCAAAGCAACACTATTTTCAATTACTATAATCAATTAGTGTGTGTTATAAGCATGTCAGTAAAACTTTATTATTGTGATAATTATTCAACTAATTTGGAAAACATCCACAACTGCATTATCAAATTATCAGCAAATGAAAAGGATAATATAAATAGATTTCACAACATCAAATTAATGCAATCTTAAGGATTTGTCATATTAAAAACAATAAAGCACAATATAAGGTAAGCAAAAAAATTCACAATAAGAATGGTTAGATAGAAAATAGTTCAAAAACAGATTTATAAAAACCTATGAGTAAAAATTAACTTGTTTATAGCATGTACTTTTAAAAAAGCCTAGCTAGGCCTTCAAGGTGCTTCATACACAACAGCCATATTGTTATTTCTCCTCTGTGAACAAGCACCTATTAGTTCATATGCAGAGAAACTTCAGCTAAAGCTCTCTGTATGACAAGCTTCATGTTCGATAACATTCCTATTAATTATGGGGATGCTTTTGTCTTCAATTTTTGCCATAAACAAGTTTCCATTTTCAGCATTATCATTATTACACAAATCTATCATTATCAAAGAAAATCGAGACTGTTAATACAAGACTGTTAATACATCAACATTTTGGCAAAATACTGGCCTTTGTACGTAACCCTAAGATTGGTGGGTAATTCTCTAAAAATAGATTTTTGTGTTGTCTGCAAAACCTTAAATATCTGCTTAATTTTGATGAGGAAAGATACTCAGAGTAGCAAACAGGTTGGATCACAGGCCAGCCGCCAAATTACTTGGGGGCTGGTCTGGATCTAACCTGTTTGCATAAGCATGAAATCTGTTCCAGCACTTTTAGGGTTATATCAAAACTACAAAAATTAACTTGTTCTAAATGTTAAAACCTATTGGCACTTTTTCATGAGCAGACAATTTTGCATTGAAAACAAAAGAACGATTGAGTCATGATGATCATATTTTCTTTTGTCACATTCCTCATGCTATAACAGATATGACCTTCTGCATGAACATTATCACACAGTGTGTGAAACATCTATGCTTATTATCCGTTATAGTGCTGAAACCAACTTCATGCTTGCGCAAACAGGTAAGATCCAGGCCAGCCGCCAAATTAATTGGTGGCTGGCCTGTGATCTGACCTGTTTGCTACTCTGTGTATCATTCATCACCAAAATTAAGCAGATGCCTAAGGTTTTGGAATTCAGCTGACACAAAAGTCTATATTTAGAAAATTACCCAGCATTTTAAGCGTTAATACTTTATCCTAGGCAAGTATTTGGCCATTTAGAACAATGAATACATTCCACTGATTGACCAATAAGTTGATACATACCATCATCATCTACAATAGTCACCCTAGCTATACTTGGATCACCGAGGCCTGACCCTCCCTCTGGATTCTTAAGGATCAGGTAGAAGTCAACATCACTCTCGAAATCATTATCATTAATGATTGGAATTGAGATAGACTTCCTGTACTCATTCTCCTTGAATACCTGAAAAAGCAAGCGATTGAATATTTCAATTTTGATATCAAATATGTAGTAATAAAAGATCTTTAGCCCTTATAGTGCTGGAGCTGACTTTATGCTTATGCAAACAGGTTAGATTCAGGCCAACCGCCAAATAAATTGGCAGCTGGCCTGTGATCTAACATGTTTGCTACTCTGAATATCTTCCCTCAACCAAATTAAGCAGATATTGTTGCAGTTAAAGAGAAATTCACCCAGTTATTCAAATGGTTTCTAATTAACATTAGAGATGTATTTTTTCTTGCTATCTTTTGTCTTTTGCCGATGCTCTTAATTTGGACCAGGCACCAATTTCCAGTCAATAGTTACTTTGATCAATGTTTGCAGATACCTATTTATCCTCAAACTCAGTCAATGGCTGAAAAGTATTTGTATAAATCTTTTTGGGAAATGTAAATGCTTCAAATCTCTAATGTAAAACCCATTTACAAATCTAATTGTTTTCATTGGGTTAAAGGCTTTTCAGTAATTTTTCATATAAAATTGCTTCCTTGATAGTCTTAAAACACTAAACTAGTAAATAGTATCTTGTCTTAGGACCCTCCACAGTTAGACAATGGAATGCAATAAGGAATTAATCTCAAGTAGTCATTTTGAAACTGCTCATCTTTTTTACCTTTAGTCCCTAAAGTCTTCTTCAGCAGATGTAACCACATGATTTCATGGAGTTAAGGTACTAAGACCCTTTTCACATGTACAGTGCACTGATATAAATATCTATATATATAAGATTCTTACCACAGTGTCTTTCATGAATCTGAAATCTTTGCCGGCCTTAGCAGATCCCTCCCTGGTCTCATACTCCACAGAGACTGTTCCAGTGATGGTGTCAGAGGTCTCAGGGGCTACTTTCACATTACCATTTTTGAAAAGAACTGCATCACCATTCTAAGATAAATAGACCATAATTAAAATCAGAATTAATAAACCTTTAAGGACATCTTTTTGAGAACATTCTCTGCAAACAATTCTTTCATTTTTCTACCTTTAATTAAAACTTTTACAGAACACATGCATTTTAATTAATTATCCATACATCCTTTAAAAGACCTTACAAAAAGTTAAATGAAGTATTTGTTTTTTTAAGTACATAGTTTAATTACGTAGTATATAACACCTTTATTGGGGCTACCAAGCTGCACATAATTTGTACATTATCAAATCAATTCATGAAAAACTCATTTTGAAAAAAAAACAACAAAATAGTTCATTGCAATTCATATATAAAATCATCTTAGGAGAGACTTTTCATTCTCTTTCACTTTCTAAATAGACAATAGAAATTTGAAATAAATTCTGTTAAGTAAAGATGTTCTTAATTCAAATTCTTCAGACACAGTAATATGTTCTATAATAAGGTATAAAGTATGAGCCTTTCTTGAGGCTTGTTCAAGTTTATCACTTATTTGTTGTAGCAAAGCTTTTACATTACATCAAAACATTCCAAGTTTTAGTTAATTGTAGCAATGGCATAAACTGTGATTGAATGAGAGTATAATAGATTTATGTTGTGAATGAACATTACACGAGAAAAATGAACTTACCGGTACACTTCCACCTTGTGTATTCCCACTGAAAAATGATAAATTATTTGTGTTATTAAAAGCCATACAGATGCCTGAAAGAGATCACAAAATGACCCTACATACTATATATACTTCACTACAGATTTGGAAAAAAAATGCAGAAACAAATAGTTTGAACTAATTTCCTAATATTTGATTATGCGACTGGTCCAAATTACAGCAGACAGTGACAACAACAACAAAAAGCATTACTTTAAGATCTTCAGTAATAACAAATATGATAAAAAAAAATGAATTGCTCATTAGGAGCGATTCATTCTTTTAATCATATTGCTATCTAGGGTAGAAAAATAATCAAATGCCTAATAGGTAAGACGTGTAATGTAGCTTCAAGTTGAAGCCTTCAACTATGTAACAAAAAAAATGCTGAGCAGTGAATAGTGGTCCTTTGTAACTATTCCTAATTGTGTTGACAACTAAATACATGTATATTTAAGCCATGAGTTTCAAAAGAGAATCTCTTCTGATTTATTGAAAATTGCAATAGGATATTCATTTATCAATTCATTGATTTTGTTTCAGCATATATACAGTCTAATCATAACACTCCAGTCCTGACTAGCGCAGTAGCTTCCCCTTTCATTTTCTTTTATAAATAAAACAGAAATGACAATAAGCTACAATGAATAAAACAAAGGAAATGAACAAATCAATTATTACACCGGGACTTATAAAACATAATTGTGATGTAGAACAATTTGGGGTGTGATAATAAAAAAACAAATCATGATGTTTCTATTACCAAGCATTACTGTACATCATTGTAATAAAGCTCATGTCATTTCATGTTGTCAACAATGAATCCAATTTGAACAGTTTATTCAGCCACATCTTTATTTGTGAAACTTTTATATCTTATATGCCAAAAATATATATTGAAATACTCAGATGAAAATCATTATCAAGGAATGATATTTTTTAATCACCTTAATTTGTAGATAAAGTGAGCAACGAGACCTCACATACATTCAATGAAAATTATTATCAATCAATAATTAAGTTTAAATTTGTGATGTCTTTTAACAATTGTCCCACTTTTGTCAATAATGTAACAAACTTAACAAAGAGGCATTACAAAAACAAAATCTCATCTGATCAGTCAAAAAAAATGTCATTCATTGATTTTTGTGATGTCATAATATGCTCATGTCCTCAATAACAAAAGTTACAAATTTCTCATTTGATGACCAAATACTTTAACTAATAATAAGTTATAACATCAAATGAAATCACCAAAACTCAAATACAAATTAAAAATAAAGCAATGGTATCAACAGGATACAGTTCATCTTTGTACAAATATAGCAAACCAGACATGCCTTAGAACAGCACTGATTTTGAATGATTGCATTGATTAAAATATCCTTGAGAAGGTCATCAAAGAAAGATTTACCAATGTAACATTTAGATATAATCCAAGAATACAAATGACTTTCAGAGACCTTTGAAGAGGCATCTATGTGTAAACTGGTAGCTCCAAAGCCACATATTTAAACTCAAATGACAATTTACATGATGATTCTTAGTACCAAATATTGAAGCTGCAGATAAAACATTTCCTGACTAAATATGCTTTTTCCCATTGTACATCTTTCTACAAGATGTGTGTATTGCGGCAAATGGCATTTTGACAGCCACTTTGAAAACCTTTTTGGTGTCAGACAGGACCTTTTGTTGCAAGATATAAAACCCATTTTTTAATCCATGTTAACTAAAGATCAAACGAAAACCATTTGAGAGTTTCAAGACCATTAAAGGATTATTTCTGTTTAGTTTGGTATCAGTCCAGTGCATGGTTTCAAACAAGATGTTATTTAAAGAAAATTGTTGATAGGAACTGACAGTCCAACCACAATAGCTCATCAGTAGCCGAAACGTACACTTAGACATCATGCAAGCCAAAACAAAACATCTTGAACAAGGAATCACTTCTGAAGAATCATATTCAATTATTTAATCATCAACCAGTTCTTACAGAGTAAAAACACATCAACTGAATCAATGTTCAGTAAACAAAGGTAATAATCTAACCATTTTGTCATATTTATAGTTCTGGTAATAAACAAACTAAATTTTACAAGACTGTTAAAATCTTAAGATATAATAAAGCAATAAAAACCATTTGATCTATCAATAGGTTGTTCAATTTTTCGCAAGAATATAACCATATGCATATGAGAAAACAGCTATCAAAGGCGACCCATCAAAAACTAAACATGTATCCCTTTCAAGCAACAAAAAAATGCTTATTAAAATTCATGGTTAGTATGGTGTCAATCTGGAAAAAAATAACTGTTAAGGCAATTAAGGTTATTTCATGGTATAATATAGCCCAATACCAATTTCACCTATCCTAGTCAAAATAGTTCGATATGAAGATTGCATTTAATTTTCTGATGAAGCAATCAAGCTTTTTTTGACAATTCTTGCATCTTTGAATTTGCTTAAGTCTTTACACAATAACAAAAATCCTTTCAAAATGAAATTATTTAAAGGTGACCATTTAATATTGTTGTAAAATCAAAGTAAATGATTTTGTAAGACAAATACAAATGTTGAAAAGTTAGACATTTGTTATTTTTCACATAGCATTTTTATTTCCAACAACATCTTTTGAAGTCTTCTCTGATTTTCAGGGATTGTCTGCTTAGTATTTAAGGAAAGGACTTAAAGGGACAAACTAAGTGATTTGTGCTCTGGTAGTTATAAATATTACTGAAAATCTGATATCTGCAATCATTTTCTAAAAATCAAATACCATTTTTAATTCCTTTACATCTCAGTTGCTGAAATCCCATGTTTTCATTAAATAACGTGAAGTGAGCCCTCCTGCCTGACAATGCTTCCTTGGGAAACCCGGTTTATAAAACGACAGTAGTTATTTCTCACACAGCTTGACTGCGTTATGTGACAAAAGCGGTTAAACCCTTCCTAAAACCCAAAAGACAATGGTATCTAAAAATAACACATCTCATTCCAAATTTAGATTAACATTAACATCTTAAATATTCATTTATGAATGTGATTTTTATTTGCTAAAACAGTATACCCAGTGTAAGAATAATTTTCCCTAAATTTTGGGAACATTCTCAATTAAATTATATGATGTATTTGTTTTTGATCTATCTTATCTTCAAGACACGCTGTAAATAGTACTTTAAAACGACATTTGGAATCAACTGATTGATCTTGCAAACTCAAAATTCCTATGGAGGAATAATGGATGGATTTGGTCACATCAGAAGATTACAATATTAAAATCATACTTTTTTTTCTCATTTCTATATTTCTCCAACATTTCAAAGATCAAGCCATGACCACACCCACTTTTTAACAATAATAACAAAACAAATCAGAAACCCAAAATAACATGCAGATACACATTAATGTAATTTTATTCTGTACCAAAGAAAAGTAATGATGGTTGTTAGTTAAGAAGGCTTGCTCATACTCATTTTCAACCATTCATAAACATATTAGTTTTAATAACTTTGTGAACTTGACTACAAATATTATAGAACTGATACTATAGAAAGGCTAAGAAAGCTACGAAAGCAAACACCAAAACCCTCAAAAAGTTGTTTTTTGGTCCGGGTGAGACTGATGTTTCAAATTTGTTCTTTCTAAATTTACAAGATTTAACCATCTTTCTTTGAAATATAACACTCCATGTTTCAATACTTTTGCAACCTTTTCAAAAGCCACCTTGTATATAGAACATTTGATAAGTGATTATGAGTAATTACTGGTGCTATGGATTTCATTAGAAGGGGTTTGGTGTCTACATTTCCAATAGTATCAGTACTGTATGGGTAAAGTGCAGGTTGGGTATTAAATCCATTACTCAGTCTCTGTATCTTCATATCCTCTCTCATTTTTGAATTTATTTAAATAGGCAAGAGATGTACTGAAAAAAATAAATATCAATAACAAAATGGTTTCAATTCTTAAACAATAAATCGGCAATGAAGACCCTGTATTTGGTTAATTGCGTATGATTATAATTTTTTGAGTTTAATCAATGGTTTCATGGTTTGGGAAATGATCTTGTTGCAATGGATGAAATGATTTGATACCAAAAAGAGAGTTGTTAAGTGCAAGACTAAAGTAAGACCTAAAGTAGATAGTGTTTGTTAATTGTTTGAAGCATTTTCATCCCTCACTTTTGAGAGAATTTATTGTATTCTGTGAAGCATCCATAGTTAGAATCATGTTGTTGAAGCATTAAACAGCTAACAGAAAACAAAGTTGAAAAGAAAAGTTAAATAGTTTGACCAGAACAACGTTATCAGAACTTAATATAAGCATTACCTTTCCCTTCTGTCAAAAAAAGAAAGATAATATATATGTGTGAGTGAAATAAGCCATCAGACTTGAATAACATAAATTAATGAGAGAAGATGAAATCTTTATACAGAGGGCAGACCAACCATAAACCTACTTTCAGAATTTCAAATTATAAATATTAATTTTAAAATTGCAATGTTCTGTATTACTACATGCCTCATATGATCAATTCTCTAATTGAGCACTTGATTGGCAAACAACTGCAGTTTTGACTCAAAATATATGACAACTTGTAATATGAAAAGTCTTTTTAGAGAAATTACAGGTGACATACATCATCTCTGCTGAATTAGACATGTTTTTGACAGATTAGATTGTTTCAAAGAATCTAGGATCAGCAAATTAATGTTATACACAAAATATACCCAAATATTCAAACAAAAAAGCTTCTTAAACAACATTTCATACTCAAGAGAGGTGAAACCATTGTATGATACTTATGTATATATGATTGTGTGTATTTGAGTTTTAACTCAAAAAAGTATTAAAAAAACAAGTTAGTTAATGAAGCTCAATCTGCTTTTTATCAAGCAGAACAAATGAAAACGAGACAATTTTAGAAATTTGCTCAACTCCCAACGATACAAAAAACTTTAAACATCAATATTTCCAAAAGTCAGAAAACAGTAAAAACCTCTTACAGAATGAATAAAGGAGATTTTCTGAAAGTCATAAATGATATTTCAGGGTATTTCTAAGCAGTATGTTACATCATCAACTAATCGAGATTAGATATATTAATAAAGTTCTTCTATCAAATATCTTTGTGTTGGACTTTTGAGAATCAACATCATCATTTTGGAATTTATGATAACACAACAGATTTATGAACAGTAGACAAGAATCCGTACAAGAAGCATGATCTTCACCAAAAGTTTTAAAAAAAAACCTGATATTCAAAAAGAATTTTCGAACATCTTTCTACCACAAATTTGAGGACTGGTGTTACTAATATAAATCCAAAAACACACCAACACACAAACAGTTATTCTTAGATTTATATGCCATATAGACATTTAGTTTAAATTTAACTGATAGGCACACTTCGGTGTGATTTTTTTTAACTCAAAAATAGAACTGTGGGGAAACATATGCATTAACTTGATCTGCATAAAGGTATTCTTTGATTATATATATATATGGAATGATAGAACTTATTTCTAAATGTGTCCTTAAACTTCATCACTTTGTATCCTTTTAAAAAATTCAAAGTTGAGTTTACTATCGCTTTCTTTTATCATTTCTTTTAGCATGATTTTATGTGCTTTGTCCACAGTTTTTCAGTTAGACTGCGGTCTACTTGGAATTCATCCATTACTGTGTGTTAGAAATGAATTGTAGTTTGTTTACATTATACTTACGGTATGTTTCTGTGGAATAAGATTTCAAGTTCCAAATGCCCTGCACTCTCCAAAACAGCATATCTGTCTGAGGAAAATGTAAATTTCCCAAGGATATCACCTGTAATAATAATAAAATCATCATTAACCTTTTATAATATACATCTGTCTTTCTTTCTGAACTTTGAACATGGAATTTGAATGTCGTCTGCTTTAACCCATTACCAAACAATAACGACATTTAACTACTTTGTTGCAGATGACTTTGAGAAATATTGTGGGAAATGAGGAAATTGCTCTTTTCTAGCAATTTTTCCTTTTCCCACACCTTTTTCTGCCCTATCAGAAGATTATTTCCCAATTTCATCACATTTAGAATTGTTGTGTGCAAACTCTTTCAATTTAGGACAGTAAAAAAAGTAGCATTTGGTAAAGGGTTAAAAGAAATATTAAAAGTGTATCAAATTCCTATATTACATAAAGTCAGATATTGCATCAATGATTAAACGTATTGTCCAAACCAACTTACTTTTCAAACTAAAACCTTCCCTTTCTGGAAGAGATTAATCAACAAATGCGGAAATTTTATGAACAAATGTGAATCCATAGTGTCAAAGAAAGACTTTGCATGTAAGAAAGCATTCTTTTGTTTGCTATGTCTATAAAATCAGTCCTATGCAAAGGCCCAACTTATTCACTTTAAACATAAGACTTGGATCACGACCATGGTACATGTATATTAATTCTTTCTCTATTCTAAATGCTTGAGGTAGATAACATTTGATAACATTAAAAAGGAATGTGACAAAAAGGGAATTGGTCATTTTGTAAAAAGCCTCTTTTGGTTTAAAGATTTTCTGATGGTTGTCTTCGGCAAAGATGTTATAAGTCCTTTGTGTAAGATAATTGCTAAAGCTGTCTGTTATCGGTTTACAAGTGATAATTGCCAAGTTGCATGTTATGTTAATATTACAAAATCCAAAGAAGATTCCAATTTCCTTTGATTGCAGAAGTCCAATTTCTCAGACAGGCGATAAAGCCTTTACAGGAAGTTAACCTCTTGCTCCATAGAACCCCAGATTAGTACAACTGCTGCAGAATTATGAACAATTTATACTTCTGTCACAATGAATTCTAAGCCCTGTTATAAAGAAAAATGTATATTGTTCTTTCAATTTGGACTGGTCACAAGGTTCCATATGAGGGGAATGGGTTAAGCATATTGAGCCTTCTTTTCTGTAAAAAAAGCTGGACAATTAGAAAAATATGAAAAAAAGTTTTGAATGATGAAAACCCATCAGTTTCAATAGTTACGGTAAAGGTTGGCTCAGATATTGTTTTACAGCCTCTGTCTTGTTCTAACACTCAGAATGCTTAGTAATTTTCTAAAAATAGATTTTAGTGTCCAAATCCTAAAATATCTGCTTAATTTTGATGAGGAAAGATACAGAGCAGCAAACAGGTTCGACCACAGGCCAGCGAATTTACTTGGCGGCTAGCCTGGATCTTACATGTTTGTATAAGTATGAAGTCAGTCCCAGCACTTAGAATAAGCAGCTGGCCTGTTATCCAACCTGTTTGCTACTCCGAGAATCTTTTCTCATCAAAATTAAGCAGATATTTAAGACTTTTTAAAGCAGGCAACCCTAAAACCTTTTTTAAAAAAATTACCCGGCATTTTAAGGATTAGATCTATATAGATCATGGTTGGTAATAGAACACCCACCTTCTGGAATTTTTCCATGTTTCACAGCTTTGGAGATCTTCATTTGTGCAGCTACAACATCAGCCATAGCTGGTTTCTTGCCTTGTCTCTTGTTGATACCTCCACCAGTCATGGCACTGACCACAGCATGCCTGAATCTGAAATCATTAGAAAATGAAATGTTACATATTATAACTCAATTTCATCTCAAACAAAATAAATGTTTATTCTCAAAACAAGGGACTTCAGAACAGAACATGTCTTCTTGGTGTATAAAGAGTAGAATGATTATTATGTACATGACTGTGAACTCTTTAAAAGACATTTTCTAGGAGGAAAAGTAAGTATTACCCTAAAATCAAAATAAAACAACAATAAGAAAAGACTTTACTATTATGGATGCCAAAGTTATGGTTCTTAATCAGACACATCTTTTTAATACTGTATGTTGTATAACTGAAAAACACGTTGACGTCAACTGCTTTATGAAAGGATGATAAACAGTAATAAAGACAGACAGACAAAACAGACAGACAGACAGACAGACAGACAGACAGACAGACAGACAGACAGACAGACAGACAGACAGACAGACAGACAGACAGACAGACAGACAGACAGACAAAAGTCTCTCAAAAATATTTTTCTATCCTCTGTGACCACCCAATTGCTTCACAGGCAAGTAAAATTCTTCAGAAAACTATTTTAAACTCAGAATGCCTATACTATTGAATCTGACATTTAAAGGGACTATCTCACAAATTGTTTTGTATGAGTAATGAACGTTTTAAAGATGATACAAACAATACTCATCACTAAACAAAAGACAATTTTCAATATCTACATTTCATAAATACTGACAACCTGGTGTTTTTCCCCATTAAATAATTATTGCGCATTGGGCATTAGGGCTTTCATTACTTAGATTGAAAATACTTAGTTTTAAATGAGTTATGGGTTACTCTCTAAAATACACATCTCGCCAGTGTCACACAATAAGAGTGTCCAACCATTTTATAATCTGGGTCAAAGACGCTATTGCCCGTTGTCCATTGTTTTGAGGTATCAAATTAAAACATAATTGTTAAAAAAAAAAATTAAAAAAAATTAACGGTTTACTTGATCTGCAACATTATGAAATGCATGAAATATGAGACACAGTCCTTTTAACAGATTTCCTTTATTTTGGAGATCAACTTGCTACAGGTTCAAATTGAATGAACCAGTAAGTGATTCGATATACTGTATAAATCATTTCTAATTAAATAACTTGGTTTTTTTTTCTGCAATTTTTCCTCATAATCAACATTTTAAAAAAAAAGTTGTGTATATCTTAACACACCCTTCAAAATACATTACAGAAGTCTGCTGTCCATTTTTATGTTCATAGCAACCATAAGCTGAAGAGCACTTATGGATAAATAGCGTGTGGCAGACTGCTATAATATAAACAGTCTGTCTTCACTATCTGCCTGCTGCACAAACTAACCCCCCATCCTTGAAGCAGAAACAACTTTATATAAAATAAAACCATTTAAGCAAAAGAGAATTTAACAAGTAATGGTTTCTTTGCGTAAATAATTTTAGATAGTAGATATCAAAACCAATTATGAAAATGAAGTTAAAAATCATATCCATTGAAACATCATGCAACGACATAATAGATGGATAAACATTGCATTGAATTCAACAATACAAGAGTTAAGTGCATCCTGTTCAACGGTCTAAGTCATCAGTAATGACAGGTGATATTGTTTATGTGAATGAATGTAATATCATTGTATTACTATAATCATATGTCTGATAAATTCAGACGAGAGCGAATAAAAGTTATTTGAATTGAATTGAAAATGAATTGAATTGAATTGACAGACCCCTGTACTTTGACACATCACCGCGCCATATTGAGGGTTCAATGCAATACTACAGTAAGTGCTTCATGTTTATGAAGCACTTACTATAGTCTTGCATTAAACCCTCGATATGGCTTTTTGTGTACCTATCCACTGCATCACAATAGAAATATAATTAAAGAATTAGTATTTAAGTATAACCCCAGGAATTGATTAAGCATGTAATAAGTACAAAACAGGTTAATAGAACATTTGAATCAATATCCAGCTAGCAAATAAATGAAAAAGGTAGAGGAGTTTTTCGTAGAAGAACAATATCTGTGCAAGCATCCACTTGTCAAACACAAAGCGGTGTAAGTGCTAACTTGGGACGTCACATCACAACAACAACAACTCCTCTATTTAGAGATTGATTTACCCACAATCCTTTAAGCAAAACTACGCAGATGGTGCAAACGCTCACTTGTTTAACACAATGGTGTTAAGTGCAAGACTATATCAAGTTCTTTAAACAATAATGAAGAACTTGCTATACATAGTCATGCATAATGAGCACTTGTACATTAGTATTTTCTCACATAGTTTTCAGATGCCTGCCACATATTTATGTGATTTTTTAAGTATTGTGAAAAAAAAAATGCGATTTTATTCCACTGCATATACAAATTTGTTCATATTAACAACAGATTATTGTTACTTAAGCTAATGTTGAATTGTTCATGCTGAATTGTAAAGATGTTTGATGTCTTAAGAAGGAAAAACAAAGTCGTTTTTGTAATGGTTAGACTTGTACACATGTATATCATCTTGCAAATGATGATCATTAATGTATTGATATCAGGTAATGCATACAAAGGATCAGAGATACAGTTACGGAATTTAATAAAAAGTTTAATATGTCATCTTGATCATTAAAACCCTTCTAGCGTTGGAACCAACTTCATGCTTATGCAAACAGGTTTGATCCAGGCCAGCTGTCAAGTAAATTGGCAGCTGGCCTGTGATCTAACTTGTTTGCTACTATATGTATCTTTCCTCAACAAAATTCAGGAGATATCTAAGGTTTTGGAATGCAGACGATACAAAGATCTTTTTAGATTTTATAGACTTTTAGACTTTTTAGATAATTACCCAGCATTCTAAGGGTTAAAATACTTGGAGACTGTTGAAGGTCATTTGGGCCATTAAACATGTCTATGATATCATACTAATTCCATTTAAATATCTTACAGGTCAGCAATTGTCAAAGAGAACAATTTAAAAGACACATGTGTTTTATCTAAATTCAATCACACATGTAGTTTGGGCATGTCCCTAAGAATGAACCTATGATACCATGACCCTATCTTTGGCAAATGATATTTGACACTTTAGTAACCATCACAGGACTTTACAGAACTGTGGCCTATACAATCATCAAGATGGAAAAGGATTTACTCATGTGAGCAAATCCATCTATTTCCTACACTAAATTACATTTTACCATAGGAATAAGCAGGCCTTCTAGTACTTAATTTTCAAAAAAATTGATAACCAAAACCATTTACTTTTGGCAAAATGCATCATTATGCCCATATGCAATCTCTTGCATGGATTAAAACATCTTTTACAACATCTAAAAGCTATAGAGTACACATAGCTATAAAGTGAATGATGTCCTTTTCAACCACAGTCTTACATTTAGATGGACCAGCGTGTATCACTTAATATCAAAATGGTTAGATTTAGAGTGCAAGGTGCACTGTGTAAGCCCTATAAAACAATATCATGTGGAACAAAGAAAATGTTAGACATTGTGCTGAATATAATGATTACAAAATCAATTATTTATGGTGATAACATTTAAAATAATTCATTTTAGTTTTAATATATTGTTATGCGTCTGTTGTTCTAAAATCATCATCATTAGACTTCTATTTGCTTTGCTAACATATCTTTTTTTTTTTAAAACTACCCAAGCATGAATAAATATTCTAGGTGTATGTGAAAAACAGGTAAATGTGTTCCTTTGAACATACAAAGTATGTTTAATCAAAACCACCATTCCCCCAGATGGGACTTTGTTGCTGGCCTTTATTGATAGCAACAGGAAATAACAGTAACATGGAAAAATACCAAAAAATGATACTGGGTAGAAACCAATGTGACAAAAAGGACAATTTGTAAATCATGAGCAAAATGACAGGTGAATGGTTTGAATCAAAAGCTGTAGCAGATTGTATTTGTTACATAACACGGCAAATAACCTTTTGATCTTATTGTTTATTTTTGTCTTTAATTGTCTAAGTAAACTTCATCAGTTGAAAGCTCTGTTGTAAAGTTGGGAATATACATGTGTAATTTATCTCAAAGTAAGAAAAAAAAGAAGAAGAAAAACAGACATTTTCAGAACAAAATCTAATCTTTAAAATGTTAACCAATCAAATATCAAGTGATAATTCTTACTGACATGCTTTGTTTTCATGAGCACAATTAATGTACAGATCATTTTCACTTTTGAGTTATCTTAAGCCCAGTGTTTTGTGATGTAATCAATGAAAAAGGAAAAATCCCACATTTTTGAAACTTTCATATAAACACTGTTCTGGTTGGACTTATCTCTATGTTTGATTTTATCTGTTAGTTGAGAGTAAGATACAAGTTAAACTTACAAATTCAACTGAAAAATCTTTCCAATCAGTTCAAGATGAATCCAAACTGAAAATTTTTAATCTCTTTAATTCTAATTAACATCTTTTTCATTAAGCTTCAGTTATAAATAACTTTCTAGGCCAAGAAATATGGTAGTACCAATTTGAACGTGGTATTGAAGCTATTTATACTTTAAGAGAATGTTTAAACATAGCGCCGTAGCGAAGGATTTCAGAAACTGTGCTCATACATTGCATGAACAGACATGGACAAAAAATGGTTGTTCATGAACACAAAGCTTTTCTTGAACATTTTTATGAATATCAAAAACATGATCATGAACAAATTCATGGACATGTCCATGTATATGTTTTATGATGTTTTGTTTAGGAACAATTTTGGTTCATGATTCGGCTATTTTTTGTTCATGTTTGTTAATGCAGTCCATGAACACAGTTTTTCAACCATTTGCAGGGGTTTCCAGCTAAAGGAACTCTTACATGTGCACTTATTGAGTAAAAGGTGGACACAAATAGTATTCCATCTGCATTTGAGGAAAGATGCACTTAGAACAAATGGCTAAAGCGTTACATTTAAAGTCTTGTAGATAGATTACAGTGAAGGACACTATGAAATGGCATTAATTCTATAAGGTAAAATAACTACACATCTACATTGTGAATCTACATCAAACAAAGCAAGGTCACCTGATCCTGTTAAGAAAACAAGAAAGAAACAAGTTGATTAGTTAAATCATAATTAGAGAATCTACTAGAATAAGGGACTAATTGTTACTAAAACATGGTAGACAAGATATAAGATATACACATTAATTGAGTAAAACAAAATTTCTATAATCTAGCACACAATTTGAAGACTTTTGTAAAACTTAATTATATAAACAAGATACATACTGCAGTGTTAACAGACTAAGAAATAATATATTTAAAAAAAAAAAAAAAAAAGCAAAGAAAAGACATTTAAAAAAGCATCAAAATAATTCCCTGAATGCCGAAACAAACAGTTTAAAGAGCTGTGGTCTAAGTGACAAAAATGATATCCAGGACTTTGCTGTCAAGTTCCACACTTGATGGCTCCTTAAAAATGTCTTATATATATAGTGCACCTATCTGTTTTCAAACTTGATCTGTTTGATTAGACCACAATCATGAACTGTAATACAGCAAGGATAGACATGCCCAATATCTTAACCCTTTACCAAACACCAATTTATTTTACTGTTCCAAATTGAAAGAGTTTGCAGATTGAAAACAATCTTCTGATAGGGTAGAAAACATTGTAGGAAAAGGAGAAATTGTTTTCCAAGTCGTCTGAAACAAATTCTTCAAATAGCATTATTGTTTGGTAATGGGTTGAGGCATATAAGGTGAGCTATATTACTTTTGTAATAAACTCTCGGGTCTAAGTACTTTCTATGCGGCATTTTAGGCAAAGCTGTTATTTCCTTTTGTTCATTTGATTTGGGGCTTTCTTCTCCAGAAGGGGAGGGCAGAATCTTTATATAATACAGAAAACTGCTTCTTGGTGGGCGATTACCATCAATTTGTTTGATAAACTATCATATCTGCGGCATATAATTGAAAAATGATTATTTGTATAGGAACAGCGTTCCATACTTAGTATGACCCAACTTATTCTTTCTATCCAACCCTTATGCTTAAGGCACACTCTTCAATTTCTCACACAATTTTTGAAACCAGAATGATGTAAAGAACGATTTATGTGTTCAGCAAGAGTTTTACAAACCAACCAAATGAATTTTCCTTTAATTCATAGTTCATATGTTTCATATTGTTTAATGTTTGGTAAGGAAAACCCAGACAGCAATAATTCTATGATTTACTACCCAAATTCAGAATCATCTACTTCAGAACTATATAAACTCAAACGCCTTCAGCTGTAAATGTACAGTCGACCCTCGATAGTCCGAACGTCATTTATCCGGGTTATTCCCCATCCGAACAGAATTTTTAGGGAACGGTCCATACCTTCATCAATTAAACTATTTAATGCGGAAAATCCGCATTCCGGAACCGGACAAAAGAATTCGGGAACCAACAGTCACTTTTCATAGTATATGCGTATGGCTAGTCCGGAAACCAGTATAATCGTTTATTTTGGCGTTGCAGTTGCGAATGAAGGGATCGGTCTTCTGTTGTAAACGGCATTCACACGTATTGCCAACTGGCATGTATGCTTGACCATAACATGTCACCTAGTGTAGTGTACTGGAAGGTGTTGATTGTTTGTTAATCGGTCATTCTGTCAGTTGATTGGTCCTACATAATTGTAATTACGGTCGCATGTCGATAGTTGAGTTTGTAAAAGGTGTTGATCGGCTGCTCAGACAGCGATCAGGAGATAATGTCTGGCAATCATTTTCAATTATTACTCAATCGACATGCTCCTTCAGAGCTATCTTTAGGAAATTAAACTTCTCGAAAGACATTGATTCAAATTGTCCTTTTTAAACACATAAACACTTCCTTAACAGACTTTATATTTCCCTTCAAAAAAATAAGAATTGTGTATCTCTTACTTCATAGTAATTATCATGATACACCGACACCGTGTAAAGGTAAACATTTCGCTGTTACTCGCATATTTTTTTCCGGAAAATTCGTTAATACGAACATTTCTCCTAGGAACGAAAGTGTTCAGATAAACGAGGCTCGACTGTATTATTACCAGTAGTTAGTTATGTAAAAGCAAGATCTTTTTAGAAAGAATCACACAAACCATCAAATCAACATGTAATTGTAATGAGAACACATTAAAGATTAGTGAGATGGTTTTTCAAACACTGCATCCTTAAGACTGATCTTTATCTCTAGTTGTAAATCTTGCTCCAAATGTAAATGAGGTTGTTTGGTTTTAAATAAGGTCAACTGTGGGGTTACAATAGCCTTATTAAAACTTGGAAAGACCAAAGGTAAAGTTGGAGAGACTGATGTCGCATCCATCGAAAAATGACTTGAGAAGTTTAGAAAACAGACAATTTCATTCCTTCAATCAACAGACATTTGTTTGTCATTATTAATAAGATTATTCATCAGAGAAACCATTTATATCCTTATCAAATTATATTTGACACATTGTTGATATCTGTGTTGAAGGTTGCAGGTTCAAGACCATACTTGGTCATATCAAAGGCAGGAAATGACAGCACAGTTATGAATTTCCTCATATCATTCTGTTTGATGGGACTGTGTTTGTCTGTATGGGGTTTAACCCATTACCAAACAATAACGGCATTTGACCAGTTTGTTGCAGACGACTCTGCAAAACATTGTGAGAAAAAGAGAAATTGCTCAATAAGAGCAATTTCTCCTTTTTTCACAATGTTCTCTGAAGAGCAATTTCTCCTTTTTTCACAATGTTCTCTGCCCTATCAGATTACTTTTCAATTTCATCACATTTTGAAATATCGTCTGCAAACTCTTTCAATTTGTGAGAGTTGAAATTTTGGCGTTTGTTAAATGGTTAAGCTGGATCGATGATTTTGCAGCATTTGTGGGATTCACCAGCACTAGGCTAGGGTTCTGAAGTGCCTTCCTAATGGAAACACCCACAGATCTAGTGACACATGGTGGGGATCAAACTGGGACCTCCTGAGTTACAAGTCAGTCACAGGGCCGTGCAGAACACCAAGTGGATTATGACCTGAAAACCAGTAACTGTTGTGGGTAAAGTTTCACTGGGGTAATTCAAGGGAGAATTGGCATCTTGTTGCAGTGGTATAACTGATAGTTTAAGCAAAAACCAAAAAACAAAGAAAGGCAAATTAATTTACAGAATGGTATAATGACCTAAACATGTAAGACAAAATTCAAAGCATATGATTAGAGTAGAAAATTGTGATAAGTTTAGATGTTGGCTGTTTGGAAAAATTCTACTCACAGTGTTATTTCAAGAATTTGAGAAGTACCTGGTTATTTCCAATGATAGAACCTTCCTGTACCTATACTTACTTATTCCATTAGGAAATCATCCAAAGACTAACAAGTGATAGGTATTAATAAAAAAGTTATCTTCAACAACAAGAGTGATCATTAGTACATGTACTATACTTCCAGCTTTGTTTAAGATCTGAACCAGGGACTTAGTTTTGAGCAAGCAATTGTCATCAGCTTTTCCAGTGTCTATATGTACACATGATGTATCATATGACACTAAAACTTCATTAAACATACTCATGTGACAATAAAGAGCCATCAAAAGTAACAACAAATGTGTGGCAGCTAGTAACATGGGTCCAGTGTAAGACAAGAGCAATCTCTTTTAAAAGATAACATCCTTTGATACTTGTTCAGGGAACACACATTGGTAAAGTCAATTTTCAAAGATTTATTATTAAACATTTGATTCAAGGGCTAGTATAAAGATAAAGCTACTGCAATAGCCTTAGATGACCCATTGACAAGTATCAAGTCTATTCATAAGTGGCATGACAGTGATTCTGAACTCCATTTGCAAGGCTTTGCGACTTTAATTTTACTTTCTCAACACCTCTTTTAACGTCAAACCTTAAACAGAAAAAAAAGAGAAACTTAGCGTAAAAACTTGTTTTCATAGTTCTTAAAATTTGAGTTGAAGGGGAAAATAAAATACACTATGGTATTAAATGCAATGTTTTTATGTTCTTAATTAAGCCACATCTATCAATTATATTCACATATTTTTAGTGCACACCACATGACAGAAGCTGGAAATATGAGACATGAAATTCTACAAACAGACTCAAATACCACAGACAATCTTGATCACTTACTCTGCTTGCCTCATGAGACCACTACTGAAATTCACATAGGTTACAGCGTGAAATCTACATCATCATATCTTAACAAATATGAGTATCAATTAAGAAATCTTAGCATCTATTGTAATAGATGTATTTCATTTCTAGGGAACCCAACATTCGTAAAATCTCTAATTACAAAAATTCTTCTTGTTGAACATTTTTATAGAAAATCTTTACAACTTAAAATGATAGCTTTTCATTTTCCCAAAGTCAATAACTTTATATCTATATTTCCTCAAACAAATATTGGAAAATGGGGAGGGGGCTTATACTGGTCTACTTTTAAAGTCTTAAAGTCACCACCAAGATTTGATGTAAAATTTAAAACAAAGAAAATAAAATCAAAATAAGCAAAAAAAGATTTGCACACAATGAAATAATATAATCAGAGTAAACATTAGTTTAACAATTCCATCATATGTATGGATTAGTTCAAAATTGCTGCAGCAGTTACACCATAAACTAAGGTCATCAGAAAACAAATTGACATTTTTTGACAGAAGGAACCTTCCATTTTACAATCATATCATTAATATCTTTCATTGCTTCCTTTTCTTTTTTGCAAATACTATCATCCATGCCAAATGAAAATTCAAGACTCATTGTATTTAAAGCAGAATTTTGAACTTTGTGTAATGTGAAATAGGTTGGAAGAATGCTCATCAAACTCTAGAGAGTTGCTAAAGACGGGGTCGGGATTCACACTTGCTCTTACTGTGGGAAGCATGCAAATGCGCTTATAAAGAAAATATTGTAAGAATTAATCATAATTAGATTGTAAATACACAACAACTGCATTTTTCAGAACCACACGCATCTTTAAGAGGAATTCATTTATCCACCTTCTTCTGTACAGATGAACCTTTTTCAATAGAATACAACAAAGCATATAAATCACCTAGACTCACAAATGTACATAAGAAGCTTGCAAAAGTTGACAATGTTTGGGCTATAAACCAATGAATTCTGGATAGGACTGACCAAGTTAGCCTTTCTCTTATTGCAGAAGACAATAACAGACATAATGTGACAAAAAGATTTACACAAGATCATAAAATCATACTATCTTATTGCCTTTGCTTTAATGATCAATAATCATGCAGCTTTAATGGATATTTCCAATTCCCGTTACTTCGAGTATGATTAGTGTTTATGTCATCTGCTCAGCACTAATGAAAGTAATAAAAAAGGATGTTAACATTTAATTTTTATGCCTCTTTATCTGCGTTTCATCAGAAATAAATGACTATTTTGCATTCAATCATTACAGAATCTTAACCCTTTGAATGGTAGTTAATTCTTTAAAAATAGATTTTGTGTTATCTGCTTTCCAAAACCTTAGATATCTGCTTAATTTTGTTTAGGAAAGATACTCAGAGTAGCAAATTGGTTAGATCACAGGCAAGCTGCCAATCTACTTTGCAGCTGGCTTGGATCCAACCTGTTTGCATGGGCATGAAGTCAGTTCCAGCACTATAAGGATAAGAAAATGAGGTTTATGACTTGTGCAGAGTCTTCATCATAATTAACAAATATTTCCACATTATTTTTCTGAATAAGACCTGTAGAAAGTTTGAAGTCAGAAGCTTTGACACAATCCGTTTTGCAATGCTCTCCTGACAATGAGAGATCCATCAGTCTTGAGTGGAAAAATTATGCAAACCTTCTTTATAGAAAAATTAAGCAAATTCTTTAACTATTAAATAACGAATTTCTAGTATAACCAGTATTTAATGAAAATATATTTCTTAAACTCATACATAATATATACAATTAAAAAAACAAAAAGGGAGTTTGCTTTAACTACAATGAAGAAATAATTGTAGGTTAACATTCCAAAAGCAAACACTTCGGGATCATCAAAGAAAACCATCATTCCGAAAGTTGGGAGTTCCTCCCATGGATTGGGATTCCTGAGATACCAGATCAATATAAGTGTGAAACCCTGAGTTGTATGATATCATGACCTTCATAACTACAGAAACATCCTTATAACACAAGCAAATATAGCATAATGAGGACAAAAACCCTTTTTCTATTAGACAAGTAACATGCATATTGCTAAGGTTATTAATTACTTAATATTCATTTTCAAAAGATAACAATAATAATAATAAAAATAACAATAGCAATGCAAGCATTTGCAACACATTATCAATTCAAATCATCCATCATTGAATCAAATCCACTTCTTTGCTTCTTTTCTTCCCCTTTTTCTCCTTTGAACAAGGAGATATTTGCATTAAAATTATACAGCAAATTCAAATCTAAATGCTTGTTTGATAATTGATTTAAAATGACCACAACATTATTACAAAAACCTTCTGTTTAATTCCAAAAGGCTGCCAGGTAATATATAATATTGGAATTGGATTTGTACACAAAGGTGAAAAGAATCAGAGAAAGTAAATGGTCCCATTTCCAGATCAATCATTGCCAGTAATAAGTTACCATTATTTCTGACTTATCTATGAGGTACTGTCATGCTTGGTTGAGATGAAGACCATGCCAGACATATTTACATCATGCAAACACAAACATTGGGCCATAAATATACACAACCTTTCCCATTCATTGAACATTCTCTCATAGAAATGGTTAGCCGTACAAAACATGTACAAAAGGAAGAATTCTTAGAGATACTGTCAAGGACAATAAATTCATTGAAATGACTTTCTTGGCTAATTAAGTACCCAAAGGAGGAGTGATACCTTTTAAGATGTACAAGGAGTCATTTGAAAAGTCTTTTATGTAGAGGTATGTTGTAAGTTTTGGAAAGAATGACATTCAATGTCTTGGTTAAACAGCATAAAGAGATTTCTAATTTTATCGAAAATTTTCACATTTTCATGAATGAGAACTGGTTGTTTTCATTATTTGTACAAATTAAGACTTACATATGATATCTATAGATAATTCAAGATCCAATACATACCTTGCTCTTGCAAATGGTTGTTGCTCAGATGGCATCTTTTCTGTTCTTTCCATAGTGCCCATTTCAATAGCAACATCTGCCTCAGCTGACCTTCCATCCCTGAAACAAGAATGTTCAATCAAAATTTGAAAATATTCAGTTCCATTTATTTGTTACTAAACAACTCGTAAAAGCCTTCCTTTGGACTGAGGTACTGAGTACTATCTTTGCTTGACAGCCAGTATAACATACTATGACTTATCCAGTATGATCGCCAATGATAGCATAGAAAGAGAAGACGATTTTTCCTGAAGCACAAATTACCTAGTAGAAGAAAAATTGATAGGGTAGATATTACCAATTGAGGCCTGTATATAAGTTGATATTACCCATACAACAAGATGGTGCTTTAACTTAATTAGCCATTAACAGTAAAGATTTCGAAGGAAATTCAATCTTCTAAACATTAAGAGCAATGTCATTCCTTTTGCTAGAAATCTAGCGTAGTCTTTAGGTTTCAAGTACAAACACATCAGTTGTGCATGCTTTTAAGCACTTCACTAATACTGACAGACTGAATAAATGTTTTAAAATGTAAACCTTCAAAATGTTGTCTCTTTTAAAGACATGTGAAAGATTTCATGTGTATGCACAGTTTCATAATTGATTACATTTATAAATACTTCAATAACAAAAGGACATTTTTTAATCATAAGTACAAATGTAGTAAAAATGTTGATATTGAATGTCAAATAATTTCTTCAATTAGGAGCTGAAAATTATGATTCTGCAGCAAACCATTCTACAAAATAAAATACTAAGAAAACGCTTAAGCCAGAATAGCACTTAGTTACAGTAATATGTATACTATATGTTGGCAAGAATTTATAAGTTTTAATAAAAAAGAAATAGATCTCATAATTTTCACTCGGAAATAATATGCAGTGAGAATTATGATAATGCCTGGTTCCCTGTTTCACTCAAATGCGTAGTAGAACGAGCCATAGCCTTTGCTTTTCTTTAACCCTTGCCCAAACGAAAAACTTTCGACTGTCCCATATTGAAAGAGTTTGCAGACGGCATTTCTAAATGTGATAAAGTTTAAAAATATTCTTTAGATAGAGCAGAAAACCTTGTGGAAAAAGGAGAAATTGCTCTTAGCGAGCAATTTCTCCTTTTACCACAATGTTTCCAGAGTCGTCTGCAACAAAGTGGTTAAATGCCGTCATTGTTTGGTAATGGGTTAACAAATTGTATCATAATCTATAACTCATTTCGACTAGTTTTGCAGTTTCTACAGGAACATTCTGGCTTTAAATTTATTTGCAAACAGAAAATATCTTTATCATAAATACATGAATTAAACAATAAAATCAATTTTGGAAACTATTGTGAAAGTGGTTTTCTCAGTTAAATTTCAAAGTAAGAAAATCCAACAAAGTACATGTTTCAGTTTTAACTGTTGTTGCACTGAATCTGAGTGTACATAGCCTAAAATTATATGATACCATTAAGTGATATACCATATGTGTAGTCTAAATGACAATATTACAACAAATGAACAACTAAACTAGTCTACACAAGGGTGCATCAGCAAAGACTTTTCATCTGTTTAGTCCCAATTTGGTATTGCCTGTATTCATTCCAGTCCCATTGCACATTAAAATACAATTCAGTACAGTATATTCAATACATAACTAGGTTAATGACCTTTTGTGAACAGTTTGACACGGACAATGTAATTGTACCTGAACAATTGTCTCATAATGAATAGTTTCATTGAGATTTAGTATTATAATGACAACAATAATTACTACATCGATCCATGCAGGGCTCTCACAGTAGACAGTAGATGTTCCTCCCTGAGAAATCATCCTAGAGCTAACCTGAACCCTATCTAACCATTTCATTTATACCTTTCTCATTCATCACATTAGAACAACCACTAGATCAAACACAGAGAATTGCGTGTGAAAACATGTTTTCCTTTTCTTGCAATGCTTTCAGCCTGACACCAAAACTTCCTATTCCATAGCTTCATACTAAAAAGTTGTCTGCCTTTGCTTCTGTTTGGACAAGTTTTTCAATCCCTTAGGAGGAAATTGACAAACTCACGAGCTGTACAATCTGTCTGGTTTGGATAATCTGACATAAACCAAGTGTCCGTCCACAATGTCTAACAACTTCTCCTACATTAAAACAAATAAGCTTTTTGGTAGAATAATGTTATTTTGGTTTAAGCATAAATCTCTGAGGGAGTCTAGCTCATGAGACCATGTGATAAGCAATTATTGGGGATATGTTCTAATATTCATCTCTTGTATAAAATCAATATCAATTGTTTAATTTTGTATGTATGCCAGACAATGTATTCATGATTAAAAAAAATTTCAAATAAGCCACCGCCAGTAACCTTAGGATTAAAAAAGAAAAATGACAAAAAAATCTACATTTTCTTGCAGTTGAAAGAACACTTTGTTGGTGCTGATTGATGGCGATATTTTTTTACATCTTAAATCTAGCATTGAAATCTCATATCAGATGACCATGTGACTACAGAACTTTTTTTTATGCAGCTAAGTTTAATGGCATCACCAGTGTCAATGTACATGCAGCACACATACACAGATATATTGAACTGAGTTTAAATGTGTCTTAACATTTGTTTCCCTTGTTTATAATTTAATTCTTCATAATCTGATGATAGATAAATAAAGAAAAATAAGCCTTGCACGAAGAAACACTTTCAAGAGCTGCAAGCAGAAATTGCAGAACCTGCAGCTTTCATGATTCTTTATCATTGTATCACACACAATCAAATACATGTTAATTTATAGCTTGTGCTAGATTCAACATTAGGTCAACATCATTTCTGTTTTTGTGATGTTTGGCTTAACATTATGCATAATGTCTAAATGATGCATCTTGCCTGAAAGTAATGGCAATTGCCAAAGTTTGGTATATCAATTGGTAAACAAAGGTAACTTGGGGCTAATGGATTGAAGCCATGTAGGATACTATTGCAAGGCTAAAGACTAATGAACTCTTAGAATGAAAGTTTAAAGAAATGTAAAACAGCAGACAAATTAACCAAGATGTTGCTGCTATGATAGAAATTAGAATAGGCACATGATAGAGTTACAGACATTAAGCTTTTGTCAAAACTTATCAAAAACAGAATAACATTCTACTTGATTTAGAGCTATTTAATGGCCAAACAAGGAGGATTGGGATAGGAAATGGTTTGTATAGCTATGTGGGATAAGACATACGACTAATAACTATGAACATGTTCACAAAAAAGTGCACAGGAATGTTGCAAAGACAAAGACAGTCCTTTTGCACTAAATTACCAATCAATGAAAAACACTTTCTGTCAAACAAACAATAATTCAAAATCATATTAAGGTTTACTTTATCATCATTTATAACAAATGGCAACTTGAATCATTCAGAGAAGAGAAGATTTAGAAGTTTTTTCATATAACGCTGAGGTTTGTCTAATTAATAACAAAAAATACTTGAGGGAAAACCTGTTGTCAACATACCCATAATAAGGCTTTATATAATATCCATTCCGCGGAATCAATTTATGTTTGTAAAAACCAGAGAAAAAAGAAAGGTATTTCAAGGTAGATGGCAGACATTCAAAATGCCTTCAAAATGCTCAGCTAGCTCCTAACCAGTTTGTGGAAAGGGGATTTGCGAAGATAATTCTAGGAGGCAAATTAAGCAATAGACATGTTTGACAGTATACAAAATGGGGTATACCACTAACAGCTATCTCCGGGATACACAATAAAGTCTTACCTTACATGTATTAACCTCAAATCAGATCCTTCTGAACTAGAACTACAAAACAAACAGTTCATGGTCAATTTGTGCTGCTTCATCAACACAATCTGAGAAGAATTTGTGCTTGAGGCACTTTTATAAACAAGCTGAAAATTCATTCATAAGAATGTGAAGTCACTCAATGGCCAATTTGATAAGGAAAGAAAATGGCCCACCTATTTAACAACAAATGTTTTCACACAAGACAAGTCTTGACTACAATCAAGAGAGATGTACCTTCCTTTTACAACCATTTATATCTTGCATTAGAGACATTAATTTTGATCGGACATGTATGCCACATGTATTGTCCAACATGGATATCACAAGAATCAAACCTACCTACGAAGCCACAAAAGGCACTTTTCTATTAGTTCAGTTCATTTTCCTTAGACAAAATGAAGAACTATCAACATGCACTGTACATAAATGTACAAAAAGAAATGTGTTTTTGGAAACTGACAATTATTGTGTTCTAAGCTTCTGTTTTAATAAATTAGAAAGACAAACAATGTAACGCAAAAATTTTAACCTTTTACCAAAGGTCAAATTATCTATCGACTGTCTTAAATTGAAATAGTTAGCAAACGACTTTCCAAAATAAGATGAAATTTAAAAAATAACCTTTTGATAGGGCAGAAAACATTGTGGGTAAAGGAAAAATTGCTCCTTAAGAGCAATTTCTCCTTTTCCCACAATGTTTTCTAGAGTTGTCAACAACAAATTTGGTCATATGTCGTTATTTTTTGGTTATGGGTTAAACAACAAAGAGTGAACTTAAAATGATTAAAATAAAATCATTGATAGAATATTCTGTCACTGATTATTAAGCTGTTTCCAAGACTCTCAGCAGCCAGTAAAGTAGTTGATATGGAGACATTGTTATAGGTGAACAGACCATTAGAAAGAAAGGAAGGCAATGCAATGCCAAAATAACAAATATTTTATCCGTTCTGGTGACTTCATCTAGAAAACACTTGTCTGTTTTGAATAAGCCAACAAATTAAACTTCAATCGATATTTCAAATTTTAATGCTTAGTCTTTAATGCAATATTGATGCTTTAAATTCTTCTCATTAAATTTGATGAGTGAAACTCGCATGATCGAAGTATTGGGATTTACCACAGAAATTGCAAAATAACAAGGCAAATCGTGACTGGATTTGTTTGGTGATTCAAAATTTCATCTCCACTTCCTTGTGTGGATAAATGGACAGCAGACAGCAAACCATTAACCTTTCATCTAACATAAATGAAATTATCTTTTGTTTGATATTGACACCATTTCATAAATGATAGGGCTCTCAAGTAACTAATTCTCTGATAAAAAGTTAAGTCTACCATCATCATCATGTAACATTCAAAGTCTTCAAACAATGAGGTATCTTGTCACATCTTAAAGGTGAAAGTTTAGATGGATGCAAAATCAATATGAACTGCTATATGAATATTCTATTGTACAGTAAAAGTCAAAAATATCAATGTATATACATTAAACAAAATAAATAAAAGCACAAAACTTAATTGATTAAGTCAAATTGTAACCAATATTCTACTGAAGAAGACACTTGAAAGCATCCTCGCAAAAAAGGCTACTAATAAGATAAGCAGTCTCTTTGGAAATATTGATTTCGTGTTATTGAATCTGTACTTTTTTTTAACAAGGGTCTTGAATTAGAGACCTGACTCTGGAATCAGGAGCATGAATAGGTGTGCTGGCTGCTGCCTTATGACTGAAACACTGCTGAAAGCAGTGTTAACCCCTTTTCAACCAACCATCATTTTGACCAAGAATGCTATGATAGCTTAACAACATCAATCAATTCTTCTTTACTAATAAAATCCATGGATTGCTGATTCAGAGAACTATTTGGGACTACATCTTTTTCATATAGGTTTATGCCTGCCTGCAGACTACCATGTTCAGACATCAAATACAAAGATGCTCAATGCCAACTGAAATAAAAGGTATGAATAGGGAAATCATGGACAAACATTAACTGTTATCCAATTGCAAGTAAAATTACCAAATAGTTTAGTATTTCATGCAGTCATTGATTGAGAAAGAATACAATGCTGAACTGGTCAGATACTGTCATAGTTGGGTGCATTCTCTTCTCTGATACAACTAAAATACTGCTGAATATAGTTTACAATTAAAATCTTATTCAACACTTAAAAGTGAATCTAAATTCATTTATTTGGGAGTGTTTGATGGGTAAAGGTGTACATATATTGTATATAAATCTAGGAAAGGCATTGTTATAGAGTATAAAGGGGATGGGGTAACTCATAGTATGGACACAAATATTTATCCATACTAGACAATTCTTAGTATATTTATGCCAGTTATAAACATAAGTGTCATTAAGATATTCAGTACCAACTGCAGCTATTTATGTGGAATGTTTGACAAGGTCTTATCTAACTAGCCATAATGGTCCAGTATCAAATACCTGTTTCCAAGGGCAAGTCCAGTTGGATTACAAGGTCTAAGGTTGGAATCTGGACATTGCCTATACTTTTGAATACAAAGCTGTGTAGAAATGTTGAGGCAATACTGGAAGTAATGAATTGCTCAATCATCAATGATATCTAATAGAAATACTTTTGAAAATGGCATGAAATATCAAAAGCAACCAAACATGTGCTAAATTTACCTTTTTCATAAAAAAATCAACTTTGCAGCATATAACACTAGAAAACATTGTAGAAGAAGAATGTGTTCCATCATACCCAAAATCAACTTTTGTCACATTCTTAAACTACCAAACATGAAGAATCTTCAGCCATTTGAACATCAGATTTAATGTTAACTGCTGCATCCCACTCTTAATAAATTAAGGCTTGAGAATAAAGAACTTATAATGACAAAATAAAATTAATCATAGCGTATTAAATGCTGTCTATTTAATACCCAAACATTACACTAAAGTGAATGAGAAAACAAGAGTTCACGCTATGCATTAAACCCACCTTACATCATGTGATGTGCAATTTTTACCCAAACAGCACAAGTTAAATGGATTAGAAAGAGATAGATACCCATTGTGATTCTTGCTGTATGTGCCTGTAACAAACTTGAGGATTCAATGCAATACTACAATAATTAATGGTAAGTTCTTCATAAATGTGAAGCACTTACTGGTCTTGCACTGAAATCTTGAATTTACTCTCAAAATGGCTTTGGTTTGTTATCTTTAATGCAGGTTCAAATTTGTTTTTACAGAATAATTATTTAGGCTAGATCCCCATAAAAATTTAAACAATATCCATTTCCAAAGTTGAACACTGCAAGTGCAATAGACAATACATTTTAAGTGTCTGAATGATGTGACAATATTCATACAAAACAGTGTAGGTGTGACATCAACAAGGATTCCTTAGTACTTTGTTTCATTTCAAGTTGGGCTTGTTTTTACCATTCTAAAGCCAATGATACAAGCAAAAGTAAGTAATATTTGTTTAGCCTTATCCATCTTTGTACAATTTTTGCCCATTTCATACTGCATAATACTAATGTCATTGTTGGTTGTTATGGAAGACCCTTATGGACATTACACTTGATACATATTGGCATGACTAAAGGTATAGGCTTGAAGAACTGTTCAGTAGAAATTTTTTTAAGGATACACAGGTATCATAACCACTGTCTTACATGTTGGTAATCTTAAAGTTTCAAAGAATTAATTTCATAAATAATAAACCTCATGGCAATTAACATAGTGACAAAATTTGATCAAGATAAGTCAATAACTTTGGACGATGAAAGTAATTAATGGGCTGACTGACAAAAGAGTGACCCTGAAAGAACAGTTATCTTGAACAGATGCATTGAACTTTAGTTTAAGCTTATTCATTTTACATTGATTGTGATGGAAGCTTGAAGCTTATTAAATTTAATCTTGATGACTACTTCCTGGATACAACATCAGTACTAACGTCGATTCGTTGGTTAGTCCCGGGAGTTTTTACCTCGCCTGACGGGTTAAGTAAAAGAAACAACAATGCCTTTACTCTCAGAGATAACAGCTTGAAAGTGATTCTCTGCCATTTTCAACAATTTTTTGATGACCAACAAGGGTAAAATTTAAACCTTGACATCTGAGGTGGAACAAACTCCTTTACCAATCAACTCTAGTATAATTGGGAAGGAGAGTTGTCACAAAGAAACAAGGAGTGAATGCTCCTATACATAACAAACAGACATCATTGAATACTTTACAACCATGCATGTAATAGTCATTCTAATAAAATGTACAGGTCTTTGAGAGGAACCACAGAGTTTGTTAGCCTTAAAATTGTTGTGTTCCATTTGTAAAGGGCAGCAACACTTTGACAAATCATATATTGATAGTAACAACTACAAATGTTTGCATAATGTCACAAGAACACATATGTGTAGGTTATATCCCAACAATTGGCATATCAGTGCAAAAGCAATCAAGCACATGTCAACTTATTTCATAAGTTTTAACCATTAACAAATATCAATCAACTGTATTGTCACAAGACAAAATACATTCTAAAGATTAATATGACACATGGTTTTCCGCCACACTTGCAGAACAGAAATGATTGATAGAAAAATAAGCAAAGGCTCATGTTGCTTCTTTTCCAAATGATCTTTTCCGAAAGTCCTCAGGAACTAAAGAATGTGTGTTCACATTCTGAATCAATAATATTACAAGTCACATATCGACAATAGAGACAAATATTCAATTTATGCCAAATGATAGCAAACCGCCATCTTTCAATTGGATCTAATTTTGCTGTTCCAACATTATTTCAGTTATGTCACTTTAATCAACACACCAATTCATGCTTCCAGTTTTCCTTGCTCAATCTACAAACTTTCTGTCACAAACACATACTGTATATAAGCAATTTTGTTCAATGTTAAAACACCATTAAATTTTAGACTTGATATTAACTTTATTAACCACAAAAAGAATCATCATTTCAATAGACTTGACTCCATCTTGCGGTATCACCTGATTAAAAACTGGATAACACTCAGATTGATATCTTATCATTAGGAGATGACTGTCTTGGAAGCAAATTAAATTAAGTTTCATCAATAAACTGACACTGATGTGCATTGCTCAATGAATGAGACACCATAATCCCACATTATGAGCATCCTCATGAGATATTAGTTACATTCGGTCACAAATAATCTCCAATTATGCAAAACCTGGCAGATGACCTATATTTGTTAGGACATCAAATGCTGTTGTCTTTGAAAAGGGCATAACTATCTTGACACTAAAATAAATAAATTTTATGGACAACATAAAAAGATTTATGTTCATTTGGAATGTCAACTCACTGGCTAGTAGCCCCGTTTCAGAGTTAGGACTACATTAGCATAACTTATTTACTTGCTTGGTATGCTAATTTAGCCAATCACAAGGGGCATTTTAAATCATGTGTTGTTGTTTTTAGCTAATGAAACCTTTGCTCTCAATTACTGCCTATTTTTAATTTTAATTCTATCAATCAAATACAGACCAAACATGGAAATGTATGAAATTTTGAGATTAGGCTTTAAGTGAAATAAATTTACGATTTCATGATTTAAATATTTTGACCATTTGATCATCTATGGTATATAAAACAATCTTCATGACAATGATTGCTTTTTTCTAAAATGGTCGTAACTTTTTCATTAGAAGGATTGATATGAAGTGAAACAAAGTACATAGGTTTTGTTTCCTGAAAGTTTGTTAAGACGTTTTTACCACAGATTCATCAAAATATATTTTAACTAAATATTAGATTAATTGTTAAGCTAAACTTCAACTTCTCTTCTTTTGGCATGTTTCCTAATTAATCAATTTATCAATTTTGACCACATTCTTTGAGTATGCATGAATGGTTCTGGGTAATTAAAAGAACCCTTCTCAAAGAGGCCATCTTATGTTATTTAAGGTTTTGTCTTGAAGAAACTGCAAGGTTTCCCATTTTCAAAAAATGTAACAGTGTATAAGATTTAAATTTTCTGCAGTAGACAATAGTTGATCACATATCAAGATTTTAAAAATATCAACAACAGGACAATAACATTCTCAATAAGGCTAAGCTTTGTAAAAAAAATTCTTGATGTGTTTGTTTGATTGGAGCTTAGCAATGTTTGCATACAAATTATAGACAAACTGAACAGCATGGACATCAGGCTTGACGATCCAATTGCATTCTGAGTTCTTGTCAAGGTTTACTTTCTCTCAAAATGAAACAGAAGATAGCCAAGCAGCCATGAATTCATTGATAAAAGACTTAAACAGGAACACTGTTAAAACACTATCAAAGTAAAAGAATTATTGACAAATTATTCATATGTGCTTCATAAGAATCCAGTTTGCAATTCTGTCCTTGAGAATTGCTTGTTACCTCAAGCTGTGTGACAGTGATATTTTTTCAAATCTTTCAGGGTAAGTATTTTGTACTTTGCTTATGCTACACTCTAATAAAGTATGTGGCAAAAACATTTCAACAATTGGTTCCGGAATACAAGTGTACACATGGGACGAAGCATGAGTTACATGTTGAGACACCGCTTACCTGTCATGAACATTGTCACATTCATGCAAACTTAATAGACTGAAAAAAGGAAAATGTCATACAACTAGTAAACTACACTAGTATGATCATGATAAATTACGCCTATAAATATATAGGAGATCTGTGCATCTTGGTGATTTTAGCTTAATATCTCTGGAATATTACTGATCATGAACAATTGTTACATGCAACCCCTCATTATCATTATTACTTTATAAACAAAGTTGAATGGTATAAAAAAGATCAAGACATTCTGAAAAAAAAAAAAAACACGCATAATTAAAAAAGTTTTACATCTAGCTGCACAGTCCTTTAAAACATATGCAAAAGGAACGCAACTATTAAATAAATGAAAAGAATTAATGCATTTGTGATAAACAGTCATCATCCCAATAACAAGAACACACTTTTAATTTGGACTCCATTAATTATTGATAAAAATAGTTTTGTTTTGTGTCCCTTATAATTTCCAACAGCTCTAAAATTGTGAATGCCTTAAATTTTAGTATAACCATATACATACATATTTTTCAAAAAGGGATACTGATTGGTTTTAATGGTTTTAGACACACACACTGCTCAAAACTAATTTCAGATTTAGTCATATAAGTATAATGTCCATAAACAAAGAAACTTCAAAGCAGGGACATATGAAAGCAGACTATTCAAGACAGAATATGTACAGGGATAACTTAAACACTTGGGAATTTGAGTAAGCTAATTACAGTCAGCCAAGGTGTTTTGCTACCATCTTAATTGCACACAATTACTCCTGTTGTTCCTGTTAATTAACTCTTTCCTGACTTAATATTACAGAAATGTCCTTCATGAACAATAAAGACTGAAATAAACATAAAAGTCAATGTAATCCAATCATCATCTGTGATGTTGGAACTCGGAAAATGCCCCATCGGCCAATACATGTTAACTCAAACTGTATCATCTAAGGTTTTATGCAATAGTTTCTTTTGAAAGACAGTGATGTATCACATTTCCAATGTAAAGGAAAAACAATTTGGTTACAAAATTCAATTAACACTTCCATGAGTTCCCTACTGAAAGGAAATGGTTCAGATGCATCTATTGTGTAATCAGCTTCAAGTATAGAATTATTTGTGTGTAATTTTGCAGCATCTTAACCATGGTGTTATTTCCAAAGAAATAATTGTTCCATTTGAACAAACATATTAGGGCTTTTTTCCTTGAGTTGAGAAGAGGCCCAGGCCTGTTGAATTTTAAAAGTTTTATCACTTAAATTGCTAAATTGGGAAACCAAAAAGCTGGTATGACCTTGAATTTTTGGGAAATCTGCATGATTGTATAGAAATTTAGAAGGTGCCTTTTCTAAACCCCTATTATTTAACATGAAAAAGCAAAGCATATGGTACAAATATGTAGAATATACTACAGAATAACTTTTTCAGTTTTTGATGCAAAAGACAATATTTCTCAACTTCAGCTTGCTTTCTATTTTTTGGAAGAAAAACATGTACAGTTGTCTACCACCAACTGGACACACACAAAATGCCAATTTTGCATCATTCAAAGGCTCTTTTACTTGAAATTATCTCATTGGTAAGTGCATAATGTTTAACATAATGTTATACTATGATAAAAAGTATAATTGTAATTGGCTTAAATGAAAAAAATGAATTAGAGAGAAGGCGCACCAAAAACATAATAAGTTTTGATCTTTCTGGAACATTTCTCTGATATTCTTTGGTAGTCGAACTTCTGTATCTTGACCATAAGCCTCTACATACATGAAGCATATCTACAAACAACTTCAAAAAGTTTGGTAAAATTTGAATGAGAAATTTTAAGAATTTGCAGAGCTTAAACATAACAGACACATGTTATGCCAATCAAAGTGGTGTAAGAAATTGTTGAAAAATGACCAAAGCATTGACAAAACGATTAGAGTTTATGTATATATATACAAGAATAAAGCCTTGGCTTCCTTTGATAAATAAATGATCAAATGTTTCACAGGGAGATTTAAGGCAAGAGGGCAATCAAGATCCTATATGGCTCACCTGATTTATCATAACTAGCTGATACAAACAAGCTTGTGTAGCAGTTAATCTCATTGTCACTAAGATCAAGAAGACAAACATTCCGAAAAAATTCTGATAATGTTTTAGATAAAATATTGACCCTATAATGTGTTCACATGATTTTTATCAAATAATTATTGACATAATGACCCCACCCCCACCCCCACCCCTATTTTTTTTTCTTTCAAAATTTACTACAAATTATCTATTTCAATATTTGACATCAATGTTTTCAGAAGCCTTTCTGAAAATACCTGTAAATGTCATCTCCTGCAAGGTCAAATGTTACAGGAATGGGTTTAAATACAAACCTCAGTTTTGTATGTTTCTCCTTTTCAGCATGTTCTGCTTCTAGGACTCGCAATTCTTTTCCAGGAATAATATGTCCAGTAAATGAGCCTGCCCTTGGTCTCTGATTTAAGATACGCATGTGCTGAAATGACAAAAGAAAAGGTCACTTAAATGACAACACAAAAATGAGCAACCATTAGGTGCCACATCTGAGTAAGAGCGACTGATCCCTTGACCTCATATACGGCAGTTTTTAACATGAATATAACAATTTATCCTTTTGTCACAATGGTTTCTGAACAAAGATACAAAGGGAATGTTATCTTTCTTACGTTGTAATTATTATCTGCTGTTGCTGCTTTCAATTATGATCAGTCACAAAATCCTGTACAAGGGAAAAGGTTTAATATCACAGCAGAACTTTTTTTGAAAGCACTGCAACGAACCCGAAATTATTCATTATTAACACTGTCATTAATTGTCACTATTTAACTTAGTCCCTGCGACAAATAAGGTGATTTTATGGTACATTAAAGATTGGTCCAGCTCAACCACAACCTGTCAATGTTTATCTTTGTTTCATGGTTTAACTAAAATGGTTCTGTCCTATAACCCCAAACCCTAGCCTGAGTAATCTAAAGCAGGCATTTTGTTTATAGCTACCACATTTTACATTTACCATAATGTTCTCTAATCTCATCTGATACAAATGCATCTATCAAACGTTCTTACATTTACCAAATGAGATGAGTATATCATCTTGATTAGATCAGGTTGTAAACTATCCAACCTTTTAAAGATAACAGAAACAGAAGATGCTGTGAGACTAGATTCACCTATAGGGGAAAAATGCAAGAGTATAGTAACTCCTTCACAAAAGACTTGCTATAGTCTTGCACTTTCCTCTTGAAATGACACTTTCCATGAACATTCCAAGGCAGTTTCTAACTGAATTAAAATTGCCGTCAGTGTAGGCAATAGGGGATAAACTTGACACCTCAGAGGGCACTCCTCTAGAATAAACTTTTCTCTGAGGTAATCTGGATAAGACTTAATGAACTTTCTTTGTAACTCTTTTGTGTGGACTAGAGAGCATTTTTCATTCTAAGCCCTAAACATTATTTGTTAACTGAAGACAAGTATTAGCCAGGGACAATTCACCCAAAATGTGTAACACCACACTTATGTATGAAGTATAATAGGGTACTCATATCAAATAATGTATCCTAGGAGTGTCCTCATCAAGTAGTTTAATGTATATAGAAATGTTGAAAATCATTTTAAATCATTATTTGTGATTACCAACTTGTAAATGATGGTGAAGTTTTAAGTTGTGATAGATATAATTTTGTTTATATGGTGTATATCGCCTTATTAACAATTTTCTTATTTATGTAACAGCTTGATCAACCAGTACTAGACAAGGGCTCAGAAGTGACTTACCAAAGAACACTCCAACAAAACCATAGGTATTGGTGGGGCTCAAATCCAGGACCCCAAGTTCTAATTCTGCCACTTGGCCATGCAGGACCACCAATATATATATTACTGTTTCCTTTATTACATTAAATGACTATTTAGATTTCACATTTAAGATCTATACTTGAAAATGAAAGTTCAGACATCTGGATAATCGGGTCCGGATAAACGAGGCTTCACTGTACTATGAAAGAAGTCTTGCAAGAAACAATATGGCGCCTTCCATATATCTTCAGATGTTTTGATTGGATAAACCCAATGAGTTAAGATTGACAAGTAACATTATGTACAACTACCCAAGTACCATGCAGTATCGGGTAATGGGTTAAGGCCCCTTTTATCATACCATGGCTGATACATTCTTCTTTCTAACCTTCTGGATTCCTGGTTAAAATCAAACACTTCACACCATTCAAACTGAAATGCGTTTAGCTCTGAGTAATTTAAGAACAAATTTTTTTTTTGCAGATCAAAAATGTTAAAATGACTCAATGATAGACAGGATCATGGATTTCAAATAAAAAGCTGCTAATGGTTTAACTGAGTTTCTCAAACAATCAATCTATTGATACTGTAACTCTTCTCTATATCATGTTGTGGTTTAGATAAAACACACAGTTATTAAGCTGACGCCTTTGATATTCTTTGCTAACTTCTTACTTTATCATCTTCTCTAAACACCTTGTTGTTGGAACTCATTACAATCGTCTCATTGAAACGATATTTACTATTACCAACAACATAGGGTTTATAAATATTCTCTAAAATAATGCATGTTATTCTAAACCCCTTATCTGTACCTCTGATCATGTAATTGAGTTAGCAGTAAGGTTAAGTTATTTCAGGTTTTACAAGCAGACTGTAATTTGTAACCCCATCAACAAAAAAGGAGCATCATTAACTCACAGACTTTAAAATAGAAACAAATGGATTAACAATCCAGGTGCTGCTTGTGTTTTTAACATCAACACTGGAATATAAACTTGCTTTTAACACCTTTTTGTCTGGCATAAACAGTGCCTGTTACTTCATAGATATTCACTGTAAAAACTCCTGTTTAAGGCTACTTTCTGGTTTTTAATGAAAAATTTCTTCTTTTGTTGTAATTTTCTTTCAAATCATTTCCTATTTCAAAAATGCATTCATCAAGTTAATTGCTTCAATAAAGACATTTGGAAACATGCATTTCTATACTAATTCATAGCCTAGTTCATGTAAAGTGCACTTGGAAGAAAATTTAATCAATCACAATGTCATGATATAACACTAATTTGTTGAAAATTATATGAAACCTGAAGCAAGCTGCCAATCTATCACACTGTTTTCAATGTCTTTCAGTCAGTTATGAAATGATCTATGTTAAGACTTCACAGGGTTCCATGCAAGACTAAAGCAGGTTATTTACATACATAAAGTAATTCACTGTAGTATCCCAATGAACCCTCAAAGTGATTTTAGCTTTGATGAGTGGTTATGAATTTGTCTTTTGAAAATTACTAAGAACAGAAAGAAAGGGTTGGTCACTTTGTTTTTAGTAGCTATGGTGGGTGGAAAACTGCAAAACAGGACTAGTTCATCTTTTCTGCATCTGTAATAATTCAATTTTTGACCCCTTTACCTACTACCAAGGATGTTTATGCTTTTGCCGCATGCGGAAACTAAAATCATCATAAAAAATTAGATCCTTACCAGTCATTTTGTATGTGCTCGTATATGATGCCAAATTATGCAATCAATAACTGATATTTTTGGTCACTGGTGATTGCTTTGAAAGTTGTTTGATACAAATTACAAAGATCTTGGTTTGAAAACAAGCAAGCACACATAAACCTAACTGGCATCCTATTTTTGTCATACAGGTGTGCAACATAAAACAATCCTACATTCAATGAGTTATATAAGAGTAACAAATGTTTACAACAACAACAAACAAATCTGTTTACAAGCCATGTAAACCTGAACACGCTGAAGTCGCACTTAAGTTGATTATTTGTTTTCGTAACATTTGTCATTGAAATTCAAAGATTTTGATACAAATACAAGCATTCTTGACTTTTTGAAATTGGTTGATTCCGTATTCAGTCCAAGTTCAATGGATTTAGACAAAAATTACAGGATTTTGTCACACATTAATTAATTTCAAATTGGATTATGCTCAAATATGTGTTTGATCAAGGATTAAGATTGGTAAAAATATCATTTGTTTAAATATCAAAGAGAAATTATTAAAAAGATTGTTCTATGCATAGAGTTTTATAACAGATGGTTTAGCATGCATACAGCAGGTTGAATAACACTGCTGAACTTGGCAGTATATGCTGGCAGGTAATATTGAGCTTGGTTCATTATAACAAACAATAAATGATGCTTTACATAAAACAGGGTGCAACAGCCTTTTAACACTTGTTGAGATTATTGAGCCAATCTTTTCCTTGGAGCTGTTCTATAAAGATAATTTATTAGACTAAGTGCAGTTTTCCATCAATTGATTTGCTCTAGATTAATAACCATATAACCACAGAGTCTCATTAATAAAGAAGTAAATGTTACTTTTACTTCCTTTTCCATAATGCAGCCTTTCACCTTGATATTTCTCCCTTTTTAAGATAGATTAACGGTAAAATTATGTAACACCAGAAATGAACTGAAAGAAGTTCTTGATATCAAGCCATTTGGATGCTTTAAGATGACTTAGCTCTTTATATTGATATATACGCACTTTGCCTGCTTGAAGCAGAAGACTTGAAAAGCCACAAAGTCAAAAATTAAAAAAGTGTTTGTTCCTTAAAGAGCAACTTCTTTTTTGTCACTGGGGTATGTTAAATATTCTGCTGTAAATGATGTATATGTATATTCATGAAGAAAAGGGTCCAGAAAACAAAACAAATTTTGTTTTTAAGAGATGATTGAGTGTCTGTAGTGACTATTTCATCTCTGCCAGCCGAACCCTAAAGCTATAGATTAGTTCTGCCACAAGTTGAGCCAAACTGATTCATCACCTTTTTCCATTTAGTTAAAAATGAAGTGCTTAGACTTGAAATTAGACCATGTCAGGATAAAAAGGAACTTCAGTAAAAATGGTTCTGTCATTCTGGGTTCATATCAAAGGTTCAGGAAAATGCTATACTCATGTGGGAAACAGTCAGCATCTTTGAAAGATCACTGTACAGTACAGGTGAGAAAATACAAGGTGCATGAATAGAGATCACCACACAGCTGTAATATGGAACACTATTGAAATAGTGCAAAAAAACCCCGAAAGTTAGTTTAGCACTGGTCTAAGTCTTCCAGAACAACTAAATCAGTGGTTCAATGTAAAGACTTTATTTTTATAAAAGAACTTACTGCTTAACCCCTAGAATGCTGGGTGAATTTTAAAAAGAGATTTTTCTGTTGTCTACATTCCAAAACCTTAAATATCTCTGCTTAATTGTGATGAGGATAGATACTCAGAGTCAGAGTAGAAAACAAGTTAGATCACAGGCCAACCACCAATTCACTTGGTAGCTGGCCTGGATGTAACTTGTTTGCATAAGCATGAAGTCTGTTCAAGACTTCCCGATACTCTGAGAGCCCCTGAATAGGACCAAACTAAACACTTTCTTCTTTGTCTTTGTAAAAATCTGTCAGTCTCAAGAGTGTCTCTGTCAGACCCCAGGGATTTTAGTCAGTCAAGGGCCTAGGGACAAGGAGTTTTGTGAAGTCTGCTGTTCTGGCACTATAAGGGTTAGGTCTTGCATTGAACCCTCAAAACATAAACTAGTATATAATGTGTTTCACTGAGTAATCAATATGAGTAATAATCAACTTTTTGAGATATCTGTTTCAAGCCCGAAGCCTATTTCTCTCTGAAACACAGAAAAAAATCCGTCCAGGGTACCAGTTGCAATGAATCAGTACTGACAGTTTTAATTAACAGACAAATTTGTTTCAGCTAATAACCCATATAATATAATCTTATAATACATCTTATTCAAAAGCATGAGCAAACAATAAATGAGTTTGTAAATCACGACAAGTAAAGACTTCATAAGACTGTTTTTTGGAGGTTTTTTTACTTCAAGATGTCAAGCAGAAACCTAGAATATACAAGCTTTTACATGACAAAAAGCAACTAAAAAACTTTTTTCAGCCTGGGTTCTTTGGTACCCTAGGATATTTGAAACACAATATCGATAGCACCCTTAGAAATGTCTATACAAGACATTTATGACTTTATATACCAAGTTTGGGGTTTAATGGGATCATCACCTGTAAGTAACATTTTAATCAAACTCAGTTGGATAACTATTTTTTCCTGAACCTTGATATAAAGCAAGAAATACTGGCTAGGTTTATCATGGCACAGCTGTTTTAGTCTTTGTAGTCTTTCTCAAATCTTCTTTTAACATCATTCACATAATCAATCAAAGGAATCCCCAAATCAGACAAATGGTAAAATCTTTTGAGCTAAGAATTGATAATCAACCACTTTGTTCAACATCTGTGTACAAAGTATGTTGGCTTGAATTCCCATACACAAGGTTCAGTCCAGAAATCTTGGTATATAGACCTGAATCAGAAGTTTTATGTTGAATGAAATGAAATTCAAGGACAGAAATATTATAGTGCAATTTTTTGAATGAATTTCAAAGGCAGGGAATCACATGACCAATGTTCACGATCTTTGGTCCGAACAAAATGGGGCATACAGGTAATTTTGTTTTTTTCACCTACTTGAGGAGATAAAAGCAAATATACCTGGGTGCCGCCATCTCGTTTGGACATATGATCTTAAACATTGGTCACATTCCCCTGCCTGTTTCACACAGATGAATAAAACCCTATCTTGTCAGAAACTGGTTGAGATATTTCTACATGGGAAATAGGATCTATTTATGAAGTGCTGTAATGTACAAAATTATCCTGTGTTCAGTCTGTTTTCCCAGCATTCACAAAGGCAATATTTACTCTCTGTATCCAGACTATTATGATTTATAGGCATTTGCATTAACAGTTTCAACCTGGTATGATAAACATGCCAATCTTTCCAATAAATTAACCAGAAACACCTTTCCTTACTCAAAACTCAATACACTGTTAGGACTTACATGTTGTAACATTCAATTTAATTAAAACCAGATCAAACTTAAATGGTCACAACTGATTTCTCCTTTTACAACTCTGTTTGCAAAATGACGTAATCAGGGATTACAAAAAGAAAATCAATCAAGGAAATCTTAACCTCATAGAGAAGTAAATCTAGAACGCAATTTCTCAACCCTTTCCAAATTACAGACTTTTTAAATTGTTTTTGCAGCAGGTGATGTTTAAAAATGTGAGAGGAAAACGCCATTAATCATATGCTTATCTATTATCTTTCCATGCAAATAAATCAGTTCTGCAGTTTTTCTCATTTATATGTATCTTGTTAATACTGTTAACTCATTCTATGCATTCTTTTGCAAAGCTGCCCCCCTAGTTCCTATCCCCTTATCAAGAAGCATGCCTATATGCTTCCATCATCAAGCGTTCAAAGCAAGACTATAGTAAGTGCTTCATAAACATGAAGCACTTAATACTATAGTATTGCACTAAACCTTGTCATGTACATAATTAATCAGTGATGACAGACACTTAACCCTTAAAATCCTGGGTAATTTTCTAAAAAAAAGATTTTTCTGTCATCTGCTTTCCTAAATCTTGAATATTTGCTTAATTTTGTTGAGGAAAGATACTCAGAGAAGCAAACAGGTTAAATCACAGGCCAGCTGCCAATTTACTTGGCAGCTGGCCTGGATCTTACCTGTTTGCATAAGCATGAAGTCAGATCCAGCACTTTAAGGGTTAATCATGTCCCTTTGACTTTATAAAATGTGAGGAATAATTTTGGCCAGACAGGTCTCAAGCTCAAGACCCCTGTAGTTCCAGTGTGACATAACACGAAGCAACAAAATAAGGCTCATCACATCAAAGGGACTTTGTAAGCCATTCCGTTCAACGAAAAATGTTTTTAAAAAGTTGGAGACTATCTCTAATATCTTTAGACTCAGATAAAATTACTATTTTAACGTACAAGGTGAAGAAGTTTGAAAAGAAATTCTTGAAGAATTGGCTATCTAGTTTTGTCTGTTATCAACATAGGAATAAAACAGTTATGTGTTTGGGTTTGTTCATTCCATATCTGTATGCAATTAAATTCATCTGATGTAGAATTCTTTAGAGAAAGAAAATTAGACAGAAGAAGTTTATGATGATAGCCTAAGAGTTCTTTTTTTATTAATGTTTTAATCCAATATAAGTCGAAAGATAACCTTATGAAAGTATAATTTGTTTAAACAATCAATGAAAACATTTTTTTTAAGAAGCTTTTTCATCTACATAGTTTGTTCTATGTCAGACTGGGTCCCTGATATGTTCTCCTTTGATTTGTACTAGGTGCAACAGGGTACCTTAGGGGGTCTCCAAAATGCACCATTGGTGTGTTCTTGGTCAGATAGTCTCCCATTGGTGTGTTCTTGGTCAGATAGTCTCCCATTGGTGTGTTCTTGGTCAGATAGTCTCCCATTGGTTTGTTCTTGGTCAGATAGTCTCCCATTGGTTTGTTATTGGTCAGATAGTCTCCCATTGGTTTGTTCTCGGTAGGATAGTCTCCCATTGGTTTGTTCTTGGTCAGATAGTCTCCCATTGGGTTTTTTTCTTGGTCAGATAGTCTCCCATTGGTTTGTTCTTGGTCAGAAAGTCTCCCATTGGTTTGTTTTTGGTCAGATAGTCTCCCATTGGTTTGTTCTTGGTCAGATAGTCTCCCATTGGTAATTATATGGTCAGATAGTCTTTCCTTGGTTTGTTCTTGGTCAGATAGTCTCCCATTGGTAAGTTCTGGTAAGACTTTGTATCTCCATACTACTTTCTTAATTTGATCTAGATTAGAGAAGGTTGCTTTACTCTCTACATTTTTTAAAGGTATTTTTTGTAAGTCAAATTCCATCCATGTCAATCGGCATTATTTTAAGTATGATGAGTCTCTACTGTAAACATAAGCATTTAGCAAACTTGCAGGCTTGTCAGGAAGCATGACAAGAGAAGCATTTGCATGTATACTACCTAGCTCACCTTTTCTATTTGTCACAGTCAATTTTGTTTGTTTCCCAAATAAAAATGTTATCACTAGTGCTTTCTGTGCATGTTTTATACGACACTAAATAATATTCTAAGGTAAATCTATTTGGAAGTGTCCTTTTGCCTCATTTGTTATAACTCCACAAATTCAAATGTATTGCCAACACACATTGATTTGCCTGTCTAGTATCCCTGTTTAGCCTTAAAATACATTTTTAAAAACTCAATCTTAACAAAAACATTGTGAAAAAAGAAAACTTGCCATTCATCATCATACAGGCAGAATTTCTTTAGGTTTTAATATATTCATTGACTTTTAAAGCATCAGAAACAATCTGTTTAAAATAAGCTGCCAACACCACCGAGTACAACTTCTATTCCACATCAATCTGAATCCCTGATGAGAATTATTGTCTAGAAGATACCAGAGATCTCTTAAGAGATTTAACCTTTTCACTGTAACAAATGTTTACCCTTTACCTGACGCAGTTTTGACCTACTATAAAGCTTCGGTAGACTATCTTAAGCTAATAAGAAAACTGTTAAATAACTTTAAGCAAGTATGCTAAATTCAAAAGTACATTCAAAAGTATGCCATGAAACTAGACAATTTGTAGTAATAAAGTTTTTCGAATAACATCTTTCGTCCATTTTATGATAGGTGTTTCAAGACAACCATTATAAAAGGAACAAAAGCTATAAAAATCGTAAATGATGAATCAATATTCATTGTGAACACTGTAAACAAAAGGATACTTTTCTCACCATGAGAGCTTTCACTTGATTTATGTTAATAGTTATTACTTTTATATGTTCGCTCTCTGCTGCAAATATCTTCAAGCTGTCTATGAAAGTAAAAGGGAAATGAAATTTGAAGCATACAGAGCTTCTTTCTTAGATAGAAACCTTTAACCATTTCCCAAACAACAAATTTTCGACTGTCCCAAATTGAAAGAGTTTGCAGACGACACTTCAGAATGTGATGAAATTGGAAAATAATCTTCTGATAGGGCAGAAAACATTGTGGGAAAAGGAAAAATTACTCTTTAGGAGCAATTTCTCATTTTCCCACAATGTTTTCTAAAGTTGTCTGCAACAAAGTGGTCAAATGCCGTTATTGTTTGGGAAAGGGTTAACTTTTGTATTCTTTCTATTCTTTGTCTGTAACCTTGTGAAGCCTTACACTTGGTACCTTACTGTAAAGATTTACCACAAACAAAAGATTAATGGATTATGACCAAACAGATAAAAGAGTTCCCCAATGAGCAAGCCAATTGAGCTTGTAGATTATCCTGCTATTCCCTTGGTGAAATAATTTGAAGCATATCATGCAGAAATGAACCATCAGTGGAGAAAAACATTCCTCAAATATTGGTCATTAATTATTGAAGATTTTACTAATTCTGGCAATTTAAGACACATTCATTGAGACCAAATCTTCATTTTGTCATGTCTTTTTTTCTCCTTTTTTTCCCCAATTATATTTTTTAGGCAGATGAAATTCTAATTTCAAAATGAACTAAACTAAACTGATAATTCATCTTTCAATTCACTAATTTCTTCCCAATAGAGTTGTTGTCGGCTCCTTATGTTAAATTTGTACTTAAACACACCTGCCTATGATGAGAAAGAGGGTTAACCTTCAGAGTGCGTGGTTATTTTCTAAAAATAGATTTTCATGTAGTCTGCTTTCCGAAACCCTGAATATCTGCTTAATTTTGTTGAGGAAAGATACTCAGAGTAGCAAACAGGTTAGATCACAGGCCAGCTGCCAATTTACTTGGGGGCTGGCCTGGATCTTACCTGTTTGCATGAGCATGAAGTCTGTCCCAGGACTTGAGGGTTAAATTGAGGGTACCATGCAAGACTATAGTAAAGACTTCACAAACCTGAAGCACTTGCTCTAATCTTTCAATTGACTCATCTTGAAAAGTCATCCAAATTGGGAAAACGGTTACATCTGCTGAAGTTAATAAGTTAACAGCTGAAAATGATTTTTATCATTTCCACCAATGATTATTGAAGCCTTCATCTTGACTCCATAATCAAATGATCATTTCTTACAGTAAATCTTAATAATATAAAGAAACTTATATCAATAAGAAAATCTGCAAGGAATCAAGGAAGTGCCACTTAAATGTATGTGAGATTTGTTAACCTTTCAACTTCTATCAATTCGCAAGTTGAACCCTTTTTTCATTAGTGCTCCATTAAAAGCACCTTTATCAGATGACTAAAAAAAATAGACAAAAGTGGTTATTGCTCAAATAGAACAATTTCGTCTTTTGTCACAATGATTCCTGTCTTATATCACAAGATAAAATATACATTAATCATAAGTCATAGTTCTAGCACGCCATTTTCTTTCAGACCGCTCGCAATCCAATCCATGTATGAAGGAATGGGTTAGCCTATAATATCCAAGGGCAAAAGATGTTCAAATAAAGACAGAAATAGCTTGTGAATCACAGATCTCTTGCTGCACCCAGTAGAGCAGAGAAGGATGGAGCCAAGTTAATTGTTGATGTACATGCCTCAAGGTACAGCTCCTTTAGTATGAAAAACTCAAAACAGGAGCAAGTCTGACTTGAAATACAGGTGTCCAATGTTTAACCCTTAGAATGCTGGGTAATTTTCTAAAAATAGATTTTTGAGTCGTCTGCTTTCCAAAACCTTAAATATCTGCTTAATTTGAGGAGGAAAGAAACTCAGGGAAACAAACAGGTTAGATCACAGGCCAGCTGCCAATTGGCTGGATCTAAGCTGTTTGCATAAGCATGAAGTCGGTGCCAGCAATATAAGGGTTAAACGCCTGCAAAGCAAATGTGTTGGTTTTTTAGAATTAATATATTACATAAGGTTCATTCCATGTTGAAAGATTATGAAAGACAATTTCTGAGTAGCCATTAGGAACTTATATGAGCATCGATGGGTTTATAGAACTCTAATGCTTTCCATGAATTCTGGCAAAAAATGGCATACAACTTATGTATAACCAGCTTCCAGGTCCTAAATTCATAGTACAGTGGACCCTCGTTTATCCGAACTCTTTCGTTCCCAGGAGAAATGTTCGTATTAACGAATTTTCCGGAATAAAGAATATGCGTGTTACAGCGAAATGTTTACCTTTACACAGTGTCGGTGTATCATGATCATTACTATGAAGTAAGAAATACATCATTATTTTTTTTTGAAGGGAAATATAAAGTGTGTTAAGGAAGTGTTTATTTGGTCAAAACGGATTTTTAAAAAAGATGACAATTTGAAGCAATGTCTTTCGAGAAGTTAAACTTCCTTTTAAGATAGCTCTGAAAAGAACCGTCTTCGTTTGGCTGTGGGTGTAGACATCTTCAAGTTGTATCTTCTTATTTCAATATCGAGAAATAAGATAGGTAGGGATTGTCGAGAGTTTATTTATAGGGAAAAGGAGCATATCGATTGAGTAATAATTGAAAATGATTGCAAGACATTGTCTCCCGATCGCTGTCTAAGCAGCCAATCAGCCAATCAACACTTTTTACAAACTCAACTATCGACATGCGACCGTAATTACAATAATGTAAGACCAATCAACTGACAGAATGACCGATTAACAAACAATCAACACCTTCCAGTACACTACACTAGGTGACATGTTATGGTCAAGCATACGTGACAGTTTGCAAAACGTGTGAATGCCGTTTACAACAGAAGACCGATCCCTTCATTCGCAACTGTTACCGCAAAATAAACGATTTTACTGGTTTCCAGACTAGCCATACGCATACACTATGAAAAGTGACTTTTGGTTCCCGAATATTTTTGTCCGGTTCCGGAACGCGGATTTTCCGCATTAAACAGTTAAATTGATGAAGGTAAGATCCGTTCCCTCAAAATTCTGTTCGGATGGTGAATATTCCAGATAAACGACGTTCGGATTATCGCGGGTCCACTGTACTTAAACTATTAAATTACTTAACCCCTTACTTCATAATACCTCACTTGCCATATTTGTTGTAGAAGACATAAACAATAAGCGTGAACAAAAAGAAAAATAGCTTGTAACACGCAATGTTTTCTATCACAGTGGTTTCTAGAAAATTTTCTTGAAAAAGTTGTCTTCAAACATTTTATAATTATTGTAGTCTGATGTTGCTTTCGATTAAAACAGGTCTAAATATCTCAACTAGAGGAACGAGTTAACTTGAATTACAAGGAAGTAAACCATACCAGATCAGACCTCTACATAATATTGCACTCTGATCTAGCTTACACTTCTAATACAGTTGCTGTCGGGAACATTATACAGAATTGCTTCACAAGATATTTGTTCATAAATGCATTTGATTTTGTTCTAATTGCACTATAAGCTCTGTCTTAATGAAAGCAGTCCGTCTGCCAGTCATGGCCGGTAAAATTTTCTTTCCAATAGAAATCATAAATGATTGTTTGTTGTCCTCATGACTGTAGAAATATTCATACTTTTTGAAAGAAGAGAAGAGGGAATGCATTGTTATCTCCTTGTTATACCCACTTAGAACTGTTGTCTAAATGCCGGAACATCACTTTTTCTTTGTTATCTAAACTTCATCCTTCTCTTGCCTTTTAATGTATTGTTTGTTCTTCAAAAACATGTTTTATTCAAGTGAATCAGCTGTGTCAAGAAACAGAATTATGATTACATTGCTCAAGGAAAAATGAGGCTTAATAATGCTCCGACATATTTTTATTTATTTTTTCAAATAAGTGCAAATAATTCCCCCTAAGTAAGTATACACACAGTGTTAAAAGAAGTGTTTCCATTGGAAATCTTTTTATCAATTTTTACTAGATTTTACAGTACCACAAAAAATGGTCTGTTCCTGCAAATTATTCTTGACCCCGGACCATCTTTCCCATTTTCACAAAGACTTTAATCTCAACAGCTCTGCATTCCAACACAACGAGAAAGGGTGTTAGTGCATCAGTTAAAGTTGATTGAAAAAGTGGCAAAATTTCCAGTCTGTTTCAACAGAATGAGGTGTGGATTTAGTCTAATTTCTATCTGAGTCTCAGGTTTATTGCTGAATAAAGCAACCATGTCAAGGGTCATTAAAGTTCACTTTTTGAACCATGTAACTCATAAATGATGAACAATTCTTACATAAGGGAAAACAGGATTGGTCTACAATCATTAAACCAAAATCCTTTATAAATCAGTGTTATTGAATTACAAAAGAGGCTTAAACAAAATGGAGAACTTTACAAGGAGGAAATGCAAAGCACCAAGTAGTCAAAGTGTATGAACTTATACAACAATTCCCTTTTAAAGGTAGCATAATGACCTTGACATTGTCATTTGAGCTCTCCATCTTTTACTAGCCATCTTAACCATCATAAAAAAGCTTTGACACAAATTGAAGAAGCATTTGTTGTGTAGTATAATATTGAAAATATTATGGACAAACATTTTTTCGTTGAGTTATATTTATTCAATAATGTCTTTAGAGCATACTCTAAGATATCATTAGACAGGTTTAGATTTCAATTGTAGAACATATTCTTACCTGCTCATCTAAAACTGAATTATCTTTACACTGGGCACAGCACCAGCCCCTGTCCTGCATGTATGCCAGGAACACAAATACGGGCATAAACCCCAGTGTGACCCAAGCTTCCACTGGAGTAACAACATTGGGTGAACTAACTCTCACCACAATCAGCATCCAGGCATACGCAAACATGGACCAAACGCTAGTTATCAGGAACACCCCATACTCGCGGATCTTTTTGGGTTCATCCACAGTTACAATACATACTGCTGTTATAAGGAGAAGGTTAAATGCAGCACTACCAATGATAGTAAAAGTTCCAAGAGAGTCTTCCTTGCTTTGGTCTTTCCCAAGACTAAAGATAGCTTCTATGGTGGCGAGCAAGATTTCTGGTGCACTGCTACCAAGTGCCATTAACGTCAGATTTGCTACAGTTTCGTTCCATATTCTAACACGAAATTTCACAACTTCATTTTTATCTGGGTCCCATTTAGACACTTCCCGTTCTCTGGCTGTCATGGTTTCAATACTGTTCATGAAAAGGTCTGATGCAATTGCAATGCCAATGAAAAAGTACCCTGTGCATATAACATAACAAACACCCCGAATAGCCTCATGCCAGAGGTTCTCAGCAGGCAAAAGTAACCAGCTTTCACATCGTGTTTCTGTTGCACTATCCAGAAACTCCACAACATAGCCTCTGCTATAGTTGGTAAAATGCTCATATCTAGCCATTGTTGAGAAGTTGTTTTAATTCAGATAGTTTTTATTGAATCAATTGTTAAATATGGATTCCAACACTGGTTGACCACTGTAAAATTTTCACAAATGCCTTGAAAAATCCATACATCTGTGACTAAATAAATTACACCATGATAAAAGCCCTGTTCAGAATGCTTCGAATAAATCCTATTGTCCAAGATACCACTTAGAAACCAATTTGTATGCAAAACGAATCTAGGAGGAATATTGGTTTAACCATGAAGATCACCAAGTATAGACTTCACTTGCTAATTAGTTTTATCAACATGAATGTATTCTGGTGATACACTCTCTATTCTCCTATTAAAACTGATAAACCATCCTCATCCCCGATATATTCTACTAGTGCAGTGATTCCAAAGGCACGTAAATTTTCCAATGCTTTGAGTACCAGCGTATTGTAGTCCAGATGTTACCTGTAGATAACAGGATTTATGGCAGTTGTTTTCAGCAGGTATATTTTCAGTGGCATGTCCAGTGCCTGTTAAAAGATCCTCTCTTCTCCATTGTACTGATGGTGGATGGAAGAGCAAACTGCCAAGACTAACAGGTCCTGCTTGACAACATCGGTAATTATCCTCACTAGCTCACAGCCATTAGCCCACATCGGCATTTTAGTCTAATTATGTAAACCATAGTTTAACAATAGATTGGATTTTAAAGGGGAACACACAATATTTTAAATTCAATATGTGAAGTATGCGCTGGCTTATATTCTTAGATATCTAACAGAAGATTTCAGTGGTTGTTAAATCAAGGGACTACCAATAACGCATTATAGAATTGTGAGAAATTCCCCAACCAACATAAAAACAGGCAAAATTTGACTTTGACTAATGAATTTCTCTATTCAAATTATTATCTTTTTAAAAGAAAAACCTGAACAATACTTTTTGTCTTAAAGGCTTCTATACATGTACAGGTTTTGTGGGGCCCAAGCCTGGGACCCCCAAAATTGTGAGTCCACCATCTTTAATTTTGATGAGGTAAGATACTTAGAGTAGCAAACAGGTTAGATTGCAGGCCAGCCGCTAATTTACTTGGCGTCTGGCCTGGATCTAACCTGTTTGCATAAGCATAAAGTTGGTTCCTTCACTATAAGGGTTAATGGTTCTCTACCTTGATGCTGTTCATTGCAATAAAAAGTTATTAAATGGTCAGTTATTATCTTGCACAGATAGCACAACAACCTTAATGTCCAATATGACATGATTTATAGAGAATAAAGTGATCCCTTTAGACCATTACAACTCCTGATTTTGGCCAACTTTATGCTGTAGAAATCAAGGGGAAAAAAGGTACACATAAAAATGGTGCATTAGACAAGTGCCTTTTCCAAAATTTTGTATGCCTAAACCATCATAATGCCATTTGTTTCTAAAACTTAGTCCGCTCTAATATTTGATTTGAACCAAATATAAAACTAGATATGGCGTATTTTGTTAATATATGTATCATGAGATTTGTATGTATGCTACTTCAAAGGTATATTGTGTATCCTCATGCAAAAGAGGTCTTCAGTTGTTGTTAAAGTTGTTATTTCATACAAAGTTATATTTAATTCACAACCGTTTAGATGATTTTACTTTGTGGGTACTATATCATGTTGAGAAGATGTTAGGAAGTCATCAAAGCATTAAAACCTTACATTATGATACTTCACTTTAATGCATCATGGTGAAAATTGGAGAAATTGCATGTAACAATTAATATATTCTAATGAGTTCCAAAGTCAATATAAAGAAGAACTAAAGAACTAAAGCAATGGAAAACTCTTGTAAGGTTTTAAAAGATTATTTGTAAATCATTCATGTCTATGATAACAAATATCTCTTAATGTAAAGAACAAAAGACAAATTATGGTCTGACTTCCCCTTTAACTGGGTGTCTGTTTTATAAAGTAAAAAAAATATATCAATTACAAACATTTAAGGTTTTCAAGGTGTTCAATGGAACAATCTGAAGTAGACATGTTTAAACAAAAGAATTCAATAAAATTCCACTATTTGATAATTATCAATGTAAGGCAATCTTTTCATGCACCAATGACTTATTGCAATGGGTAGATTTTAACGCTTCACTATCCATTCATCAATAGGAGATACCATTTAAATCAATTCAGAGGAAATGAAAAGGTATCTTTCTGGCTAAATATATACTTTAGCTCAAAACCTTTAATGCTTACTGTGCAAGAGAAGTGTTCAAAGGTTATTGTCCTTTAAAAAAAGACACTGTAATCTAAAACTGCCACAAAACCTTGCACAAAATGAGTTTAAAACCTTCTTTAAAGTTGAATTACCTCCATAAAAAGCGCCAGATGGAAGTTACTAGTACCAGAGACTATCAAATTGTTTGAGTAGATATCACTGAAACAGATGATGTACTTTCTAGTAACAGTCAATATCTTCTTTTGTCAAAATAAGCCCTAAGTCACTTACTTCAGCACTTCAGCAGTGTTAAAATGTATATGCAAAATGTAATGCGTAGAGTTCCTATTGTCTACCATATATCAAATTGAATACACATCAAATGGATTTTAAGCCATTTAAATCTAAATACCTAAGTGAAATATAATTGTGATATTTCAACTATCTGTTAATTCACTGATATAGGATTTTGAGATTTGTACAAATTGCAAGAAACAACAGCAGCCCATAATTTAAAAGTATGAAATAAAGAGATTTCTAAATGTAGTTTTAAGGTGATGCATTTCTGAATGAAAAATGACATTTTCGTTGTGAAACTTGATAGAGGCCAATCTTTAATGAAAGGTCAATTAGTTGTCTGTTTACCCATAGAATGTTGGGAATTTATCTTAAAAAAGATTTTTGTGTGGTCTTTCCAAAACCTCAAATACCTGCTTAATTTTGTTGAGGAAAGATATCTAGAATAGAAAACAGCTTAGATCACAAGCCAGTCGCCAATTTTCTTGATGCCTGGCCTGGATCTTACCTGTTTGCATAAGCATGAAATCAAAAGTTTTGTTGCATATCCTCAAAATAAGTATATAACAGGGAAGAGGTTGATGGTAATATTAACAGTAATTACATTTGTCACCTAAGAGCTTCTAATGGCTAATAGCATGTTAGTCTTCTTGTATTACAACCTCTTAACTTTCCCTTGCTTTACCAGGTTTGAGATTGTTTTAAACCTGTAAGCAGATAAAGCTGGCTTCAACAAAACCTCTGTCGAAATATGATTTTAGAACATTATTCATCAATTTATCAAATTCAGCATTTGATACACTGACTTTACATATGAAAATAATATATAAAAAAAATTATACAAACATTCAGGCAGGATAATCACGTGACCAGTGTTTACGATCTTAAGTTCGAACAAAATGGCCCTCCCCGAGTATTTTTGCTCTTTTCACCTACTTTGGCCAATGATAGCCACATTGTTTACACCGCATGAGTTGACTATTAACTTTCCAGTTCTGATGGTGTACTGATAACCCATGCTTTGTAAGTGTTAGTTACATCTAACAATCAGCAGAGAAATCACAGTCAACAGGCATGCATGTCAAAAACATTCGATCTTTTAAATATCTTTTGTTAACTGGAATCACTGGCACATCTCTAACTCTCACCGAAATATGTGAATATTCTAATATTTTGGGGGATAACTTTATTCTTTATTCAATTCTATGTATCATTTTAGGCATTGCATTGACTTGTATCATGATATTTTGTCAAAATGACATTAAATTATTTTGTTGAACATGAAGTACATGTTATCATGCAGTAAAGTAACTTTCTTCAGTCCCCCTCTTCCTCTTTATGTATCTTATTTAGAGGTGATCCCATTCATAATGTCGCATGTTTTACTGTATGGAATCAACAATGTATATGCGCCAATGCAATGATTCATGTTGTGCAAATCTAGTATATTTGAATGAAACAAAACCTAGAAATATGTCATTTTGTTTGGTTATTTTTCTTTTAAGAGAACTCAAGACCTCTCTTAGCCTAAAGATCATTGATGAAACGAGCCCCTGGTCAATTGTAGTTCTCTTAGAAAATGAATAAGTGAAGTGAATTAAGTTTAAACGCAATAGTTTTGATAACAAGGGAGAAAAACATACCCTAAATGTAAAACCTAACAAAAGATTGATGACATGCATGTGATGACAAAAGAACAATAGCTCATTCTTTTAAATAATCAACTTCAATAACTCCCATATGGGAATTTGCATCTGTTTCAAATTAAAAGAAATAGCAGACAACCAAAACTCTTAAAAAGGGCATATTTTCTGAAAAATACAAGGTAGAAGCCATTGTGACAACAAGATGAAAAGCTCATTTGCATTAGTTCATCCTTTTGTCATAATGTTCTCTAAGTTTTTTCTGCAGCAGATACAGCAAAGTTTGGCATATAGGAAGAAGGGGATAGGGAGATAAGCAGATCTGTCTAGAATCTTAGTCTTGTCCTGAAACTGGTCATAAATATTAAAGCCTTGTCTATACAGGAAATGGTCTGTCAATATTTATGTAAAGATCTGGTAAACAAGGCTATTAATGCCATCAAGGATGAGAAAAGGAACTATGGAAATGATGCAACTTAACTGTTGCTGTACAAAAGCAGTTATGGATTATAACTCAAGGAACCTTGAACAAGCACTTTTACCTCTGACAACAATGCTTTTTACTCAATCTAAAACAAATATTGGCATGTGTCATGTATACGTCTAAAGATGTTGTCAATGAATATTAACAAGTTAGAGCGTCTTTGCAGAGAACGATTTATAGGCAAAAATTGTAAAAGAACATGAATTTGCACATGGAGATAACTGAGATTCTTATTTTGTCACAATGATTTTTCCATGTTTATTAATCCGTCACATATCATCTAAGGATGATTATTGTCACTTTTATAACCCTTGGCTCAAGAAAATTCTACACTGAAATAATTGGCTGCTATTTGGAATCAAATCATGGCTGTGTCATCGCAAACCCCACTTTGCAAGGCATCAAGCCATCAGATATAAACTCATATCTATCTAAGAGCAAGATGAGTTTAGACATTCAAGTTACACATAATATTTGAAAAAATAAATGTTTTCCCATTCCATTTCAAAGGGTAACCCATGAACATTTGGTTGACTTGTCAAAGAAAGTTTCATATAAACCAGTTCTTCCTATAATAAACATTCTCTAAACATATCTGACTGAAAGTAATGCGGATTAATGAGTGCCTTTTGAGACATATTTGACAATAACGGGGAACATTAATTTTGTTTGTCTCTGAATTCCCAATAAACAAGAGCGTAAATAAAGAAAGAGTTAAACCCATTCCCCTGGGTTAAGATTGAAGGCAGCAGCAAACAATAACTATTATGTTGTTTGAGACATACAGGGTTTCCTAGAATACCATTGAAAGGCACAAACCATTATGATGAAAAGAACCAATATTTAAGACAAGGTATTTCTCTTTTGCTACAGTAGTTTTGTATTCAGTTACAGATAGATTAAGATGATTAAATGGTAAGTAAAAAGACAGTTGAAAAGCACTGCCTTGCAGGACATGGATATCAAAATGGAACATGCTCATCTGAGTTGTCAATTTCATTATCATTAAGTTTTCTCACATAATCCTTATAGTGCTGGAACCAACTTCATGCTTATGTATACAGTTTGGATCACAGGCCAGCCGCCAAGTAAATTGGCGGCTGAACTGTGATTTAACCTTTTTCTAGTGTCATAATGGTGTCTTCACAATCACATAACGTCTATATATAATGTTATTTTTCATACACAATAATTGTCAAACACAGTTGCCTTCATATTCAGACTTGCTACAATGCATTCGTACATTATTTTTCATTATCAAATTCTACCATTTTCATGTTGCATTATCTGTAACAAAAAGGTAATTTCAGAAGAAATTATTCTAAATATTTAGTCAATGTCCAAATCTTGACTCATAAATAAGAAAATTGAAGCTTGCTAATCTGAACACAACTATAATCTTAGTAACTTGAACGCAACTTGATATGTCCTACTAATTGCTATGGAATTAAGCTAAATAATACTAAAATTCAGAACGTACAACAAGAACATTGATCGTGAACAGCATTCTGTCATGTTTAATATATAAATAGATATTTAGTTAACTCCCAACTATTGATGATGTAAAGGTAAATCTGGGAAGATAAATGCAAGGTAAACAAGTGAAAGGTCCATACATAGTTATCTTCCCCAGCAGTTTAAGAGAAAGTTAGACACATCTATGTGGTTCGATTGATCTTCATATATATCAACAATTCAGGGAAGCAAGGACAACATACAAACTCAATGCTTGAATCATACACCAAAGCATTTTGAGTGGTTTACAGCATACTTTATCAGCATGGGTTAGCATTTATTTTTTCTTTTCAATCAGAATCAATAGTCCATATTATGAACAATGCACTCAACTGTTTTAAGTGAATAAATATTCTTGTGAATAAAACAATGAAATGATCAAAGAGAAATAAAGTTCGTTTTGTAGCCATCGATTTGAGGAAAAGAGAGTCTAGTTTCATTGTTGTGCCTTTAGTTGTTTGTCTGTGTCTGTCATATTTCTGACAATAATCTTTTCTCTTTTTTTTTCAGATAAAATTTCCTATACATTTGTAACTTGCAGCTGATGGATGGAATTGAAGCATATTTTAGAAATTTATGAAGAAATAAGAAAAACTTGCAGATATATGTGATTGATAATTTAATATTGGAACAATTAACACACTAGGAGGATTCTGCTCAAAATGAGCAAATTTTCCTTTCTTCACTATGTGAAAAAATTTCCACTGCATAAAAGATCTTTGATTTCGCCAGCATTGGAGGAAGAATTGAAATATTTAAGCTTAAACTTCATATACATATGGTATGTTATTCAAAAGGTTTCAACGTTATGTAACAGTTTAAAATCATTTAAGAACTGTATATCAAAAAAGCTTTTATTTTGCAGTTATAAATAAAAAGTTTCCCCGGCCATCTATCAGTACAAGTATAAAAAAAAATTGCAAAAGGACACTCAAAATTAAGTGATTTTTGCCTATAGAAATTGGTTCAGATTTTTGTGATTTGTGTATGTCCTGCTTGCTTGTAGAAAGACCAGTAGTCCCAACTGGTGGCTTGTGTCATCCTTTAAGAATAGTAGACTATTTGTGGTCACATAATAGGTATAAAATTCAAGAGTAAAGTTCAAGAGTCAAGTCAACCCTGTTCTAAATAAGGAAATTTGCCCCTTGTCAAAATGATTGACCGTAAACATTAAATAAGAGGCAATTTCCCTACAGTTCAATTGCACTCTAATGGTACTAAATTGGATTGGCTAGAAAATGTGTAGAATTAATGTGTTAAAGCAAACGTTCTTATCAAGCATAAAAAAGCCATTTGTTCACTTTATCCACCACTGGTTTCATTGATCTTTGCTAATACAGCAGTCTCAAGATGAACTAAAGAAAACACTGTCATGGCAACAAAATCTCAGCAGATCAATTATTCTTGACAACCCTTCCTATGTCTGGAGCAGACAACTTAGACCAACCTGCACTTTATAAATTTTGGATTTACATAATGTCAAGTATATTTCATTTATGTTAAAGCAGCTATTCATTAGTTCTAGTTTTCTGAGAAATCTACATGTACTAGGGTTTACCAAGAGACAGTCCTGTCAGTCTGCCATAGTATGTGTGCTGGCTATACATTCTTGAATGTCAAGTCCAAAATTTCAATCTATTATAGCCATCTTAACTCACAGTCAACAAATATGAATCACTGGATAGTTAGGATTATCAAAATGCTTAATTCAAATCTGAAAAACTAAATAAGAAAAGAAAGTTTTCTGCAACCCAAACATATCTCAATGCAATGCATAGATATTGGATAATCCAAGACATTTTATAAAGTAAACCGCTCACTTTCTCCTTCAATTACATGTCATTTTCGTTGGATTTGAATTCTTGTTGCTAATCAGAATGCTTTCTATGTGACAAATTCAAATAAGCACCAAGAAGAGTAGCATTTCACCAAATGACTTAAAAGGATATTTATATACATATTAACATATGTCTAAACTGATAAATATGAATATTATCTAAACAAAAGTACAATATTGCAATGTGGCACTACATAGATTACATTCCATTACCTTGACATCTACCTTTGCATTCTCTCTAAACTCAGGAATAATTTGAAGGTTCATTGAAAGATTTAAGTAACACATTCATAAATGTGCAGCATAACTAAAGTTTCCCAAAAAACCACAAAGTTTCCCAATAAACCACTGACATACCCAGTAATACTCATAAATCAAGGGTTCAGTGCAATACTACAGTAAGTGTTGCACTTATGCGAAGCACTTACTATAGTCTTGCATTGAACCCTTGATTAATGTTATCAAAATTCAAAACTTACATTATCATGATCCTCCTGGTCCACCTTTGTTTTCTTGCACCACCAGCCATTATCCTGACAATAGGCAAACAGTACAAACAAGGGCATGGCCAACAGGGTAACCCATGCTTCCCATGGTTTGATCACATCAGGAGAGCTATACTTCACAACAAGTAACATCCACACATACGCCCCAATGGAAGCCACGGCCGTAAACGCAAAGACACCAAACTCCCGAATGTACTTCACCTGGTTATCACCCACTGACACAACACATATAGACGTAATGATGAGCAAATTAAACGCTGCACTTCCGATGATGGTAAATGTACCGAGGGAATCTTCAACTGTGTCACTGCCAAGGTTCTGCAGAGTCTCTATGGTTGCCAGTAAGATTTCAGGAGCACTGCTCCCAAGTGCCATGAGAGTCAGATTGGCAACGGTTTCGTTCCACACCATTATCTCCCGCTCCACCTTTGCATTATTTTCCTTGTCCCATTTTACTATAGTCCGTTTCTTGCTGGTTATCACTTCTATTGCACCCATGAAAATATCCGAGGCGATTGCGATTCCAACAAAGAAATATGCAATTGCGAGAAGGTACAAGAACCCACGAAGAATTGGACTCCATAAGTTTTCCGCTGGCAGTAGGAGCCAGCTTTCGCAGCGGTCTGTGGTATTGCTGCTTAAAATCTCCACCACATACCCCTTGTGGTAATAATTCCTGACTGTGACACTCATTGTTATTAGCTTTTGTTATTTTCTACAAACCATCGTTCCTGAAAAAAGAAAAAGAAGTTAATGTTTTACTGCAAATGCATTAATCCTTTTGTACATTCTTTTGCATTTGGTTTTAACAGAAATGTTGCACTACTTCTACAAACATAGTGAAGGGTTATTATGTAGATAAAACGCATATAAAAATCTATCACAATTTCTACAGAAATAAAATTTTTATAGATATAACAATTATATAATATTTACAATGCATAACTGAGGTCAATCAAAATCTGAAAAACAATGATAAAAAAGGGTGCCTATATCAAACATCAAACATTTCAGTAACAATTATAATCATGATAATAATAACAATTTGATCTACATTTCAAGACAATTATGATAAAACTATATGAGTAACAAACCTCTACAAATCACAAATACAAAACTATCCATAACATTGTGGTGTATCAAGGTGTTAAATCGTTTCTCACTTTAATTTTCAACCCAGTTAATAATTAAACCATAAATAATCTTATAACCAGATTAAATCCTTTTGTATGTTCCTTTTAAGGACTCTTGATCAGAAAGGTTCACTATATGCATTGGTCAATATGTAAGCAATACACTGTAGTTTGGTTGTAAAATAATCATGTTTACCCCAGTTACATTTTAAGAGGTATAAACAAAGTCTTGTAGGGAAAAAAAATCATAGGCATCAGACTAGCAAATGCAGCCTTGATCTCTTTGTACCTCCCTCATCAATTGTCAACAACACTTACTTTACTTTAAGGAGATATATTTTTGATGATTCAATGACAAAACATTCAATCAAAAGTAAAAACTTCTAAGGCAAAAGAAATCAAAGCGCTGATAGTGCTGAAGGACTAAGGTGCGTTTAAAGTAAAGCAAGATGATTGAGGATACATTTGAAAATTTCTTTAGGCAACATCTTGAGGAAAACAGCTGCTCCTTTTACCACCATTACTATAATTATTATTTCTGTGAACAGAGACTGAACGATAGTCTATTTTTTGAACATCTGGACATTTTACGATTTCCCATGAGGCAACAGTTATAATAATATAGAGAAAAACAAAGCGAGAAAATCCGGACTACATTCCTAGTTTCAAGAAGGTATTAGTCCGCACAGTGAAGGCATAATGAGTAATTGGGGTCAGACCGCTGTTTGTGTATCGATAAAGTACAGTCCCTCAAAAAGTGGTATGTGAATTCAAGGGTCTAAGAAGCTGATGCACCCTTAGTCCAAAAATTGCTTTTAATAATATAGCAATGTTTTCTAGCAGAACAATGTCTATAGCAACATGGTGCAAACATCTCATAAGCTCAAATGACATTAGAAAAACAGGGTGTAATAAACATCGATGGAAAAGGATTATTTCCTAAATGTTGACCTAGAATATGATAAATAACATAAGTTATGGTCAGTTGGAATATATCTGATGCTCATATTAGGTTTGTATTTACATTAAAAAAGTACAAGAATCTATTTTTCTTCAACCTAAGGAACATCATTTATCTTTATTTACCATAAGTTGAAGACCCACACACCAGTCAGATCATTTCCTGAAGAAGGTGTCTTTAAAATACAAATGTAATAAACTGCTCCCAAACATCCCAACAACAATTTTTTTCATTAGATATTCAGAGAAAAAAAGAAATATCAAAAGAGAAAATATTTTATTGCAAGCAAAATCTCTGTTGGTCACAAGGTTTCTATATATTCTTGTTTGAATTTGTACATCAATAAAGTGGATGAGAAATTAACAACTCAAGTTTTGTTAAAGGGATAAGTGCAAAATCCCTCTGCAAACCATTATTCCCTCCCACTTCGACAATATTTCATGTAATTCATGGTTTACAAGAAAGACTGTTCTAAGTCCTCGTCAACAGTGCAAAGATTTACTACAGTCTTGCAACAACTACTTAGATGACTCGCTCTTCAATCAAATGTTTTATTTGAATTCACATGCAACACAGATGATGAAACTACAGAATGTTAGGAAGAGATGGAGCAGATTGGTTCTTTCTTTGCTTTTAAGCCTTAGAATGCTGGGTAATTTTCTAAAAATAGATTTTTGTGTTGTCTGCTTACCAATATCTTAAATATGTGTTTAATTTTGATTGGGAAAAATACTCAGAGTAGCAAACAGGTTAGATCACAGACCAGCCACCAATTTACGGCTGTATACAACTAATAATCATGTATTCAGATTGAAAAGTGTTGTAATGGTTTTGAAATTCATTGTATACCATTTAAACATACTTAGATATCTTGTCAGTGTTACATTATAAATCAATCTTGCACTCAGAAGCTATTTTTTTTTCTAAATACTATAGTGCAATTCAAAAACTGCATTATTCCCCAACCTCTTATATAGACTTACATATTTTATTGTGTGTCAACAAGCACCTTTTAGCAACCTGTTTGAAGAAGTGATTACTATACTAGCTGTTCTAATACCATAAATAAATAGTATCGTATATTCATGCATTTTTGTTGTTAGCTGCTCAGTTAAATTTTAGGCTACAAATATATTCCTATAAAGAGGGAAAAGGTTGATCATCCATGCAACTCAATGCTGCTTTAACCTGTTCAATCATGTGGGTGATATCTCATTTTTCTGGATTGATCTATTCTGCTATTTTGAACAGTAGTTCGGTTTTATCTTGGTTGTCAGTGTACATGGTTTATGCTCTCTGTAATTTCGTATGATCACTGTACAATAATCTGTCCAAGCAACAGACTGTTTGTTCACAATCTTACTGTAGTTGAGAGAAATCATCACAAAAACTTTGTTAACACCTTCATCAATAATATCTCATATATGTGCATGGATATATGGCTCTGAACGAACAATTCGTTATTTTGTTACAGTGGTATTTAATACACCATTTTAGTATTTAGTATTTTTTTTTTTTTTGGGGGGGGGAGGGGGTCACTTTTTCCCATTGGAGGGCTGTATGAAAGGACAGGAATTATATCACAAACTTGATGCTTGTATTTATAAAGAACTTCAATCATTTTTCAGCTGAATGTTATCCAGGTGTCAAACAGTAACTTGGCAGATGATGAAGAGTTAGAGTGCATAGAACATTGTTCTTTTTATCCAGACAAGATCTCTTCTCTGTTCTGAACAACACAATTGACACATAGATCCAATCTTTGCCAAAGTCACCAAGAAAATTGCCAATGTAATTCCCTGAAACACAGTTCCGGATAAGAGAAGTATCTCATAGCCAACTTTTTAATTCCTTCTATAGACCCCTTTTTGTGTGTTATCCTTAACAATATAGTGTAGTCACCCAGTTCAAAATACTTAGTAAAAGGGTTTACAAAGAAGTAATTAACCAATAAGTGCATGCCAAATATTATGTCAAACACACCATTATCTGGGTTTGGCAAAAAGATTTGCAGTTAAACCGAATTAGCATGTAATTGGACTGTTACAAAAACTATGTGTGAAGAGTTATTTCTTGGTGCTAGACCAGTTACCACCTGGATAGAGGAAGATAAAAAACAGGCATATAAACCCATTAGACTATGAATGCTTATTCTTCTACAGACATATCAGCCCATTAGACTATGGATGCTCATTCTTGTTCACCCATGCAAAGCAACCTACAAAACCACTCAGATACACTTTTTGTAGGTGAAAAAATTGCCATTTGTCCTGATAATTGGTCTCTCAATTATGTAGTTATGGTTTTAATCCAGACCTGTCAATGCTGTTAATGTATGATTCTTTTAAGCAGAGTTAACAAGCTAATTCATTCCATCATATGGGAATAAGTGACTGGTTCATGTTGAAATCAATGGCCGATACACAAAAATATAAAAAAAAAAAACAGCATAAAGTGTACATTTTCTTCATATTATTAGGTAGAAACAATTGCGACAAAAGGATAAATTGCTCAATATAAGCAATTTATCCTTTTGTCTCAGATGCTTCGAAGATTGGTTTTATGAGGTAATTTGTTAAAATCTGTTTAAATGATGCAAAGCTAGAGATTATAGAAGAATAAAGGTGAAGATGTTAAGATAAAACAGAATCAGAAAACAATTACACTCAAGAGCCTGCTGAGTGAACTTTACTTCTTGATTCATGAATTCAAATAAAATACTCTCCACAGATAGTTTGATAAACTAAATTAAAGGGTAATAAAGAGAAAAAAAGAAATTGCCCTCAACCTTTTCATTTTTTTTTTTTTTTCATTTTTCATCTGCAGCAACAGATTTTACAAAGAGGATGTTTCTTTATAAAAGCTTTTTTGGGGTATGATATCTACAGTTACATTATAAAGGGCACACATATTTTTATCTTTTTTATATTCTTATCTTTTTTTTCTAAATCAATCATGTTTCGAACAACTTCTATTTATCTAACTATAATTGACATCACTTATCAGTGGGGGTCCTGCATGGGTTAGTGGTTTAGGTGGTGGACAAAGAACTCTAGGGCCCTGAGAATTTGAGTGACACCTCTGGTTTTGAGGGAGTATCCTTTGTATCGTTTGTAAGTCACTTCAGAGCCCTAGTCTAGTACTGGTGGATCAAGGAAAGCCATAACATAAGTGAGAATTGTTGACATTGCGTAAAGCACCATACGAATTAAAATACTTATCAGGCTTTAAGATTCCTCATTGACATCTGTGGATATCTGTGGATATCTGCATGCTGTTCAGATATAACCGATAACTTGGTTTTTTATATGGTGTTTTACATCACATCAACATTATTTCAGTTATGTTGCGATGCCCAACTCTAAATGATGGAGGAAGACCCCATACTCAACTGCCAATAAGGGCTGACCAAGCTGAGTAGAACCATTGGCATTCTGTAAGTCAGTCTGAACACCACATCTCATGAAAATCAAAATGCCGTCACAGGGCTATAACTTGAGACAAAACCTGATTCTTATCAAAATCAGATTCAAATTGACAGCGATACTGACAAGTATGCAAATTTTCATTTTCTTAGAAATAAAGGTTGAGAAAAAGTGTAACGAAAGGAAGAAATATTTGTTAAATGTCATAATTACCCCTCAACTGGAAGGTTTCATAAAGTACTATGGTGAGTCCTTCCCTTTTGTGAAGGACTTATTCTAGTCTAGCACTGATCTCTTGGAACAGACATTTTATCTGCAGGTGTTTTAAAATGGATGTATAAGAAATAATGGTGTTAGTAAAGCCCAGCTGCTTATTTGGACCATCAGATGTTCAGAGTAATAATGTTGATAGTATTCCTTACAACAAACAACAACAAACAATATCATTTACACCTGCTGCAGCATACAAACAATAAACAGTTGAATCTTCAAAAGATCATTCCCTTTAGTAATCTTTTTCATAAAGCTAGATGAGACGTTTATCTCCTTTTTCAAAGGATAATTACAACACTAATATTTTGAATCTTTTTGCTTTTGTGAAGGAGTTGATTTGATTTGGAATTTCCTGAGAATTGTCACCCCTCAAAACGCTATATTTTTGTGTCGTCTGCTTTCAAAAACCTTAAATATCTGCTTAATTTGTTGAGGAAAGATACTCAGAGTAGCAAACAGGTTAGAAAATTATTTGGCTGGCCTGGATCTAAACTGTTTGCATAAGCATGAAGTTGGTTCCAGTGCTGTAAGGAATTTATTATTTACTATTTATTACGATAAAGACATATTGCAGCAGTCTGCACACCTGTCCATGTTCCTTGTAATTTCTCACAAGTGCAGCAGTATATTCTTTCAAAGCTGTTGCCTGCTTTCTCACATGATAATCGTGTGATGATATGAGTGATATACATCACAAAAGCACAACAGCTACGGTAAACAACATATACATACTTTATGATATTGGGCTTTTTGTGACAAAATCAAAAATTGCTTGTTTCCTAAATTATTCCTCTTTTCTCAAAAACAGTTTCTTGAATCTCCTTCTGTGCACAGGTCAAAAGCAGCATAAATTCAGTAATGGGTTCCTTCACCTTCATATAAATTAAGGGCAATAGGTGCAGACGCATCAAAATTGTATAAAATTGCAATATCAGACTAATGAGTAAACAAACTATTCTTTTATCTCAACAATATTTCTGAAACAAACATCTGGATGCACCAACATTAATAGTTTTTCTTAAATCAATTTAACCGTGTCCAATATGTGATCAATTCGATAAAGCTAGCATCAAAGTAACTATCAAGGCAGTGAACGTTGTATTGAAAAGGCTTCTGTAAATTGATTAAATATCATTCTATTCATTGTGATAAGAGACGAATTCGCTCATCATCTTCAAATACTGTCTACCACATGGACATACTTAGTCGTTTGGTATTTTTAAAGGCTGATGCTAATGCAAGAAATAACAACCAATTACCATCCCTGTAAGTAAATTCTAGGAAAAACAATTGAATGAACATAACTGATGAAGTCTTCTTAAATTATGGTTTTTCATCATAGGTTATTCAATGATATCTTAACATTGATTATAATAAGCATTTCAAATAGCAGTTTGATTACAAATATGTACCATGCAGCCAGATATTAATTCATTAGTTTACTGTAAGGATGCTTTGGACACAATTATCAGAATGTATAAACTTGTACAGGCAAGTAGGTGCAGCTAAACTCACAGACTTTAACATCACACATAGACACAAACAAAACATCATCTGACAAGACATAGACATACAAAACAAAAATCATGACAATCTATGGCATCACCTACAGCTTCCAAGACAGTCAGACACACACAAACCATATTTGCAGACAACATTTAAAAATTTAACGTAATTGAAAATAATCTTCTGTTAGGGCAGAAAACATTGTGGGAAAAGGAGAAAAGGATAAAAGGACCTACTTAAAAAGCCATTCACTTGACCATACTGATTTGCCATTGTGTTCCTATTCTAAGCAAAAACTAAAAGACTAAACAGTTAGAACTTTAAATGCAATCAGAAAAACTCTATCTGATAGTAACAAACATGCAATTTCATGAAATGTTTATGAAGCTTAAAGGAACATCAAAGGAGAGTAGTACAAATAAATTACTGAAAAATTATATGGAGTTCTTTTATCATGTTCATAAAAGTCATGAGAATTAGTTTACAAATGCATTGAGACCCTTTTAGAAAGATTTATTTAAAATAAGTTATTTTGTGCTTGAAATATTGTTGTCTCCAATTCAATCATGTTTGTAAACAAAATGTTTGTTTACATATTCAAAATAACAAACTCTGATTGGTCGTTTCGAAAATAAGTGTATCAACTGTAAAGGTCAGAGGTGAAGAATCAGGAAATCTGAATTATAAAACTAGCTAATCTGGATTATTTCTGGTTAACTTTCACATTTAAGTTGTGCTGATGGTGTTTTCTGGTGATAACTATTTGAATCTGTCCAAAAGTTTTTAACAAATAATATAGTTTGATATAGCATTCATCTCCTTTAATGGGCCTTTAATTCTATGGGAATAAAGCGAAACTTTTAAGAAGGTCATAACTAAAGGCTTGCACCTAAAGCCTTAAACATATTTGAGTAGCGGTCAACTAAAATAAGCATGCACTGATAAAAGTTAATTACTTTTCACAACTTGGAACTAAAGTGTAAAATCCATTTTTTTATTAAATGAATAAATCAATAAGTATATAGCCTAATACAACATAAAGAATCATATATATCTAACTGCAACAGATGACTTAAAAGGTGCTTGTTCTAAGACATATGCAGTAAAATCAAAATTTTACAGGATATCAATGTCGTTTACTCTTAATGCATCCAATAAGCGTTTTCTTCTAAATTACGAATAAAACAGTTTGCATTTTATTTCACTTCGATCAGTTGGTAATTTTTCATTTGACAGAATGTCAACCAATACATCTTTTATAGTTTACCAAAAGCAAAAATTTTGACTGTACCAAATTTAAAGAGTTTGCAGACGACATTTCAAAATGTGATAAAATTGGAAAATAATCTTCTGATAGGGTGGAAAACATTGAGGGAAAAGGAGAAATTGCTTGTTACAGGCAGTTCCTTTGTTTTCCAGAGTCGTCTGAAACAAACTGATGAAATGTCGTTATTGTTTGGTAATGGGTAATCTTTTAATGTGCAGCAGAAGGCATTCAACATAAAACATGAAATACTAGATTGCTTCCACAAGTAAAATTGCCCATATGATCAACAAGACATAGGAGTACCATTAGTGGACTTAATCTTACTAAGGTGCACTTAATAAAAGGAACCCCTTATATTTGTCATGGGCAAAACACTGTATAGGCATAAAAGGAGCAATTCATTGTTAGTTTTCAAAAGATTATTGATAATTGCATCTTTGGTAAAACCATACCATGATAGTACTAAGATTAAAGTTTTACATTGTGAAGTTTACATTCAAAAGTAGTTTAATCATGTTGTGGTAGGTAATGAACCGATCTATTTGTAATTCCTCACAATAATTGAAAATATTCTTTCGAAACCTCTACCTGATTTCTGACATGAATGTAAAATGATGAGTTTAAAGGCCCATTAAAGGAGATAATTGCTTTATCAAACTATATCATTTGGTAAACTTTTGGACAGATTCAAATAGTTATCCCCAGAAAAAACCATCAGCACAACTTAAATGTGAAAGTAAACCAGAAATAGCCCAGATTAGCAAGTTTTAATTCAGATTTCCTGATTATTCACCTCTGACCTTGACAGTTGATACACACATTTTTTAACCGACCAATATGAATTCAATATTTTGAATATGTTAACAAACAGGTTGTTGATAAACATGATTGAATTGGAGACAACTATATTTCAAGCACAAAATAGCTTATTTTAAATGAGTCTATTAAATAGGGTCTCAATGCATTCATAAACTAATTCTCATGACTTTTATGAACATAATAAAAGAACTCCATATATTTTTTCAGTAATTTATTTGTACTTCTCTCCTTTGATGTGCCTTTAAGGAGATGAATCATGTTGCAATGAGAGATGAATAAATGTCAGAAACTGAGACTGAGCTAGCATCTCAAACTTGAGACCCCTGTACTTCAAGTCTGACTCACCTCTCACTGAGTTATTGATGCTAAATATATTAATTACAGCTTACAGCTTTATAGTTCCTATATAACAATAGTTAAAGTCTTAGAAAAGTTGTCTTGCTAAGTGACAATCCTGATAAAAAGAATGAAAACAGGATTCAAAGCAAACAGCTTGTAAAGCAGATTGTTTTGCACTTAATTTAGTAACACTTTTGACCAAAGTTACAATAATGCAAACATAGAACAATTTTTTTTCTCAAAACAAATTTTGTCTGATGCAGAAAAATCAAAAGTTTTCAGAAATATTGAAGTTCTAACTTACATGGATCTTTCAACACATCCTATTGTTCCAATATGTCAATCTGTTTCCAAAACAATATCACACTGGTAATGGCACTATTGCCAGAAATTCTCTGCACTGTCTGTAATAACAGACTCTATGATCTGACAGCCAGCCAACATTTTCTGCTTTCATCAAAACCAGGTTTAATTTACTTAGTCTCTTCATCATATAGATACACATGTCAAAGCATTTAATTTTCCTTTTAATGCTTTGTGATAAAAGAAGAATATCTTTTTTCCTTTAGCAACAAAGTTTCGATTTAGAAGCCCAGTAACAGTCATAAAAACAATTTTCGGCATTATATAAAATCTGTTTTTAAACAACTCTGAGAGGTATTGGGTTATATTTTCAATAAGTAAATATCTCAATTTAAAAAAGTTTTTATGCTTTTAAAATTCAACTGAAAGTCTCAGCAGTGCATAATCCCTCCATGCATGTTAATAATACAACCATTTTGTACAGCCTCGAGAGTAGTTTGAATTAAAAAAGGCACCCATGCTTAATCCGTTATTTTTAAGACTGCAATTTACATAACACTGAATTGGAGAAGATTCAATAAATTAGTGGACTATATCAATTGAGAAGTGTGAGTGAGCGTCAGTGCTCTCTCTTTCCATGTGGTGCCAATACTGTTCAATATATCAATATCAATAAACATTGATCCTTAACCCTTTACCAAACGACAAATTTTGGACTGTCCCAAATTCAAAGATTTAAAATGTGATGAAATTGAAAAATATTCTTCTGAAAAGGCAGAAAACATTGTGGGAAAAGGAGAAATTGCTCTTACCTGTTTTCCAGAGTCATCTGCAACAAACTGTTCAAAAGTCGTTATTGTTTGGTAAAGGGTTCAACAGTTATGACTAATCAATCATTTCCCTCACTCCTCATAGGCATGTTAGCTCATTACTTCACATTCAAATGTACTTTGCAGATATCCTTTCTGATATATTAAATGAGGTTTTTCAGGACATGGTCTATTTTGTTCTCACCATTAATTATTTCCCCTGCGAAAACTTCAAAAACTTATTCATGAACATTCATAAACATTGAATGGCCATTCATGAACACAAAAGTGTTCTTAACCTGTTCATGAACTTCAAGATCATGTTCATGAACATCAAGATCAAGTTTATGAATGTATTCATGAACCTGTACTTAGTGTTCATGAAGTTATTCTTGAATTTTATGAACAAATTTCTGTGTTCTAATACAGCCATGATAACCTTCATGACCATTGATTAAGTTCATGAATAAGTTCCTGAATCTTTTGCAGGGTTTTTCTTACCTGGGAAATTAACCCTTGGGTTGGGAAGAGTATTTTGCAGTACTAATATGAAAATATCAGAAGCCCCGAAAAAACTCTTACCACCATAAAAACTGATGAAACTTTTTAATATAGAACTCCTTCCAAATCTTATTTATTCAATATTCCCAGCAAATAAACTAGTGCTTAGAGACACATGATAATATAATATGAAATCCCAGATGGGAAATTTATTTTACACGTAAGTAGAGTTAATTTCTGTTGCTTCAGTTCATCTCTTGTTTGTTTGAGGTTTCAATCATAGTCAAAACTAAAGAGCAGCATTTAAATAAACTTGTGGATGGAGCAAGTTTTCAATTTCATTGCTTTAAAGTTGCATTAATTTTCTTACCTGTTTTTCCATTGAATAAGAAAAAGTAAAACTAGATTTTGCGCCTTTTTTGCTTTGATAGTAATATTACTTTCTAAACAGTTTTGGGATTGCTCATTAATGCACCTTGCTAGCATCACATGACTTAAGCCCATTAAGTAGTCTTTTTCCAGGACACCCTTATTCATATGAATGTTTTTCACAGTGTTACGTAACCGCCTAACTCTCTGCAGCATAGCAACATTCAAATAGGACAAGATCTAACCTCTGCGTTACTGAGCCAACTCTTTAGCTCAGTGGTTATGGTCTTTGACTGTCACCCGGATTCGAACCCTCACAGGGGGATTATAAATCCAAAGTGGATTTTTCTAGCTATGCTTTGTTACGGCCATTGTTAGTAAGAACACAAAGACAGTCAATGTATACTAAATAGCTTGTTTAAAATAAAAGCAAAATCTTTGTTAAAAGGTTGAACAGGGTTGTGAAGCAAGTAAATATTAATATGCAACAATTTAATTCAGTAAAGTCATTTCTCCATAGAACACATTTCATTTAAAAAAAAATTAAAACCCTATCTTTAAGATATTCCTTCAAAAGGAAACATACATCTTGCAGTATATGGTAAAGGAATACCATTTTTCGATCTGTCTCTTTATCTCTTATACAGGTTAATGATATAAGAAAATATCCAATACAGGGTGTTCATTATAAAATTATCTAATCCTGTTTGATGTGAAAGATTCTCATATAAACATTTGCATCCTTTTTACCCTTATAATGCTGAAACCGACTTCAGGATTATGCAAACAGGTTAGATCCAGGCCAGCCGCCAAGCAAATTGGGGGCTGGCCTGTGAACTAACCTGTTTGCTACTCTAAGTATCAGTCTTTCCTCACTCACTCACTTTCATCAAAATTAAGCATATATTTAAGGTTTTGGAAAGCAGATGACACAAAAATCTGTTATTAGAATCTTACTAACATTCTAAGTGGTAACCCTTTCCATCATAACACAGATAATAAATTAAGTTTGTTGAAGCAAACAGAATTGATATTTTTGTTTTAAATAGGAAAATTTGTTCATTTAGAACAAATTCTTCTTTTGTTACAACAGTTTATAAAATCAACAATTATAGAGCTTTTCTTGGATGTTGGTTATCATGTTGCAGCTTGTTTTGATTTTCTGCATTTAATGTTTAGACAAAGGGAGAGAGGTAAGTACAGTGTGTGTGCACCTATCATCAGCCTTGATGAACATGTTCATGTCTAACAACGAGATTGGCAACGATGCAATGCACCCTGTCATTAACAGGTAGGAATAGACTAATTAATTGTTAGGTATGCTCAACCTCCAAAGAGTTATGACGTGAATATAATTATCTCATTTTGGATTAACAACACATTCACTTTTATCGTCTCCCATATGACTTTGAAAGTACATGTTCCAGCAATGAAAAGTAACATCCAAAGAAATGATGAAATATTTCTTTGCTCATAATAAACACTTTGGCCTGGGTCAAATAAACCAAACTCTCGCAACTTGCAATTTTCATAACATATTTAAATGGTCTGTATTTAAATGATTAAGAGCTAAGAATCATTCAGAGATATTTCTTAAAATTACAAGGAGGGAAACAATTAGAGTTCAGGTGAATCTAAATGTTTTGAAATAAATGTGTTTTTCAATTAAGCCAGGTAAAATGATAGTTTTGTACCTTAAGAAACCACCCATTAATATAGTCTAGCTTTTCCATTACTCAGAATGCAACTGAAACACGTGGAAAAGAAGGCCAGCTCCCTGATACAAGCATCACTATTGCGCATATTAGGAAAATAACATTCTAAACAATGTCACAGAGGGACAATTTGCATAACATATGCAATTTCCCATTGTTGCACTTGCAATATAAATCATGCTGTTGTTTTTACATTCTCTTTATCTGTCAATCTGTTCTCATGTATGAATGTTTTAAATCCTTTAAACGGGTTGAAAAGCATTTTTTAATTCAAACAATTTGAAGATTGTAACAAACGATTAATTCTCTCATTAATTAAACTTCTTATTTCATCAGCAAATTTCAATTTCAGCGATTGGTTTATTTTTTCAACTCAGCAATCACCCTTTTACTTTATTTTTACGTCAACTTTTGGTCTCACGCATTCCCTCACATGGGGAATCGTGGCAGCTAAAAATTGAAAGCAACAAGGGGAAAATGATAAAGTTTGTAAAATATAATTTATCTTAAAGAAACTATTTCAACCAATTGGGAAAAATGCTCAGGCGTATATGGATTGAAATGGGGTATAATTAAGTAAGAGGCTTAGTGCCATTTGATGCAAATCAATGCAAGAATATTGTCATTTATCATAATTGCAGCAGAAGACATTAAAAGGTAATTATCAAAAAGAAAAAAATATCTTTACATTAAAAATGAAAACTGTGGCATTGTTGTTCGGGTTCCCATGATTTAACAATGATATAACACTATACAAAATTTTTTGAATTAGTACACCAAGACCATTTTATATTTAGTAGAAATTAACTAAAGCAGTTTTTCAACCCTTTCCCAAACAACAAATTTTCGACTGTCTCAAATTGAAAGAGTTTACAGACAACATTTCAAAATGTGATGTAACTGAAAATAATCTTCTGATATAGCAGAAAACCTTGTGTGAAAAGGAAAGATTGCTTGTGACGAGCAATTTCTCCTTTTCCCACAATGTTTTCTAAAGTCGTCTGCAAAGCGGTCAAATGTCGTTATTGTTTGGGAAAGGGTTAACCCTTTACCAAAGACCAAATATTCGACAGTCTCAAATTGAAAGAGTTTACAGACAACATTTCAAAATGTGATAAAAAATGATCTTCTGATAGGGCAGAAAACATTGTCGGAAGAGCAATTTCTCCTTTTTTACTGCAATGTTTTCCATAGCCGTCTACAACAAACTGGTCAAATGTCATTATTGTTTGGTAATGGGTTACATAAACTTATCAAGATTTTATATACTGTTCAGATATATACATTCACATCAGAACAACCAGCCCAAGATTGCCAACTGACACAAACAATCATGCTCGTATGACAGAATGAATACAGTATCTACTGAGGAAATGTGAAAAATCTACACATCACCACAACTGTCTATATCACAGGGTAGCTTCCACATATCAGCTTCATTTCTGACAACACAATAATTACAAACCACGTTTATGATGTGTTAGGAATATGGATTCACCAGCATTCTCAGACTAGTCAATTACAAAGTCAGTGACTTACAAGCAATTCATTACGTTTTTGTACACTTGACAGTGGCTTATCACAAGAAAAAGAAACTCTTGTTTCTGTGAAAGTCACATATTCATAACATTATGACAGGTAGTCATCCTCTTTTTTATCTCTTTTATACTCCAAGCATTTACCATAACTCCACTTGCACAACTTAAAAAAAAAAGCATATTCTAAAGGCTTTTAATTACCCCCAAGATAATAAATCACATAACAAAATCTGCAGCAAACCAAGCTTTGTTATTTAAAAGAAATCTGTAACAGTTTACTATTAAACACAACTCAATAAATCACTTAATCATTTACCTCTTCTTTATCATTTCCAGAAGAGACTTATTTTTATAGTTGCAAAATCTATTCAAAAAATCTATTTAATGGTCAATCACAACTTGCTGCAAAGCTGTCTTCATGGTCTTAAAAAATATGCAAAGGATGACATTTCCTTTTTCATTAAAACGGCCTGTAAAAATCAAAAGCTACAAAAATTGCTTAAACATAGGTGCTTAAAATAATTAGTACCTATTTACAAAGCTTTCTTAGCAATGAATTCAACACTAACCAACTAAGAGTACATTGATATATGAGTAAATAAATACAGTATTTTGATTGTAAAAATAGATCATAGATGTTTTACTATTTGCGCTGGAAGGTTGTGATTGAAGAAATAATTGCTTGTTATAATGAATAGCAAGCAGTCACTACTTTAGCTCATTACTGTTTCATGTCACTGGCTGCAGGTAAAAAGATAAGCTGTCTGAGAATGTAAGAGAGATAGATCAAATAAATCTTAGTTTAAACTTATTTATTTTACATCGATTGTGACGGAAGTTTGAAGCTTGTTTAATTCATTCTTGATGACTGCTTCCTGGATACTGCACCAGTACTTGGGCCGAGTTGTGGGTTAGCCCCGGCAATTCTCACCTCGCTTAATGGGGATTCGAAATAAATCTTGTGTAACTGTTGTGTCCATCTTGTAACAGAAAAGATCAAGAATTCATGGATAATAATCATTTCCTCATTCGTTCTCAAAACAAAACATATTAAATGATTCAAACTGATTTATGACCTATTCAAAAAGCATAAACATACATCAAAACAATGTGATCAGCTGATGTGTTTTTGTAATCTGCGTTTCTCCTTATTAAAGCAACATATCATAGACCTTTTCCCCAACTCAGTATCATCAACTTTCAAACAAATGAAAAAGGTTATTTGAATGCACGACTTCTAGTGCATCCATAGACAATTAAAGTCTGAAATACATGATCAAAGACCTTAAGGTGCAAAACTAGACATCATGAGTATGCAAAATTGTCATGAGTCACCAATCACCAATTATGTACGGAACCAAAGCTATTGAAATGCTGTGAAAATATATCGACTATAGAAACTAAAATAAGCATGACACAGCATTTTGTATCTTGCAATCTTACTTTCAAAGATATCTAGTTTATTATGATGCTGATTATGATGGTATTTATCATTTCATTTCATTAGGAAATCCCTTAGAGTGAAAAGAAACGATTTATCTACTAAATGGGGACAAGCAGAAAATGCCAATTGCGATATGCTTCCTAATCAATATGCATTGTAAACATATAACATCACAAAAGTCAGAAAAATAAACATTGTTTTGTCGAAATCTTAAACAATAGGCAAGAAAAACTGATATGGGATGCCAACTTAGACACAATGAAAGGGTTCTAAATGAGTGGTCAAAATGAAGGAAACCGTTTATTTAATAAAAGACTGCTTTGACAGACCTGACCTTTGGAGAAATGTAATTTCATTACTTTGTGTCCAAGACGGTTTGACACATTCCTTAATAAAGGATTTTGTAACTGGTCAGTTTCGCAGGGAACAGCAAATAACATTATATAAAGTAAGAAAATAACATTTCTTATGTGACACGGAAAGAAACAATTGCAACAAAAGGAAAATTTGCCAATTTTTATGCAATTTTCTTTTTGTCTGAAATTTCCTCAAATATTTGCATGCTTATGCATTTTAAAGTATATCCTCTATGACATCAAACAATAGACACATATGACAGAGATTCAAATTTTCGACCTCTGTGTTGCATGTCAACATAATTATCATTATTGAAAAACCTCCGTCTGCTGAACTTTATAAAAAAAAAATCAACTTCATTATAAACATTAGGCTTCAACTGTTGGTTTTTTCCTTTCCCATTTCAGTAATCCAACTTTTCCGAATTGTTTATAGAATACCTAAAAAAGATTATCTTCATAAGAGTTGCATAATTTCTAAACATTTTTTTCTTTTTTGCTACTGATGAAGCTTTTAGAGGTCTAGCCATTCAGAAGCGAAAGGGGAAAGCAACATAAAAGAAAACATAAACATAAAAGATATACCCAGTAACTATCATAGCTTCCTTTCCATCATAAAACACTAATGCATCAACTATACTATTAATCAAACAAACCTTACACACATTCAAACTGTTTAAATTCCATAAAGAAATTCAGCAGGCTCTGAATAATAGTTGTCCTTTACTCAAAGCGATAAAGTGGCCCAGAGAAGTTATGGAATCAATAATGAAATACTGCATTGATCTTACTACAACTTTAACTCCAGAATCATTGAAAGTACTTGAGAAAAAAAAGTATTTCAGTTTGACATGATATGGTTTGTTTTTGGCAACCACACTCTACAAACAGTAATACTGATGATAAACAAGTAAGGGTATTTGTCTCTGTTTAGTGCAAACAAAGGCATACAACAATATCCAGGGAAAGTTGATCAAACATCGATGAAATCAATTGTAAATGTCCACTGGTTGCCCATGGTGCGTTAACTAGAGCACTAAACCATGAAAGAAATGAATTATCTTCCGTACAGCAACAAAACTGTTACATTGGATTTTGTTCACTAACCCTTAGAATGCTGGGTAATTTTCTAAAAAAAAAGTTTGGTGTCTGCTTTCAAAAAAGTTCAATATCTGCTTAATTTTGTAGAGGAAAGATACTTACTGTACCAAACAGTTTAGATCACAAGCTGGCCACAGATCTAACCTGTTTGCATAAGCATGACATCGGTTCCAGCACTATATGGGTTAACTAGAGCACTAAGCCATGAAAGAAATGAATTATCTTCTTTACAACAATGAAATTGTTATTTGGAAATAGTACCCCAAAAGTACATACTAAAATGACATGTCATTCAAAATCCAAATGAGTCAATAATTTCCTCCTGTAGTCAAAATTTATGAAAACACTGTATCAAAAACATTATGGTTATGATTATGGTTAGCATCATATAAGACACATTCTTACTTGATTTTAGCTTAGGTGTACATATTATGGACCTCCCAAGCTTACTAGACCCATTGGCAATCTTTTTTACAAGCAAAGATGAAACCATTGTTGTTTTGTAAACAGATAAAAAGAGATTATCTGTGTTGTTTTGAAAATGCATTTTTGCCTAATTTTGCTTCAAGTTTTCCATTCGATAAGGGTCATGCATGGCCCAGTGGTTAAGTTGGCTGTCGATCATCCTGTCTCCGATTTCTGCCCAATTTTTCTTGCCCTGGGACAAAAATGCAACAAAATGCACATGTGAGGCAAGGGTCAATATAAGGAAATCCATGGATTGGTCTAATTGTTTTTATCAAATATTAACAGCGTAAACTTGGAGACAAATCAATAAATCTATTTACTTTATCCCTCAAATTTCCAAGCAGTAAAGCCTGAAAGTTGATCTTTAAAGGGAGATAACAATGACAACCACTGTGATCAATAATAATGCATCAATGTTTGTAGTGTGCGATATGAAGTTGAGGATCAGACAGCTTTGTCTTTACAGGATTACCAAATGTGTCAGGTATATTCTTAGGCTTATTTCCTCTATTCCTCCTTTCCATATTCTTTTTTTCTGTCAATAGTTAATTCCCTTTAATAAACTTACTAACACAACAAATTGAGGGTTCAATGCACGACTATAGTAAGTGCTTCATAAATATGAAGCACTTACTATAGCCTTGCACTGAAATCTTGAAACATTCAAGTTGAGCAAACTCTTCTTTCATTACAATAATTATATTCTTCAAACAAAAAAGGGGGATTGAGGTCCAAATACTCAAGGCCTCCATAGATAGGATTCTCTATAACAAAAATCAAGCAGTTACTCCATAAAACCCCACCATAATACAAAAGTAGGCTCAAGAAGTGACTGTGTCACAATGTTTTTTCCTTTGACTTTTAAGGGATTTCATTATCATTTGCTAATTGTTATTAATTGTTGGTCTTTCCCGTCGAATTTGGACCCTTTCCAGCGACTTCAACACTAGGTAATAGGCTTAAAGATCTGTTTTTGTAGAGGGGTACATAAACCAACACCTAATGACTATAATCATGAGAATCACATCGGCAGGTTTATCTTGACCTCTTCAAATCTCTTTTGAAGTAGAAATAAAACAATGCAGTATGACTTAATCTTCGTTCTTTTGAAAATTGGAATCTGGCCAAATTGGGCATTAAACCATTGACTCCCATGACTGACATAATAATCCCTTTTCTGTACCATAAATTGTTGACATTAATCTATGTACTCATTTTGGTCAATATTTTTTTCAATTTCCCACACATTATCAATAATGCGGAGGAAAAAAAAAGAAGAAAAAAGAACATGCTGTTTGCTCTGAATGCTCCTGCAAATCATTTTAACATCTTAGGAAACACTTAAATACAAAACTGCATTACAGTAACTCATTACCAAACAATAACGACATTTAACCACTTTGTTGCGGACGACTCTGGAAATCATTGTGGGAAAAAGATCCTAATCCCACATTGTTTTCTACCCTATCAAAACATTATTTTCCAATTTCATCACAGTTTGAAATGTTGTCTGCAAACTCTTTGAATTTAGGACAGTTGAAAATTTGGCCTTTGGTAAAGTGTTAAGAGGGCCTGTTGGAAGTAGTTAACCTATAACCTTTCCACACACGGCTCATTTTAAATCTCTTCCATATTGAAATAGTTTCCAATAAAGAAAAAATTAATAATCTCAATATTGAATTAACTTCCAGTTAGAAATAAATCAACATGATGAACATATAGGGCTTAAATTTGAAAAGATATTTGAGAGTTTGATATTAGGGCCACTGGGAAAAAAGCTCCTTACGAAGTGTTTTAATAATTATCTGTCAAAGAAAACTTAAGGAGCATAAAGTAAAGGTTTAAATTTACCGTTTACTTCATGCTTTCTTTGCCTATACACCCTCACTAAACCATTGAATAATTAACAACCACTGTGTAAAAAAATATTTATGCTCTACTTATTGGATATAATTTGTTATAATGAATGATAAATTACTTTTGATATCATCTGTTGCAATTTGCTTCAACCACGGAAAGACTTAACCAACATTTTATATTTCTCATCTGTTTTGATGCAAGATAAAACCTATCTGCACCAGGTTAATCTAAATTGATTTATTTAAAAATCTTAGCATAACATAATTTAATACGCTTTCGTGATAAACAAAAGTTGTAATTGTGCGAAAATGTTCGTCTTTATATAACATATTCACAAATGTTCTGCTTTCAAGATACAAGAATAAATGTGTCTGCTCAGGATAAAGAGTTTATTCTTGTTGATCACAAAAAGGTTTCTTTCCTTGTAGCTAAGGTGCATAATACCTTACAGAGCATTGACGTCATTATATGCCTCAATAGCCATAGGCCTATTGTCCACCACCACCTTATGTTTGAACTCCTTGAAAGGTTTAAATATATCAGTTTAAGTCAAATTATAGTGTATAAGTATGAGGGCTATTTTTGGCTTTGTCCGATATTCGGTTTTGAAAAACCTTTTCTACCCTCTCCGAGCATACAGACAATAACTTAAATTTGCTCTGATAAAATATATTAAAGCCATTTGAAATATTGATTATGACATTTATCTTTTGCGTCTCACAGACAGCCAAAAGCCTTACAAATATAATAACAACATTAAGAACTTTGAGACTTTCGCATCATACAATGAATATGGGCAAAGAAGATAAGTATAACTGGAGCTGCACCATGCAAGAACAGGCTCTTAACCCTTTACCAAATGCCAAATTTTCTACTGTCCCAAATGGAAAGAGTTTGCAGACAACATTCTAAAATGTAATGAAATTGGAATATAATCTTCAGGTAGGGTAGAAAATGTTGTGGGAAAAGGAAAACTTGCTTGTGACGAGCAATTCCTCCTTTTCCCACAATATTTTCAAGATTCTTCTGCAAAAAAGTGGTCAAATGTTGTTATTGTTTGGTAATGGGTTAAACCCTAACTACCATGAAACCACATTTTACTGCAACTGCTACAGAAGTCTGTTGAAACAGTGTAACAAAGGATATATGGCCCTAACCCTAAGAATGCTTGGTAATTTTCTAAAAAAAAATTGTTGTGTCATCTGCTTTTCAAAACCTCAATCAATTGCTTAATTTTGTTTAGGAAAGATACTCAGAGTAGCAAACAAGTTAGATCACAGACAAGTCGCTAATTTACTTGGCGGCTGGCCTGGATCTAGCCTGTCTGCATAAGCATGAACCTTTTATCACAGTGCTTTCTATCACAGGACTTCATGGAATCGGAAAAATGTGTATTGTTCAGGTGATTAACATTATCAAAGCTTTGAGTTTAAACATGTTTCAGATTCCCATAATGGGGGAATTGGTTTTTCTGCAGTATTTAATTGAACTCTTTCCTTAACAGTCTGCAGCTCTTTTTTTATAAATAAGGCTTCACGAAATAACAAATCTACTGCATTTCCGTATCAAACTGATTGGATTTTCACACTATAATTAATATTGGGATAGAATTAGAACATACAGTGACACAATTCTGGTATAACAGAAATCGTTCAAACAATTTAAATTTTTCAAACAATGACCTGATTATAGGTTACTGCAGCAGACATGCATATTTCAGGGACAATTGGGCTATAGGTTTAGATATTTAATAGCCCCCATATGGACAGGCATTCCCAGGCTTTATTATATCTTAACTCATTCCTCCATGAGTGATATTGAGAATTGAAGGCATCGTTAAAACTTGAAAAATTACTTATCTCATATAATTCATTTGTGTCTCAAAGTCTGTTGTGAGTGTTTCAAAGAAAGCCAAAATAAAATAAGGTGTTAAAGCCCTAGAATGCTGGATAATTTGCTAAAATTAGATTTTTGTGTTGTCTGCTTTCCAAAACCTCAAATATCTGCTTAATTTTGATGAAGAAAGATACTTAGAGTAGCAAACAGGCTAGATCACAGGCCAGCCGCCAATTCACTTGGCGGCTGGCCTGGATCTTACCTGTTTGCATTTGTAAGCATTAAATCGGTTCCAGCACTATAAGGGTTAAGACAAAGCCCTCACCTGTTGTTATTCCAACAGTAAAATCATCTTTACAGAAAACTTCCAATATGTTATCCCAGAATATAATTATCTAGCAATAACTCAGTGCCAGCTTAACTTATTTCTCAAAACATACTATCTTTGACTGGTTTAAATTGAAAGCAACAGGAGAAGATAATTATAATACATAACATCCCTTTCTTTAGGATATTGAGAAGAAACCAGTGTGACAAAAGCATAAATTTGTTAGCAATTCATCCTTTGCCACACTTGTTCCCAACATCTTTTACAGCAGATGCGACAAATTGAGCTGCAGTCATGGAAACTCTGCTTCGTTTATTGTATGTCCAAATTTTGTTGGCTACAGTGAATGAGCTAATTAATTAAGTAGTAAAAGGTAAAATGCAAAGGTGTGAACATGTCAAATTCTAGAACCAAGTAACCCATAACTTTATTCTACAAAGAAATATCTTCAGAAAGTCAGATGGTGTGAAAATTTGCTTGTTATAAAATTTTGAACCAACATCAAATGATACGTATCCATTGTCAGACCTGAAACATTCATTACATAATATTTGCTTTTAAAATGTAACATTCCTTCAGTCTCGAAATCTTAAAAATTCACTAGCCAATGACATAAATATCATTAAACTAAATAATGGAAAAGATCAATTGAAAGGTGAATGAACAAAAGATATTGATGAGAAGTCTCCAAACCCTAAGAAAAAAACAGTTTAAGAAATTTGGTTTCAACCAATTGGACATACCCAAATACAAATAAATCAAGCTTGTTTTAGTTGTTAACTAAGAACTTTTGAGAATTCATCTTTACTGAGCATGCTGAATATGGATACTATCGAAAAGTTTATAGAATCTGCTTTCGTTTGGGTAAAATAACTGATCAAAATCAAACAATTTAGATAACAGTATATTTTGAATATTAGCAGAATTTTCACAATATGATTAACAATTGTAACAATAGGTGGAACCTCCATTTTCAAGCAGTCAAACAGTTTTCACCGAAGAAATTTATCTCTGTTTTAATTGAGACAAACTTTCCATTCGGTAGACAATTTTAAGCCATTTCATAGATTTATTAAACTTTGATAATGTTCATTAGTGTTCACATATCAACTCCCATTGTTTTATATTCTTCTTCCTTGAGTTACCTCCCTGAACACAAATTTTAAGGAAATCCATGAGTATCAAGTCATAGCCCTTTTTTGAAAACCTTAACCCATTACCAAACAATGACGACATTTAACCTTTTTGTTGCAGACTACTTTGGAAAATATTGTGGGAAAAGGAGAAATTGCTCTCATCGAGCAATTTCTCCTTTTCCACAATGTTTTCTGCCCTATCAGAAGAATATTTTTTAAATTTCATCACATTTTGAAATGTCGTCTGCAAACTCTTTCAATTTGGGACAGTCGAAAATTTGGTGTTCGGTAAAGGGTTAAGCCATATTCCTAATTAAACCAACCAAAACTTATCTTTTACAAAAAAAGTCATATCAGAACAAGAATTTCTGACATACGCAACTTTTCACTTTGCCAATGATTTAAAAAAGTATCAATGAATTATTATCTTTCAAGAATACTCAAGCAGCTGGAAATAGTTCAATCAAATAGACCTTTCCCAAATATCTGAGTTTAACGCATTACGAAACAGTAACGACATTTTATATCTGTGTTGCAGACGACTCTTGAAAACACTGTGTGAAAAGGAGAAATTGCTCGTGATGAGCAATTTCTCCCTTTCCCACAATGTTTTCTACTCTATCCGAAGAATTTTTTCAACTTTCATCACATTTTGAAATGTCTTCTGCAAACTGTTTCAATTTGGAACAGTCGAAAATTTAGCGTTTGGTAAAGGGTTCAGACTGGTCCACTTTGGAAGCAAAAGCTAACACAATGCACGTTCTATCTAACATCATCCCAATGTGTTATCTTTTCTTTCTATATTTGTCTGCTGCTGCTGCTTTCAATTTGGACCGTCACAAATTAATGTATTGGGATTGGGTTAATGATTCTAGATTAAGTGTCCCATTGTTATAGAACTTTCAGGAATCCTTAGTTATCCTGCATGTGCTTGAAGTCTGGCTGCAAACATTGGTCATCAATATTTGTTTAATCTTAGCTACTGTCACGCTAAAGAATTGGGATATATTTTAGTATTAACTTATGGCAAGCTGACAAGTGAATGACATTGTACATTCCTAGTCCTAATGTTGACATTTAACCATGGTCTCAACTTTCAGATTTCAACTTTTTGAACTTGATAGCTACATATTTCAATGAATCAAACAAAGGTCTCCCATACCAATATTAATACCATAAAAAGAACCCAACCCCATCCCCATGGTGTTTGTTAAATACAGTTTAACCCTCATAATCCTGAAACTAACTTCATGATTATGCAAACAGGTTAGATCCAGGCCAGCCACCAAGTAAATTTTAGCATCTTAGGGGTTGTATTAATCTCTCATTTCCAACTATTCATTGTCATTCTCTCAGCTTAAGGTCATTTTGTTTGTGTAGGAAAGCATGTTGGGGGGTAGAAAGAATGTTGTGAAAAACTTGTTAGGAAATACAAAGAGCAGGATAAGAGAGTGACTGCAACAATATAACCCAAATATTGTTGATAAATCCCCACTACACCAACATCAGCTATGTATGTAGAGTAGGGGTCTTGTTTTACAAGCTAGAGTTGAATGTGCAAACGGTCCCACAGCTTACGGAGGTCCCGGGTTCGAGTACTGGTCTGGCTGCATGTTTTTCTTACCTTGGTTACATTGGTGAGACCCCTACTACATTTGTCTATAGCTATATTTAAATTTTCTTGTTTCCTGCTGTAGAACTTCCAGAATTCCATACAAGACTGAGGTAATCCCATCATGATTGTGAAGGGCTTAGTATACTACAGGTTTTCATCAAACAGTCTATTGGTTGATGGGATTTTGCAATAGAAGTCTGTGTGGTAATGGCACATTGATTTCAATAAAAACGGAATGAAACAGAATTAAGTGTACATGGTAAGCACTTCTCTGATTAGAGATCTTTCCAATTAACTGTAATACCCAGTGCAAAAAGGCTGTTCGTAGAAATCAAGTCAAGTATATGAATATTGGCCCTTGAGCCTCAAGTCTAACATTATAAAGGTTAAGGCAGAGTTTTCCTATTTTAGCAATTTATAGCAGGAATCATTCAAATCAAATATGATAGTCCCAAAAACAGTCCCCAAAACTATTATCTAATTTAATCAATAAAAAAAGACCTGCAATCTAACTTAAAAACATTGTAAACATGAATCTTGGCGTGAAGTGCATGTCTCAATGTTTTGCAATTAGTTAACTGCAAGAGTTTCTGTGTTTTATTTGTGTAACAGAGAACTAAGAAGTTTTCTAAAAACACATTGCATTTCCAACATTTATTACTGAAACCATATTGTTTTACAGCAAAAACTATCAAAATAAGTTATAAGGAAAATATAAGTTGAAAATAGCATTCCAGAAAAGACAAGTATGGATATTGTGTGTCAAAATAAAAGAATCCGCAATGATCCTGAATAAAGAAAAAGCTTTATTTTGAGAACTTGTTGTTTGGAAAAGTAAAACATGCAGTAAACTTCTTTTTTTTTTCATAAAAATCACGAATTTTCAATTATTGAAAAAAAAGAGAGAAAAAAGTAGGGAAAAAAAATTTCTTATATCAAAGTTTGAAAATTGTAGATACCCATTTGGTGATCATTCTATCAACTACATTAGTATGTACAGTGTACTAATTGTGAGTATTTGCAGTATGAGGGTATGGATGATTACTCAATGACCCAATAAGGACAGTTGGTGATAAAGAATTTCGGAAGGGTTTTAACCCTATTTCATACATTCATCATGAACTATTCAATATGTTGAAACAAAAAGGGAAACTTATCAATCAGGCTGTTCTTATACCACAATTGTTTCTATCTTTTTTAATCCTTTATTTTGTTAATACTTTTAACATAAATATGTTTCTTATTGCACAATCAATCAAGGACATGGTAGGAGAAGGGTAGAGAATTTGAAAAATGATTTACCTTTTATGTTATCGGCAATACAGTGCAACAGTGTTTTATTGTGCCTATTGTCCGACAGATATATCCCGTTTTATTTGTGCAAACCCTGTATGGCTCTCATATAACTTTTCTAATCAGATTAAGTTTTATATTGGTATCTCTATGGAGAAGAACTGGGTTGATAAATCATTACAATTACAAATCAGATGTATATGGGTGAAGATTTTATGTAAATGACCTTTTAGTCTGTGAGAACACATACTCAAAGCTCATCAACAGGATCTATTTGCCTCATCATCCAAACAACCGTCAGTGATACACACAACTTTTAACGCCTTTCAGGTAGAAAATATTTACAAACATTGTGACAAATGAATGATGAAAATGCATTTTAAAATCAATGCAATTGGCACAGTGAAACCAATAGTCCTTTGACATTCAACTATACTTTTCATTTAATTCTTTTGTTACTTTCAAAACTGATGGTCATATAATCTGCTTTGGTGTACTGCTTTGGTGTACTCAGCAAATACTTCAACAAATATCTTTTTTTTTCCCTTTCTAAAAAACAGAAGAACATGGCTAACAACATTCAATAACAATCAAAGTACAGTGGACCCTCGTTTATCCGAACACTTTCGTTCCCAGGAGAAATGTTCGTATTAACGAATTTTCCGGAATAAAGAATATGCGAGTTACAGCGAAATGTTTACCTTTACACGGTGTCGGTGTATCATGATCATTACTATGAAGTAAGAAATACACAATTATTTCTTTTGAAGGGAAATATAAAGTGTGTTAAGGAAGTGTTTATTTGGTCAAAATGGATTTTTAAAAAAAATGACAATTTGAAGCAATGTCTTTCGAGAAGTTAAATTTCCTTAAGATAGCTCTGAAAAGAACTCTTTGATTAGCTGATAGCAGCTTGGGGGATGGGTTCTCTGACGAGAGTGACAAAAGAAGGCTTTTTTGTAAAAGGCCCTTAAAAGGGCAGTTAAGCATATCGATTGAGTAATAATTGAAAATGATTGCCAGACATTGTCTCCCGATCGCTGTCTAAGCAGCCAATCAGCCAATCAACACCCTTTACAAACTCAACTATCGACATGCGACCGTAATTACAATAATGTAAGACCAATCAACTGACAGAATGACCGATTAACAAACAATCAACACCTTCCAGTACACTACACTAGGTGACATGTTATGGTCAAGCATACGTGACAGTTTGCAAAACGTGTGAATGACGTTTACAACAGAAGACCGATCCCTTCATTCGCAACTGTAACCGCAAAATAAACGATTTTACTGGTTTCCGGACTAGCCATACGCATATACTATGAAAAGTGACTGTTGGTTCCCGAATATTTTTGTCCGGTTCCGGAACGCGGATTTTCCGCATTAAACAGTTAAATTGATGAAGGTAAGATCCGTTCCCTCAAAATTCTGTTCGGATGGTGAATATTCCGGATAAACGACGTTCGGATTATCGCGGGTCCACTGTATATTTTCATCTGATTCTTCCTCAGCATTTCTTTTTTAATTTTGTGATAACATGTCACATGTTTTCTCAAACAATATTAATTCAGTTACCCTTTGTTCAGTTAATTCATCTGCTTAAAACATGAAGTTAGTAATGTTCAATATTTGGCAGAAATTTAATGTGAGGAAAGAGGAATCTTTCCTTTTATTCCAATGGCTTCTTTCTACTGCTGCAGGTGTGTTACTATTTGTATTAATGAGATAGATGACATTAATCATTACTAATTACTAATTACCCCCAAAAAAAAAACTATCCAACATCCAAAATTGAAAATGCATGTTCATAGAAAATGAAATCCAAAATAAATTAAAGATAATGACAGGATCAAAATTATTTTTTGAAAATAAACATAGTACCCAAATGTGAGCAATTTTCCATCCCATATCCCAACATTTTTTTAATGCTCTGCAGTCGACTGATAATGCAATTGATTAGATTTGCGTTAAATAAGGTCAATATTGACGTCAGAAGCTTGTTCATTTCTGATGGCACAGCTCATATCAACATACAATAACCTTACTTATTGATGCAAATAATAACAATCTATAATTTTGTAGCAACCGTGGCACAACAGCACATAAGAACATCTGTTTACCATAATGTCTCTCACACAATCTAAAATTCAGGATACCAGTTCCTTTATAAATAGGGTTTACAAGAACCTTTTCTTAACCACAAATCAATTTTCTCAATGCTTTAAGTAAATTTTTAATTGCAGGCTTCACAGAGTGTTCTAAAAAGATCATTTTAACCCATTACCAAACAATAACGACATTTGACCAGTTTTACAGATGACTCTGGAAAACATTGAGGTTAAAGGAGAAATTGCTCTTAACAAGCAATTTCTTCATTTCCCCCACTACCCTATTAGAAGATAATTTTCCAATTTCATCACATTTTGAAATGTTGTTTGCAAACTCTTTCAATTTGGAACAGTTGAAATACAAAACCAACAGACATGGACTGATAAAATAACAGTAAGAACCTGTGAGGCTTTATAAGAGCAATTGCTAAAAAGATGCTATTCACATCATAAACAAAGCTAGCTTTTAAAAACAAGATGAACAATTCTGTGTAGTCATGTAGTTACAATACAGGGTTTCAAAAGACTTTAAAGAAAATACCAAGGAGAATGTGCCTATTATCCCAACCAATGTAACAGTCTTCATATTCATGAGACATTCTTTCAAAAACCATCATATGGTATCTGTAAACAATGTCAAACTCATATAATTCATCTACATAATAAGACAATTCAATAACCATGGATAATAGTTTATATATCTATACAACAAATAATGTAAGTCAATGATCAAGATTAGTTTGTTTCATTATATGAGCCACATCACATTTAGAGAACTAATCCTTACATGTAAGGAAAAATCAGAAGAATAAACATAATCCTTACATGTAAGGAAAAATCAGAAGAAAAAACACTGGTCTAAGGATAGAGCTGCAACCTTTGGACACGAGGGTCATAGGTTCAAATCCCCTAAATTGCAGTGTCCACTCTAAGAATTTTCTCTTATCTGTATTTGGCATGTCATATTGCTTCTATATCCATGAAGCAGACCTGTGGGCAATTATTGTCAGTTTTAAGTTCTTGTTTCATAATCAATCTAAAATTACAGAGTTTTGAACATGTGCATTATACTTGTGTTACAATGCTCAAAAGCTGAAAGGTACCTAAAATGGCATCCATGTAGGTTCATGAAGGAGCTATTCCTACTTTATCAAAACCATTTCTATAGTCTTACACAGAACAGACCAATTGTATCAGCTACATGTATGACCTAATACTCCTGTGTCATTACCGTCTGCTTATAGCCATCTTTCTCATTATTCAACAACTAAACAACAACTTGTCAATTAGGGAAAGCTATTAACATTTGCACAAGCATTTGTTAGCCTAAACATTAAATCTGACATAATTATAGATTGAACATGTCTCCATAGGATTGCAGAAACTTTTAGCAAAACAAAATCAAAGTGCTGATAGCGCTGAAGGACTAAAGTGCGTTTAAAGCAAGATGACTCAGAGGATACATTTGGAAATTTCTTTGGGCAACATCTCGAGGAAGACAGCTGCTTCTTTTTCAACCATTACTATAGTTATTATTTCTGTGAACAGAGACTGGACGATAGTCTATTTTTCAAACATCTTGACATTTTACAATTTCCCATGAGGCAACAGGTATAACACTATAGAACAAAACAAAGCGAGTAAATCCGGACTACATTCCTTGTTCCAAGAAGGTATTAGTCCGCACAGTGAAGGCGGATGTTTAATGAGTAATTGGGGTCGGACCGCTGTTTTGTGTATCGATAAAGACCGTCCCTCAAAAAGTTGTATGTAAATTCAATGGACTAAGGTGCTGACACACTCTTAGTCCAAAAAACTCAAAGTGTGCGAATAATTTCCTGATGTATTGTAACTCTTCCTTGTTGCATTTCCATTAATCAATTTGTGAAATAAAATGTGCCATCAAATGTCTCTCCTGTCATTTTGAAGTAAGTTAATGAAATGCATAATCATGGGTCTAAACCTTTATATGTTCGACATGAATCGTTCAAAACTGGAATTCTTAATTCGCGAAGTCGGTGTGTCAACTCATGATGTTATGTTGCAATAAATCAGTATACAAACCTTATAGAGAAAGCATATTGAGCCTTCAGTGCAAGGCTATAGTAAGTGCTTCATAAACATGAAGCACTTACTATAGTATTGCACTGAACCCTTGATATGATATGTGGCCAATCTTTGACTAGATAATAAACAAACAGGTACCATCCATTCTGTGATTTCTATATGCTACATTTTGAAATCTTACATAACCTATAGTCAAAGTATCTCCAATTCTGCTGCATATGAATTTTTTGGAGGGAAAAAACAAGAAAATGTTTTTAACAACTTATGTTCTGCTATCAATAATAATTTCTTTCCCTACTAACAGAATACTATGACAGTTGCCTGCAAGCCTAATGAGGAGATAAAAACTTGTCATTGAGAAAATGGGTTAATGTCTTCTGTTCTCGACACATTAATGTGACATTTTTTCTAAAAGAATTATCACTATCAAATCATGGCTCTTACGCAAAAAGTTGGCAACAAATCATTATTATTGCATGTTAACAAAGTTGCATCCAAAGATATATAAACTACATGTATTATTGTTAGAAGTATATTGCCCATTAAACATGAATTAACAGTGACAATGTCTTTGATCATATTGAACAAAGTTGTACCTCGAAAAGTCTCCAGAAGTGTTACTATCATGGGAGGAAGTTGAAAAAATTCAAAAACCTGAAATCCGTTGTTCATTATCCTGAAAAGGCATGTTTGCTATAGCATTATATAGGGACAAAAGGTCTCAAAAACCTGAAATTCCGGAATAATCTTGAACACTTCAAGGGCTCAGTGCAATCTATACTCATGGTTATGAAGAACTTAAACTTACTATAGTCTTGCACTGAACCCTCAACTTTCACCCATGTACCATAAACTGTTGTTACAATAACAGTACTTAGTACTTACTTATGATTGAAGAAAATGAATTTGTTCAGTTTGTTGATAATGTTCTGTTATTCTCCTGTTACATGTTAGTGACCTGAAATGAAAGAAAAACCATTCCATTGATTAATGGGATCCTTCAATGCATGATTAGAAAGTAGTAAACAAATCAATTTTTTCATGGCAGTTACAGCATTTGTAAGTTAGTTGCATGATTTTATCATCAGGCCTGCTATTACATGTATTAAGGAATCCTCAAGCTTGAAACTCATTACTTGAAACCTGAATATAAACTTCTTCAAGTAAAGAAAGAAAATTTAAAATCCCGAAGTCTGAAATCAGGACCAGGCCTGATTATAATGCTCCATTAATTTTATCTATGCTTTCAACTTTATTTTTGGCAAGGAATATATCTAAGGTAAAATAAAGCTGTTACTAAGGACCATACCAAAAAGAATAAAGAGGAAATAAAGACAGAACCATATTAGAATACTGAACAAGCTGAACACTTCAAGGATTCTACACAACACTCAAGCAAGTCCTTCACAAAAGTGAAAGAATTCTTACGGTCTTACATTGAACCCTTGATTTACTGGTGACACCATGCTTATGTTATGTTTCAAGCTAAAATTTCCACTTATAGTGGAATTGTCCGAGCATTGACCATTGAATATGAATGACATGGCTTTAAATACATATTCAGTGATTGAACTATTGATATATAAAAGGATTTCAGTTTTCAGTTTCAGTTTCAGTTTTTTCAAAATGTATACATGCTGTTTCAAGAGGACAACTGTTACAGTACAATGGGTTCAATCCAATCCTATAGTATGTGCTATACGTTTTGCGAAGGATTAACTATTGACTTGCATTTAATGCTTTATATGCCATTCTTTTTCCACACATTTCATTCTATCCTATTTTTCTTCAGCAGTTATGTTCAAGAGGCGAATGCTCTCAAATGCCAAGAAGATGGTACCTTAGTGCACTATCTAGCCAGTTTATGTACCAGGGTACAGTTTTTACTAGACAGTTTGTTCTTAAGATTTGCATAAGTCTAAAACAACAATTTCTCTTATTTCAATATTGGGCTAAGCAAAATTGCAAAGTAACACATTATTGGAATCGCCCCTCCGAGACGCTTCCAGTGATAATTTTTGGCCCTATGTGTCACATTGCAACTTTGTACTTTCATTGAAGATACTATCCATGTGTATCCGTTATGACTTGCACAAATATTTTCCTTAAGTTGTTTTGTTTAAACGGTACCCAAGGTACCATTGTCAAGGCACTCAATGGTAACCTGCCTTTAGAATGCAACTAAGCTTGTGGCAGCCTGAATAAGTGTACTACGGTCCAATATTGAACAATGAAAGACTTCAGCACCTTTCATTGTGTGATTCCATGCATAACTTTGATGAAAGTTTCTGTTGAAAATTTCTGTCTACAAGTAAACAAATGGTATTGAAACTCTCTTCAATCAGATGAACAAATCCTCAAAGCCATTGTCAATAAACAAAATGTGCATCAATTAATAATTCACAAACATTTCTGCTAAGTCATTCTTCATCCACAAAGGAAACAATGGAAGTATTGATTATAATGATAAATGACATTTTCATCTTAGGGTTCTTCTTTTGTCAAATAATGTAATTTAAAGGCAGTTAGGCAGATGTGTATAGATGTATTCCAATGTTATCATAAGTTCCTGCCTGACCCAGTTGTCAAAGTGATTGGCCTGTGTACACCTATTGGTGCCACTGGTTCCTTGTCTTTGAAAAAACACTTCAGTGCCCAAACCTAGAATGTTTGAAGCCAAGGAAATGTCTGACTAAAGGGTTACTCTTTGCAACACAAATACTGTTCATCTAACTGATTGTCAAATGCAAAAATATGGTCACAGTGATATTTTTCTAAATTAAATCAATGGGCTTTTTTTACCAAAACTTGAAAATCGATGGGTTTTTCTATAGAAAAATGATTAAAATGAATTAAAGTAATGAGTTTTGGGGAAAATTCATGAGATTTTTTTGGCCAAAAATTATCACTGTGGTCACTAATTAAACATTAGTATCTCAACAACAAAAATCTAAAGTATAAAATGCAGTAGTAAATGTGAGCATCTTGGATCAGACTTTAAGCCCCAATGGTGTCAACATGAATGGAAATTGATTGTTAAACTACAATTTATGAGGGGCCTGTTTATGGTCATATCAATCTGAACACATCGGGTTTATCCAATGAAAACACCTCTGAAATAATAGGGATGACGCCGTATTGGTTCCAGCAGAATGACGTCCCTTTAATTTCGTTTCCAAAAATAGATCTTAAATGTGAAATCTAAAAAAGTCGTTTAATTTGATTAAGCAAACAACTACATATGTCACAACTTATAATATCGCTATTGTGTATGAGTTACCAATAAAAAATGATTTGAAAAGATGTCCAACACTACCAAATACATTGAACTACTTAACATGCATGCTTAGAAAATGTGTTAATCGCCGGAGGCCGATTTACCCGAAAAAATTGTAACCCTACACTTATATACGAGGTGTATTTCACAGCACACGGAAATACCCGAGAAGTTCCGATTGTGGTTATATGTTAGAAGACAAGCACCACATCCATTATCTCTTCTTGTAGTGTCCTTCAGGTTTTGAGGACCAAACTTGACACATCTTCAGAATGCAGGGAGAGAGCAGTAATCAATGATCAGGATGGGTAACTTGTTTCCCTCCCATTACTCCTTCCCTGTATCAGTTTGCAGACAACATTTCTAAAATGTGATGAAATTGGAAATCACCTTCTGATAGGGCAGAAAACATTGTGGGAAAAGGAGAAATTGCTCTCAATAAGCAATTTCCCCTTTTCCTACAATGTTTTCCAGAGTCGTCTGCAACAAACTGGTCAAATGTTGTCATTGTTTGGTAAATGGCTAATTAAACATTCCCCTGTTCTAATCAAATAATGGAATACTTCTTATAAACCGAATCGTCATCAATGTTATGAAAAAGTGACCTTTAGCAGAAGTTCAGGATACCAATGAAAAGGTTACACATTGTGAGAAAAAAAAAACGTTTGCTTGAAAGGAGCAAAACCTTCTGCTGTCACATTATTTCACATGCTGTCTACAGTCAAAGGTATTTTAAGGTTAGATCAAATCCTTTATTAATTTGATGTTAACAATAACATCAGTAATGTTTAAGCACTACTTAATTATGGTGTTCTGAGAAATAGGTGAGATTTTAATTTGATCAAAGTTAATGAGATCTCCTATCAAGAGTTTCAATATTTCTTCGTTTCATTAATGATTGCTAAAAATTAATAGTTATTAGTGACGCTCCCTGAAAAAACTCTCCTTACTTCCTTGTGAAATTTAGTCAATTGTTTAACACATTACCAAACAATGACGACATTTGACCAGTTTATTGCAGACGACTCTGGAAAACATTGTTCCTACAATGTTTTCTGCCCTATCAGCCTTCGGGAGATTAGTTTTCAATTTCATCACATTTTGAAATATTGTTTGCAAACTCTTTCAAATTGGGACAGTCTTGATTTGGCGTTTGGTAAAGTGGTTAACTTCTTTCTCAATAATACCTCAATGAAAACCACTGCTGCAGAGAATTTTGGAAACCAATGTTACAAAAGGATGAATTTTTCCTAATGAACAAGTTTGAGCTTGATGAAATGGTTCCTACATTATATTACATAACAAATTGTATTGTTTCTTGCTAGCTTGGTCATCTGCTGTTACTTTCAATTTGGACAGAACCGTTTCTTTAAAGTCTTCTTCAGCAAATATGACAATGCACCATTGAGTAACAGGAAAACATTAGTATCTGAAACCTGAATTCTATCAGGATTTATTCCTATGTTATGTTGTACCAGCAGGTTCTTCTTTAGCTAAAATCATCCAAAACCCCCTTACACATGATGTGTTGGTATTAAACAAGAATGAAGGCTACAAAAAGTTCCCCAGATACACCAATAAAAGCATACTGGTCAGCTTTTATCTTGGGCTCACATGAACCAAGAAATTATCAAAATCTTTATAAGCTGTTTATGAAAATGTAAGAAAATATAAGAATTCAGACTTTCTGGCTATGTGACAGAGCAACGTGTGAAATCATCATTCATATTTTGGTTTGAAAACTTTTAACAAAATTCAAAAACTTTTAGTTATTCTATTTAATAGAAGAAACTGTTTGCTATGAGTAATGAATTTCATCTCGAGCAAGCTTTGTTCATGGACAGGAAAAAGTGAAGACACCAGGTATTGAGCTAACCCCTTACTCTTTATTATCTCATTTTATGATATCTGTTACAGAAGACTATTAAAACCACTGTGACAAAAATGGAAAATTGTTCAAGATAAGTAATATGTCCGTATGTCATCCTGGTTTCTACCAAATACAATTAAGAAAATGTTTGTTTTGTTTTTTCGTTCTTTTATCATATTTTTTTTTGTCGTCTGCTTTTACTCTTAATTATGATCATTCATAATTCCCATAATGTGGAACGCATTAATGGTCAGAGTGATGTCAAATCAATCCTACAGCCTCAATTGACTAATGGACCGAATATTTGTACTGGATAATCATCTCTATATTACTCTTTAACAAACCAGACCAAGACAAATCAATGTGCCTCATCCTAATACTGCTAATTAAAGCATATCATCTCTTCCAATTAACCCTTCACCGAACAAGGGTGGGTTTTTTAACTGGTCTGTCAAAAACAACTTTAGATATATTTGCTAAAAAATGAGAATTTGCTCACAGAACCAATGTCTCTTATTTCCAAAAGTTATTGCTAAAATTCAGGAGAACAGTCACTCAAAGAAAAGCCAGGCTTGTCAAATCTACATAATCATCCAATCGATAATAAGCCTACATGACTGGTTTTCACATGCATTGCCAGTTATCAGAACAAAAATGTTAACTAGGACTTGTTAAAAGGGACATTGATTCCAATGGTAACTATTCTTCATTGTCTTCACAACCTAATGCAATCAAATCATATCAATGAGATGATTCTATTGAGTGTCCACAAAATAGGATTTAACATATACTTTTTGAACAACTGCATCCAAAAGACAACACTTTCCTGGACACTGTTTATTCATCAATCACTGCAATATTAACCCTTTACCAAACAATAACGACATTTGACCTGTTTTTTGCAGACAACTCTGAAAACATCATGGGGAAAGGAACAATTGCTCTTATAGAGCTATTTCTCCTTTTCCCACAATGTTTTCAGTCCTATCAAAAGAATATTTTTTAATTTCATCACATTTAGAAATGTCGTCTGCAAACTCTTTCAAACTTCTTTGGGACAGTCCAAAATTTGGCGGTTGGGAAAGAGTTAAGTGATAAATGAGTGCCACTGCCTGGAATTCACGACTCATATGATTGTGTTAACATGAACCCAAAAGCCTGTCCAAAATGTACTTCTTTACGTTACTTTATTATGACCAACTTGCAACATACATGTATATATATATGAGAGAACAAGTTAACTCATTAACTGATCTCTAAGCATTGAAATCATTATGGTACAACATGAGTTTGCAAGTTACCTTTTGTCACAATGTTTTCAAACCATTTTTCTAACATACAAACCGGAAATTAGCCTAATGGATAGCTTATTTCCATATTTGGGGTTTTGGAACTAGTCAAAGCCAAGAGACATCAGACTAAGAATGATAATTTTTTTTAATATGAATTATTTACTTTGGGAAAATTATTAGAAACCTGTCTGATAGTCAAAGAAGAGGTTTATGCTTGGTAAAATGAGTTGTTATAAAGTAACTGTAATTAGTTTACTCCTTACACCATTATACCTCACTTGGACATGTCGTCTGCAGTCTGCAGAAGTCTTTAGAAACCACTGTAACAAAATAACGAATTGCTCATAATGAGCATTTTAAAGCTGTGTCACAATGGTTTCTATCCAATATCTTAATATGAGTGGTTTTTTTCACATACCTTTCTTATCATCAACTGTTTGGACCAATATATGTTCCAAGTAATGGGGGAATGAGTTAGTTATATATGTATGTACTTTGTGGATATTGAGCACTCCAGATAAGGTGTGGTTCAGGATATGGCTAATTTCCCTTTTTCATGATAAACAAATATCATACAAACTACCACACATGACATGCAAGAACAATAACATTGATGGAACATGAATTAATAACCTCTTTGCAACAACTTTAACCTTCATCCAACAAACAGCATAATTTTTTTTATTTGTTTTTCACTTTTTCACTCCCCATCCCCCTCAAGTTATAAATCCATCTGCTGAATCCTAATAATTAGATAGGAAAGGGAAATGTAAATGGTGCACACTTTAAACCATCCCTGTGAGTTAATCAGGTTGTATATATGGGTCTATCTATGACAACTGTGACATTTTAATCCTCTAATGAGGTATCTGAAAGCAGATATCTTTTTACATTAATTAAGTTAAAAACAGAGTGAAAGAAAAATCCTGCTTATCAAAACAGTTCCTAAACTCTAGCAGACACAACAAAGTGAAGTATCATTGAGTAGGGGGTTGAATTAAATTGTGATATACATCTTCTAACTAGAACTTAAGTTGTAACAAAGTTTCAAGAAAGTCTAGTGAGAAGTAGGAGCTGGGTGTGATTTAAAGTTATGCATTCTAACAACTAAACCAAGGAGGCACCTAAACTTTAGTTTAAACTTATTTATTTTACATTGATTGTGACGGTAGCTTGAAGCTTATTAAATTCACTCTCGATGATTGCTTCCTCGATTCTGCTCCAGTACATGCGCAGGTTTACGAGTTAGCCCTGGCAATTCTCACTTCGCTTAACGGGGATTCGAACCCACGGCCCTCGGTACAAGAGGCCTACACTCTACCACTGCACCACTGTCGCCAACACATTGAATAACATTGAAATTGACTACCAGAGGTAAAATTAATATGTATCGTAAATTCTGTTTGTATTGTGTCAATGAAATTATTACAACAAAATCGAAAACCGGTTAATAAAGAGAAGTCTCCCTAAATTGCAAATAATTTCTTTACAATGCAGTACTTGCATTAGAAAGGGGTTAGATCAATTCTGAAACAGACAATTGATAATTGGATAATGACCCCTTCCACTTAAAAGGATTTAGTTACAGCTTCAAATCAGGAAAGCGACAGTAAATAACAATTAAAAAAAGTTATAGGAAATTACTAAATGATACTGCTTAGATTGTTGATTTTATCAACGCTGTCCTTTTTGCCACAGTAATTTCTAGTGTATAAAGGTAGTTATTACTGAAGTCCAGTGTTTATGAATGACATATTCATCAACCATTTCTAGACATTGAGCATCTAATTAATTTGTTACTAACACACTTCATAAGGTCTTAGGCAACAGAATTTTCTTTTTAAAAAAGAATTGTTTGCTCCAAAATGCAAAAAGATTTTTAAGGAAAGATCCATTCGGAATGAAAGAAAAGTTTACCTTTATAACAGAATAGCAAATTACATCCCTGCTTTGGTGCTACAAGTAAGCCAATCCCCACAAAACGGATCAAATCACTATAAACCAATTACCTCATACATCCAAACTAGTCCAATGCAATAATGACACTTGTTAATCATCATCTGCAAATCAAATCAACAGGAAAGCATATCAATAGGATAAATCACATATTAAATGCAATAACAGTCTTTTCCAAAGGTGCTTTTGAATTCTTCTGATGAAATCCACCAATTTATGTCAGCAAAAGAAAGAGTGAAGAAAGAGTCCTAAGAGTTTTAACTACAGACACCATCATAAAACTTTCTGAATGAATCCTAACCAGCCACCTTACATCAACTCCTACAACTCCAACACTCACTGTACTATCTATTGTCCCTATTTATATCTCTACTAAGACCCTTGCTATCATACAACTGCCTTGACATGAATGCTATCACAGCAAACTGCATTGGATAACATTGGATTGCATGTGATAAAATAAAAACTTTCTCATCATGAGCAAATTCCTCGTTTGTCACCAATGGAAACCAATGTTAATTAATTGAGTATTCTGGGCCTTTTTATGATACTTTCCTTCCCCTTGATGATTATATTTTCTGTTGAAAATCAATTCCAAACATGAAAAGGGATATACCACTGATGGTGCAGACAAAAATAGATAGTTGTGTTGGTAGCTGACAACTATCCAAAGTATATATTGCTTCTATAGCATACATTGCTTCATGCAAAATAATTATTGTTCAAAAATAACACTCTCTCCCCCCAGACTTAAACCATGGTTTTACTTTTAAAGCCCATGCTTTATTGTTATTGTGTTTATATTTTGATGTTTCCCTATTAAAAGTCCCTTGTTCAAACATGAGCTATCAGTAGTAAAGGATAACCAATTACACCATACAGGACTTTTTGTGGTCTGCTAAGGTTGAAGATAGCAGCTGAAGTGGCAGCAAATATGGTTAGTATATGGATAACATGAATATATGAAACTTTAAAAAAAAAAAAAAAAAAAAAAAAATGTGGTAATCAGAGAAATTGTTAGGTACAAATTCTTGCTTGACAATGTTGATTCAAATTGACAGTTGCAATTTACTTGATCACTTCAAATGATTGTACAAAAGTTATTGGTATAATTGGTTGGAATTAAAAAGAAATGAGGTAATAAATTAACAATATCTAAGAGGGGCAGTTTCCGAAATGCAAGAAAATTAGGAAGAAAGTAGTTGTAAGATGACAACATCCTTATCAAACATCAAGCGGTTCAAACCTTCATGTTGTTGATACATGTATTTACTGGAATGTCTCAGAGTGTCTGAGGGAAAGAATGACCCTTCTGATCGAGAAAGGAAACCAGGACTCTTTGTTGATTTGTTTTAACCCTTTCCCAAAGAACAAATTTTCGACTCTCCCAAATCAAAAGAGTTTGCAGACGACATTTCAAAATGTGTTGAATTTGGAAAATAATCTTCTGATAGGACAGAAAACATTGTGGGAAAAGGAAAAATTGCTCGTTACGAGCAATTTCTCCTTTTCCCACAATGTTTTCTACAGTCGTCTGCAACAAAGTTGTCAAATCTTGTTATTGTTTGGGAAAGGGTTAATAGGGTTTTAAATGTCATATCAACAACAATAAATCAGTTATCCTAATGTGGAGATCCATGATAAAAGCAACACTTTGACTCAGAAATACTATGCATACTTTATAAGAACAAAACATCAAAGATTGTGAGAACATTTATGTGGCTTACTTTGACGCACCTGCAGCAGAAAAGCTTATAAACCATGTTCAGACTTTCAATCCTAAATCTTTCAGTGAAGCTTGCTTATTGTTCCAATTTGGAATGATTAGTTTGGTATGGGAAAGAGTAAGAATAACTTTATTTAGGTCGACTTAGATGAAACATGGCTCCTTTTCCTATTTACTTTTCTTTTCCAGAAAGCTTCATGTATCAAGAGTTATTTGATATAAAATAAAGATATGATTAAATGATTTTAATAAGCATCTAGTATGGTCTTTCCACTTTCCAGGTCCAGATATAAAGTAATTGCAGGAGACAGATAAGAAGTATGAAGAACAAAACTTTCTTTATAGTTTTGTGTAGAAACCATAATGACAAAAAGTTGTTCATGACAATTTCGGATCTTTGTGTAGTTGTCGGTAGTGCTCACCTTTCTAAGGTATTTTAGATTGAGTCAATATGAAGGAATAGTGAATGAGATTGATAACAAATTGACCACTAACATTGTAAATAATATATTTTTGCATCAACAAAATTGTGAGAGTTGCATCAACAAAATTGTGAGAGATATTACTGTAGTATGAGAGAAATAGAGTTAAGAACAAGGAATAACTTGTATTTTCTATCTCCAGGGGTTATCTTATTAAATCTTGAGGATCTAGTTTCCTGCATGATTTTTTATCTTTTTCATCATTTCCTACTTAGGCTAATACCTTGAGTATACTGCAAGCCAATGATGAAAAAATATCCATTGTTAACAAAATAATTATCTGATAAACAATTAAACATTGAAGTGGCTTTGAATAAAGTATGAATTCATCCCAGACCAAATCTTCATCTTTTGTCACACAGTTTTCAAGCGACATCTACTGGCAAAGTATTTATATGTTCTTGGAAGGGTTAATAAACCCTGATTCTTGATAATAACTTATTAATGCCTGCAATGAATTTGCAATTAGTGTCCCTAACACAGCTTCTATATAAATGTGGTAAACCCTTGTCTAAGATAATCACTGAGCACTTAAACTGACAAAAATGCAACTGCAAGGCATCTTTTATTGATAGATTCTTCTTTAGCTTCAATGAGTACAGAGTGTTGTCAAATATTTTATAAGTTGTCTGTAAGTCTTGATGATGTGATTAACTTTGTAAAAATGAATAGTTACAAAAAACAAACCCATATAGATAGGGAATCTATATAAAAGAAATAAGGTATGAAGAAAAAAGTAAAAATGCTGTTCATGATCAAGTTCTCTTTACAAAGCAAATCTTTCATTATTATTAATAACCAATATTTTATCAGCAGACAATAATCTTTAGGTCAAAGATGTCTGCTGCTGATGAATGAATTTATATAACAGTAAAGTTCATTCTCTACACCATGTAGGAGGTTAGAAGTGACATTTATTACACCTCGCTGATATAATTAATTTAAAATTCAAGCTCATAAATGTCCATACGCAATACAGTATGCACAAACATTAAATAGTTTGTACCTACGTCATATTCGTGAATATGAATAATTGAGTTCATTCATTCAAAATGTATAGCTCTTCTAAAATAACATTTTTCAATCCAGGCCAACCCAGAATATAACTTCTATCTTGGGAGGAAAAAATAATTCCAGAACAGTTTGAGGCAAAATGTTCGTCACTTTAAACAATTAAATCATTTGAGCCTTTAATCTAGGTTTTGTTACTTTGACATGAATGAATCTAATACTATTACTCTTCACTTACTACTCCATATTGTATGGTCATTTTATAAACTGTACTTTTGACCCACTGTCACCAGAATCATTAGGGGCCATACATTTTATATAAATTTTAAAGACTAAATAATTAACTAAACAGTACTTTAATCATCATTCATAAACCAAACTCAATTTCGTTGTCAATGTGACCTTTATCTTTCACCCATCATTTCAATATCAACAAAGGTCATTAAATACTGCCTGCTTTCCTAATAAAACAAAATAGGTTATAGACAAGACAAATAAAGGCATATTGACGCCCAGGATCAAACCATTAAACACCTCTTTGGGCTAAAGAAAAATAACATTCAAAAACACTGTTTTACAAAACTGATCAATCCTTGATCAAGTGCACTAAAGCCTTCGAAAGTATTGTAACAAGAGCAATTGGATCCTATAGTTAAAGACAAATGTTGGAATATTTAGAGATAGAAAGAAAGAGGCAAGACCAAATAATTCCAAACTGATTTCATGTGGATGGAAGGAAATAAAATTCAAATAAAACTATAGGCTGGCATATCAAATGAATCATCTGGTTAGAGCTATTATTGCCACGGGGTGAAATAAAATTAGCCCACAAACTAATAGATCATTTATGTCATCCATTGCAGATATTAAAACAATATATATATGCAACTCTTTCCATACTATATATATTTTCAAAATGATTACCTGCTTTGCTAACCTAGTTTAAAAACAAATCACTATCTAATTTGTTGTACCGAAAGTTGGTAAATATGATCATCTGTGTGGTTAATTAACCCTTTTTGTTCAGTAGATTTGCTGACAACATGACAATACTAATTATCAAAATGGAAGAAATTAAACTATTTCATTTCAAAGAAGAGGGGGGGGATTAATTGTCTGTATTGCCTAACAAGCCCAAATGCTTTAACCAATAATTGATTATTTTGACCGAAATTAATCATATATAGTTTTACACATACAAGTACAGAAAAGGATTTAGCATTTACTGACAAGAAAATCAAAATCAGATTTTTCCATCCCTGCATTTAGGTTAAAATATGCGATGTCAACAGTATTTCAGTTTTTATAAGGGAATATCTAATTGAACTACCAGGACAGAGCTTGCAATAGATAAAATAGATGACTTGCCTATAAAAACTTCTCCAAAAATAATTGTCACCACCAGAGATCACACATGGGGCAAACTAACTTGTTTTAGATACTGACACTGATACTGTAGAGTTACATAGTGACACATAACTAAGGAATAAGAAAATATCCCAAAAAAATGCATGATTGAGTTTCTTATTCAGCTTTTAAATCATTGTGGAAAAAGGAGAATTCCCTTTTTATGGAGTACTATGTCGAGACAACATTTCGAGGGTTCAATGCAGTACTATAGTAAGTGCTTCATGTTTGTGAAGCACTTACTATAGTCTTGCATTGAACCCTCAAATTGTTCAGTTGTGTTGCAGTTTTGCTTGGATATATCAGTTCTAGGCTACAGCTATGAAGTGTCTTGCCAAATGACACTATCACATGACCAGCTGGTGGGGCTCTAACCTGGGACCCACCTTAAACCCTTTTACGTGCAGGGCAGTGCAGAACTAGCGCAAAGTTAGCTGAAATGCTACATGCAGTGGTGAATGCATTAGGAACTTCTGATTTATAAGCAATTTCCACACTACATACATTTCTAATTGTAGATCTAAACATGTGATGGCTCTATATTCAATTAAATAAGAAACAATTGAGACAACTGGAAAATTTGCATGTGAGGAATAATTTCTCCTTTCATCACTAGATTGTCTTTGTTTCCTTTAACCCTTATAGTGCTGGAACCAAAATTCATGCTAATGCAAACATGTTAGATCGAGGCCAGCCGCCAAGTAAATTGGCTGCTGGCCAGTGATCTAACCTGTTTGCTACTCTGAGTATCTTTCCTCATCAAAACTAAGCAGATGTTAATGATTTTGGAAAGCAGACAACACAAAAATCTATTTTTTTGGAAAATTACCAAGCATTCTAAGGGTTAATAATCAGCAACAGGTGTGTAACAATAATGGATGAAATAAAGAGTTTAAGGCTTTCACCTTTTCACAACCTTTTGAATCTGTATGAAATTCTTGGGGTTTTCTTTTTTCAATGTACATGTATATATATTTGTATGCACTTACAACATGTAACAATGCACTTTATTTGAACACGACTGTTATCACTTAATGTTATTTATCTCTTTAATTCATCTTTCATGGAACTAAATAGATTTTAATAGTCATTCTAAATCAAAATAAAAAACAAATTAAGAACAGCAGATTATGCTCTCTTAAGATCCATCTTAATTATTTAACCACAAGAAAGTTTTGTCTTGATATAATTCCCCTTTTGTCTTGAACATTTTTAATGTTTTTTGCTAAAAAGACATTGAAAGATGTCTGTATAAAAGAAAGTGTTAACTTTGTTATCTTTAACCAAACCTTTCAATGTTTGCCATGAAAATACAGACCCTCTTAATAAAGTATGTAAAAGAAAAAGAAAAAGAAAAGAAAGACAGCAATCATACAACCCAAAAGCTTTCTGTTTTAAAACCTACAGTTAAGTGCTTAAAGCCCTTTCGGCAGCATAATTATCATAGAGAGTTCCAGCCAGCCTCAATTTATTCACCATATTCTCAAAAATAGCACCAGATCTAAACAATTTAAAGTCACCTATGGCGCTATGACTAGCTGCAGACTGAAAAAGCCAAAGGCGCTAACAGGCTTAACACTAAGCTCCCCATGAAAGAAAAATTTACTTTTCCCTAAAAAAAATCAATTCTTAGTAACCAATGGCAATGCTTCAATCCCAAAATTGTTCAGGTATATTTTACTTTGATGTAATGACAATGGGTTTTAAAAAAGATATGGGGGCAGTTATTTTGGTACAGAAAGGAAATTGCAGTAAGGCATAAAAAACATTGGATAATGATATCAAAAATCCTGATAATAAGGCGTATAGGAGTATTACCATGCAATAACTAAAACCTTTTCAATCAATCCCAATTTGTTGGCATTAATTAAAATTGCCTTTTATAAACAATTCTAATGAGTACACACAATAAAAGCTTAAAAAACATAAAAAAGGAAGATATCAAACAAGAACTTTCCATATCTGGGGATCTGCAAAGGCTTATCATGTCCTAATTTATGCAGACTCACCTGATCACAGTACATTTAGTATGTCCATACCAAACTTTAAACGTCCATGACAAAGCTACCATGACATGAGGCTAATAAACATTCAAAAGCAAACTAATATGTTCCACAAAATTACTGATTAAATAACCTGCTAACAAAAATTAATTTCAATCCATATTTGAAATTACTATGTAAACATAATTTTCAATGGGATCAATAGCCCACAATGAATAAAGGTGGAATATACAGAAGTTGCTATATAAACACATAAGAATTTATTGAAACTTTCCTTCACTGCATTGTAAACAGAAACTGGGGAAGGAAAGCAGACCATGTAACCCGCTCGATATTCCATTGGTGTGAGGTAGGAACATTTCAATTGTCCTTTAACCCTTTACCAAACTAAAAATATTCGACTGTCCCAAATTGAAAGGGTTTGCAGACGACATTTCAAAATGTGATGAAATTGAAAAACTATCTCCTGATAGGGCAGAAACCATTGTGGGAAAAGAAAAAATTGCTAGTTACGAGCAATTTCTTCTTTTCCCACAATGGTTTCAATAGTTGTCTGCAACAAAGTAGTTAAATGCCGTTATTGTTTGGTAATGGGTTAAGCCCTTAGAAAGCTCGATAATTCAAAAAAAAAAAATCTGTGTAGTCTGCTTTCCAAAATCTAAATATCTGCTTAATTTTGTTGAGGAATGATACCCAGAGTAGCAAACAGGTTAGATCACAGGCCAGCTGCCAATCAATTGGCTGCTGGTCTGGATCCAAGCTGTTTGCATAAGCATGAAGTCGGTTCCAGCACTATAAGGGTTAGAGAAATGTTACCTGTAACCGGTCAAAGATCGCTTTACCCTTTCCCTGATAAATAATTCAAAGCCTCTTCAAATACAAAAGCTGATCTAGAAACACAAGACAAATCCAACACAAGGGGATTTATGAGGGCAGCGCAGCCGAGATAATGAGAAAGAAAGTAAGTTTTCATCAAGCAATGAGTGTTTGTCTCACAATATTTGCTAAGCTGTCTACTGTTGAATTCCTCAACAAGAAAGGTTTAAGTGTTTTGTTCAAATAGAAAGATGCTTGAATTCAGAGTAGAATTGGGGTTAAAAAATGGGAAGTAACTGCAGTTTACAGCATTTTTACTGAAATGTTCTCTCAAGCTGCTTGTTGTACTTTGACCAAATATTTGTTCAGAGAAAATAATAGCAAATGACATCAATACCAATGGTTCTGAATTATGAAATTGTGTATGAAAAATGAATTCATTGATTTAGGAACACTCATATATTTGTCACAAATTAAAAAAAAAAAATGGTTATAATGGGTAAACTCTCCTTTAGTCACAAAGTATTTGATCGCCTTCAGAGTTTCAAATGTTGCTTGCTGTATATAAACATTTAAAGTTAGTGTTAATAACACAAAGGGTAAATGCATATAGTGTAAATGTTGGCCATAAAGCTATCATAAAAGACAGAATCTCTATGACAATCACATGAAATAATTACTACTAATAATTAGAGGGTTCAATGAAAGACTATAGGGAGTGACATCACATTTGCGAAGGACTTATTATAGTCTTGCATCGAACCCTCAAATTGACGGTTCAATATATTCAATCCAGCCCTTAGAGTATTGCCCAATGATCATACTGTGTGGAACAATCAAATGACACAGCAACTCAGGAGACTTAGTACTAGACTATAGTAAGTGCATCATGTTTGTGACATACTTTTAAACTGTCTTGCATTGAGCCCTTGACACCATAGCATGAAATGACCAGAGTATGCTGATGTCTAAATCATTTACGCTCCTGATATTAACATGTTTTCAGGTAATAATCATCTCTTTAAAATTCCATTTAAAAATCTAACTAGTTTGAAATTCTTGAACACGTAGAACCAACACATAGCTAAATGGCAAGGTCCTTCAGCGAAGACAGTTTTAAAAGTTTTATGGCTTCCAACAATAATGTTTAAGTCAATTTTGCCTTAAAAGATTGAATCAAGAAACCTTCTGTTCCTTCAGCAACCCAAGATAAAAAATCATCACAAATAACATTTTCATCAATTAACATGCTTATATTTCCAATTAAAACAAATTGAATAGAAATGGAAAAGAAAGTTTGATTTTCAGTTAAAACAGAAGTAGAAGAATGAATGTTGTTGGAAAGTATTCATCTTGTATGAATAAGAGGGACTTCTCCTTTTAAAAGTCTTCTGTAGTGGGTAAGTCAAGGAATTGACCTTTAAGTCTTATGTAAAGTCATTGGGAGTTGTTTTTATTCTCACTTCAATGCTTTTTTCCCTCTATATTATCTGCAACAGTACAATGAAAAACCTTTACGACAAGAGAAATTCAATACTTGGTGTACAGCATTTAAAAATAACCAATAACTCAATGCATGATTACAGTCGACCCGCGATAATCCGAACGTCGTTTATCCGGAATATTCACCATCCGAACAGAATTTTGAGGGAACGGTCCTTACCTTCATCAATTTAACTGTTTAATGCGGAAAATCCGCGTTCCGGAACCGGACAAAAAAAATCGGGAACCAACAGTCACTTTTCATAGTATATGCGTATGGCTAGTCCGGAAACCAGTAAAATCGTTTATTTTGCGGTTACAGTTGAAGGGATGGGTCTTCTGTTGTAAACGGCATTCACACGTTTTGCAAACTGGCATGTATGCCTGACCATAACATGTCACCTAGTGTAGTGTACTGGAAAGTGTTGATTGTTTGTTAATCGGTCATTCTGTCAGTTGATTGGTCTTACATAATTGTAATAATGGTCGCATGTCGATAGTTGAGTTTGTAAAAGGTGTTGATTGGCTGCTTAGACAGCGATCGGGAGACAATGTCTGGCAATCATTTTCAATTATTACTCAATCGATATGCTCCTTTTCCCTATAAATAGACTCTCGACAATCCCTCCCTATCTCATTTCTCGATATTGAAATAAGAAGATACAAATAAACACTTCCTTAACACACTTTATATTTCCCTTCAAAAAAAAAAAAATAATTGTGAATTTCTTACTTCATAAAAATTATCATGATACACCGACATCGTGTAAAGGTAAACATTTCGCTTTAACTCGCATATTCTTTATTCCGGAAAATTCGTTAATACGAACATTTCTCCTGGGAACGAAAGTGTTCGGATAAACGAGGGTCCACTGTAATCCTTTTCGAATTGATCAGTTTTGGGTCCTCGTCATAATTAAAAGCATCACAGCAAATAAGATTTATGAAGGGTCAAAAAATGTTTATGTGCTTATGAGTTATCCTATGACAAAAGTAAAAATTGCTCATTATCAAAACCGTCTAAGACTGATTAGAGCCTAGTTCTAGAAAAAAAACAGTTGTCTAACAGTACTATGACGAAATTGATTTTTAAAAACAAGTTTGAATTCATAGCAGCAGACAACTCTCGAAGTTATTCAAACTTAAGCTCAGATCTTAGTCCAAATGAATTGTATGTATTTGCTCATAACCTTATACATTTCCTTGGCACCTGAACCCCTTACTTCATAATTGCTTTCATTGTTGAATTGGCTACGGAAGACTTTAGAACCCATTGCGATCTTAGAATAGATTACTGATGATGAGCAATTTATTGTCACATTGGTTTTTAGCAGAACAGGTATTTTGTTCTAAAAGAGTTAGTGGTATGATGTGACCTCAATTCAAATCAGTCATAAATACCCATAAACAATACAATAGCCCTTTAAGTGCTGGAACCGACTTCATGCTTATGCAAACAGCTTGGATCCAGGCCAGCAGCCAATTGATTGGCGGCTGGCCTGTGATCTAACCTGTTTGCTACTCTTAGTATCATTCTTCAACAAAATTAGGCAGATGTTTCAGGTTTTGGAAAGCAGAAGACACACAAATCTATTTTTAGCAAATTACCCAGCATTCTAATGGATAGTCTATTCATTATAATATGAGGGAAGTAGTTTCAAAGATGGCCTATATTGAAGGATCATTTATTTACTAATTGGGGTTTAGATCAATGTCAACTCTCCACAACTTCTAATTGGGTGCTAACAGCATTCCCAATTCCGTCTTAAATAGATACCCCCCCATACATCTACTTAAACCATTTCACAAGTGTGACCAAAGACTTTGCTGAGATAAAATTTACTAACCATAGGTCTCTTATCCAGTGTGATTAAAAGCAGATGAATTCAGCAAGACAAAATCATTCTGCAGACAACTTTAAAAAATTTCTTACAGGGAAATCTATTTATCTTAACTAATTCAAAAATGACGTTTTAAGCGTTGTTTCTGACATGATGTCTCAAAAGATATCTTGATAAGACAAGTAAATTGTTTGGTTTATCAGGGGATATGTAAATGGCTGTCTGCTGCTTTATAGGTAGAAGTTGTTAAGACGGATCAGCCAAACATTATTGCCCCGTTTAGACACTGATTTGACTTCTTCATCCTTTACTGAGCACTAACACTCTTTCTTAGTTACAAAAAGAGACACTTATCTATCTCTATGTTCTTTCAATAAGGGTTGATGTTAATTTATTCAATGAAAACCATTATCTTCCAGAGTTTTTCCTTTTTGTTTGAAAATTAAATCCCATTTATCTGTTTTCCTGTCTTTTAAATGTTACCTTTTAATTCTTGGAAGTTAAAAAGCATATCCATGAAACACAAAACTTCAATGATGGACTATGATTTCATTGTGCCTTAAGGAAATTTGCTCATGAATATTAAATTCTTACTTTTGCATTCCATTTACAAATGCAGTTAATTGCTTTGGCCTTACGAGTCAAATGTATCAGGAAATTTCCCATCAAGTAGATGGTTTATCATTTCCTTCATATACACTCACTTTAATGTACATGCATAAATGACTTAACCCTTAGAAAGCTGGGTGATTTTTTTTACATAGACTTTTTGTGTCGTCTGCTTTCCACATCCTTAAATATCTGCTCATTTTGTTGAGGAAATTGGAGGCTGGTCTGATTCTAACCTGTTTGCATAAGAATGAAGTCGGTTCCAGCATTATAAGGCTTAAAGCAACAATTGTTACATAAGAAAAAAAATCCTCATGAATTGTTTTGTTACAAATGTTTCTTCAAGATATTGCCTCCAAAAAAAAATATCACCATCAATTGTAAACTTTCTAATTGTCGTCTGCAGTTGGTTTCAATTTCGGCCATTCGCAACATACCATATGAGGGAAACTGAACACACAGGCTACACTAAGTGAGCCGACAATCTGTCAGGTTTATTGTAGCACACCAAACAAGCAAACAGCAACATCAGCACCAGTCTTTATGTTCCACTAAATTGGCAATAAATCTAGTGAAACTTCATCTACCAGCCAGACAAGAAAAGCATTTGACACTTCCCTCCCTAACGCAACCGTTTTTCTATAGAAGATCAGTGCATGAAAGCATTTAAGAAAATGTACAATTCCTCTTTTCTTTCCAAGGGACTTATCTTGATTTGAGTTCACAAGTAGATTCTTTACTTTTTAAACTATATCTTATTTTATTTTGTCTATTTGATTTCGTAAGCATGCAGTTACTAAATAGATATAGGGGAGAGGGTCATGATGTAAAATAGAGAAAAAACAATACCAAGAAGCTGAGAAAAAGAAAGCATTTTCACAGTCTATCAATTAAGTCCTCTTTCAAAGTGCAAATGGGCTAGTTACTTGGGAATCCAAGGAGCAGAGATGGAAATCAAATGTTCTTCTAAAATGTAATGTAGCTAGACCATCAAATGGTGTGTAATCCCCCCTTCCTAAATGAAACCTACATAAGTCATCAATGCCATTTCTTCCAAGGACAAAGAAAATGCCAACTTTGCTGATTCTGGATCTCTTTCAAAAGTAGCAAGCTGATTGCAAAATGAGATTTCATTAAAAAGCTATCCAGTTCTTTCAGACAGACTTTGCATAAATACACTTTTAAAGTAATCTCCAGAATCAACAACTTTACAAACCTCTATGCTAAAAATATGTATATGGGTTTTACATCACATCAACATTTTTTCAATTATGTAGCGATGCCGACTATTATTGATGGAGGAAGACCCCATACTCAACTGCCCATAAGGGCTGGTCAAGCCAGGTAAAACCATCGGCATTCCGTAGGTCAGTGGGGAGATATGCTAAAGAACAAATTTTACATGCATTCTAATTTGAAATTACATGTATAGAAGATTCATTCATGACCTGCAAAATGCGCATTAGACAGTGAGTGTCATGATGGTTTGGCTTGATAAGGAAAAACACTCTCACAGTTGTCTCTAATGTTAAGGACATGTTCTACAGTTTTATTACAAAATAATCCTTTTATAGAATTTTCTTAAATTTTAATATGTTATTTGAAATTTTATTGTGAATTCAAAAGTGAAAAGAAAAATGTAGGTTGACGGGTTATTTTTTTCGTAAAATGACAGTTTCCATAGTAACCGTTTGGGGCAAAAATGTCAAAATGACTAAGCCATCTTTAAAGGTAATAAAATAATTTCTGGACGGTTTATTTACACAAAAAAACATGAATTCATACATTCAATACTTTATAATTCAGTACTATTTTAAATTATTACAACCTAAATAATATTTGTAATCCAAATCAATTTTTCAAAATTTGGTATGACAAAAAACAATGAAAATTTATATGTATATTACAAATAAATGAAGATTTTTAAAAATTCCTTTCATAGAATTTTCTTATTTTTCAGCATGTCAAGCAAAATTCAATTTTGAAATACAAAATGCAAAAAAAAAGTATATGTTGACGAGTTTAAAAATTTAAAAATCATATATAAAAACGACTAAAATAACTTTAAAGTTGAAAAAAAGGAGCTTGGGGCTCAATATGCATGAGAAATATATAATAATGTTCATAACATTTCATACTTTTATGGATAATATGATTATTCTTTGAAAAAAATGCATACAGTAAATTTTATCCGAATAAAAATGTTTATCCGATTACTATACAAGTACCTCTTCGGTAACCAATTATTATCTCCCTTGGATGCGCAGATAAAGTGTGCAGAAAAAACTACCGAGAACGTTCTTAAGTAAGCTGCAGTCTGTTTGCGGGGTTAATGCAATCTCCATCAATTTTATGGATCTGCTGCAGAAGAATTATGAAAAAAAAAAACCCCAAAATGAGAAATTTCTCATAAAGGCAATCCAACTATTGCCTTGATCTCTGCTATAGGATTAATATGGTTAAGTTTATTCAAATTCCATCTGTGGTATGGAAATTCTCTAAATTTTAGACAATACACATTTGTGTTGTTTGACAAAGAATTTTATATCAAAACCAACATAAACAATGCAAATTAACTTTTGGAAAATATTTGAATTGCAAATGACTGCCAATCATAATACTTAAGCAAATTTCAAGAGAGATAAATGCATGATGGCTCTTACTTTTCTTCGGATTCTGTTTCATGGTCTTTAAAGCTGCCAATATCAGTTGTCAATTTCATATTTGACAAGTTTCACCAAAACAAACAATCCAACAGAGTTTCATCAATAATGAGATGAAATACAGACTCTAGACTGTTTACTAGTTAAAAGGCATTTGGCCTGTTCATCTACAATGTAGCATATGAACCAATTAAACCTGTTTTCAATCTAGAGTTTCAACAAAGTTTCATCAAGAATTGGATCAAATGGAAGATTTTCCAATGTTGTTCAAAAGCAATATTTCATAACTTGATGATACATACAAAATTTAATGTTTAATTATAACATTGTTCTCATAAAAAATGCTTCGATTTAACCTTTTTTCGTTAACTACTTTTAAATTAGTAAGTAAAAGATAGTTGCTAATGTAATGCTTTTCCATTAAGAATCTCCTGTTCTTGGGTGATTCAATGTCTTATCTCTTTATATTTTGATTGTGGACATGGATATGACTATAAATTGTGTTTGTGATTGATATTTGTTTAGCTCTCCTTTTAACTAAATTAAAAGTAAAGTGCTTGCCTTGTTGCTTTCTATTTAATCCTTGTTGATCAACATGATACATGGATACCATTCACCCAATAAAATCGCATTCAAACCATTTCATGCTTTGAATAATTAATGTACAGCCTCTGGTTCTAACAATTGAACCACAATTTTAAAAAAGGCGCCCTATTTAGTTATTTTACTACCAATGAATAAATCAAGAATTAAAGAATACTCGACAGACAGAAAAGTTTGGAGTGATAAGTTTAGGAGACATTAAGACTCAATCAAATATTAATATATTCAAATGTTGATAGAATTGTATGATTAAGTAACAATAAATGAATGCAAGACCATAGAAAGTCCTTCACGAACTGAGGTTTCTATCGAAGACTTCAACCTTTAATCAAACACCAAATTTTCGACTGTCCCAAAGTGAAAGAGTTTGTAGACGACATTTCAAAATGTGACCAAATTGAAAAATAATCTTGATGTTATTGTTTGGTAATGGTTCACATTCGTGAATTACTTAGTATAAATCTTTCACTTGCCAATTGATCAGAATATGTAATGTTTAGACAGCCCATTCCTTTATATTAAACTGTTTTACTTTATAGTTGAAAACAAGACAATAGGACAATGAATAAGTACTTGAATGATGAAATAACAATTTACTTGGTATAAATCGTAGAGATATTGTGAAAGGGGGATAATGTAATTTACCAGAAATGTCCCCTTTGGCAATGCAGTGGTTTCTAAAGTCATCAGCTGTAGGTGCTAAAAAGGACTAGATGTATAACCCTTTCACAACCAATCAATGAATTTTGCATTCAACTGTTGAGAACTTTCTTTATTGATCTGTTAATACTAACAAAGTTCTAAATATTATAATATCTAAAGAGAAATTAACAGATGTGTTAAAAAGAAACCATCAAAAAAAGGAAAAATCTTATAGAAAGGGGCTTGTAATAAAGCTATTGCAAATAAAACTTAAACAAAAAAAGATTTTTGCTTTTAAAGAATGCCAAATGGATATTGAAGCAGCAACCAGATACAATTTTGAGACTTGTTAGTTAAAGCAGTAAGGGCATTTCTAGAAGTTGTGTATGGGACCTTAGACCATTCTGATGATCACATATTGATTGCCAAAACTAGTTATACAATCAAAGGAGTTTGGTCGATATAAAGCAACGCATCCAGGAAATATCATTACATGGCGCTTGAACTTTCAACTAAGGCTACCTAAATCTGTACGGAATTATCAAGGATGCAAATATCCAATTTGATATCATCCAGCTATTCACAACAGTGGAAAAGTTATCTTCAACACATAATCCCATTCTAATATAACGGGTAACCTTAGTTGGTTTGAACCAAAAGTTGTCTCAGTCAGCAAAACAAAATGTTCATTCTGAAAATAAATAGTCCAACAATTTCATGACATAAAGAAGAAATTACTCATAAAGAGCAGTTTGCCTTATTTTCTGTTCATGTTTTTCAGCTCAAAATTCTAGATATGTTTACAAATTATATATTGAGGACCAGGGTAACTAACCTTTACCTTCATCTGCAATGTATTGTTTTTAAAGGCACTTGTAATTGAAGATTTATGAAACCCCTGTGGAGAAAAAGAGATATTCCACCATGATAAATAGATTAAAGATTTCTATTTTCATAGGTCATATTTGATACTTATTGATGCCTTTTAATTCAGAATAGTTATATAAACACTCACAGGCGGAGCTTGTTACAGGGAAAAAGGAATACGCCATTTCAGACCAAAAATACAACCTGGTTTATCATTTCTGGTTTATCATTTCTGCTGTTGTTTTGTTGTGAAATCCATATCAGTTTTCGTTGGTATTCTACATTCCCTGTAACAAGCTCTGTCTGTGTGCGAAACAATCCCATGTGATAAAACCAGCTCACAGGCTGACAAAATAAGGATAGAATATAGACCGTACCTTAACATTTCAAGATTCTCAAAGTCAGGCATAGATAGGACTTTCTGCCTCCTGGGTATTTTTTGGTATTCTGTTTTATCAATCTTTGTCCTGGAAATATAAAATATATTATTCATCACAGTTAAACAATCACATATAAATGGGATCTCTCTGTTTTACTATGTTTTCAAGGTTTAAAATTTTGCTTTGATTTACAAAATATGATTGCATATCTTGGATCATGTCTTTTTTGTATCTATGTGCCTATTTAACCCATTACCAAAGGCCAAAAAATTGTCGACTGTCTCGAATTGAAAGAGTTTGCAGACGACATTTCAAAATATGATGAAAATGAAAAATATCTTCTGAAGGGGCAAAAAATATTTTGGGAAAAGGAGAAATTGCTAGTTGAGAGCAATTTCTCCTTTTCCCACAATGTTTTCCAGAGTTGTCTTCATTAAACTGGTCAAATGTCATTATTTGGTAATGTGTTCGGTAAATGTTTTTCCATGCCCATGTGCTTTCATATATACATCCGCAACAAGGTCCATTCGGATTTCTCTTTTTGGCTGAATGGTTTTAGTTATCATAAATCAATTAAAATTTTCTTGGTTCTGAATAAGCATTGACATATTAAAACGAGGACACAGTTCCATTATTGTCTACTTATGCTGTCATTTTGAACCCGTCATACCATATAAGTATTATGTATGGCAATGGATTCAAAAGCATTGGTGTCTTTTAACGCATCAGTCTGGCTGTAAAAGCAGTTATTATGCAAACAATTATCATGCAGTGTTCTTGTCCCTGTAATCTTTAAGTAAGTTTCATTTTGATGGTGTGTCTGCATTAGATAACATGAAGACAAACCAAAATTAAGTGTCCTAGTCTATCCAAATTAAGTTTTCAGTCTGTAGGAAATAATATCTTTTTTTATACATGCCATAAACCCTTATAGTGATGGAACCGACTTCATGCTTATGCAAAGAGGTTAGATCCAGGCCAGCCAACAAGTTAATTGGTGGCTTGCCTGTGATCTAACCACTTTGCTACTCTAAGAATCTTTTTTCATCAAAATTAAGCAGATACTTCAGGTTTTGGAAGGCAGAAGACACAATATCTAAAACAAGAAAATTACCCAGCATTCTTAGTATTAAGACTTATATAAGCTGTATCAGTTATTCCTGTGTTTGGAAAAGGTTAAATAGAGCAACAAGGACCATAAAGAAACCTATTGTTTTATGACATCAAACCAATTGTCTGTTTTTGCTTCCCTTTTTTCTAGTTACAAAAAGTCTGTGGAACAGGACACTTAGTCTATATGAAATGAATAGGAATAATTTGTACAAATCCTTCCAGCCACATTGGAGACATTGTGACAAAAACGTCTATTAGTCATGAACAATAGTCATTTGAATTATATAAAGCTTGTTTTGAATATCATGATGTCTGCTAAAAGAACAGTTTATAGCTTTGCTAAGTATATGGGACTGGATAAAAGAGAATAATCAACAGACTGCTACACTTCAATAGTCATCAGACACATCAGTAACCAAAGGAAGAGACAATAAAACACAGACCAATTAAATCAATTCCAATTTCCTTAAACAAGTTAAGCTTTTCTTAGAGCTGAAATCACACATTTTGCTCTTTTGTAATATAGATGACAGATTTCACTCATGATGCAATTTTAATGCGAGTTAGTTTACACTTATTAGAAGTGAAATTTTATTAGAAGGACAAAAGAAAATGTTCCTGGTGATATTGCAGTAAATATAATAACTGTGATGTGAATGTGAATGTGTTTAATTGAGAATTTTATTTTGAGGTGTGACACACTTGGGAAAAGGTTAGTCTAACAATTACAGACAGCCAGTCTGCTAACTACTTGAAAACAAGGAATTATTTAGAAACAAAGGATTGACTTTTGTTTATGCAGCTTTCAACACGATCAAACTTATTCTAGTACCCCTGTGCACTTATCCATGCATCCTAGTATTTCTCCAACAACTCTTTTAGTTGTTGCTGTTGTTTGCTGTTGTTTGCTATTGCTTTCAGAGTAAGGACTGGTCACTGATTCTCAAATGCGGGAAATGGGTTAAAAGGTTAAAAAATATACTAGTGGCTGATAAATGTTTGGACATACTAGAAATTCATTGGCTGTAATAAAAAATATAACTAAATAAAGATAAACTAGTAAACAATCCATAAAGCATTTATAATTGCCATACATGTACATGTGAGACTAAGGAAAAACACTTTAATTGTTTTGTTACCATGGCAACAGCATGCAATCTGATTTATATCTCCCAAATTTCATTTCTTCCATCTATACAGGAAACTAACAGGAATAATTTGATCCCCTATAGAATTTACTTCTAATCAACCAGTTTCTTTGGGTGAAGGTACATTCCTAATATAAACACATAGGATGTAGCAATCTTTATTGATATGGAAATTTGTTCCAGTTCACCCTCCACGAGACAAATTACTTTTATCTTTTACCAAAGATACAATGGTAGACGAATAAACAAGCTTTTTCAACACTAGTATCATACTTCAGTAGCGGGCAAATCAATTAGAAACTGTAACAAAAGGTGGAATTGCTCATGTTGTAATGATTCATTTACAAAACAATTAGATTTATAGAATGCTTTTCAGCCAAGATATTGAGAAGACATTCTATCAGCTTTAATTCCAAAGTCAACAGGCTAAAACCTTCTTCGGATTCAAAGGAAAGAAATCTCAGCACTGGTCGGAAACAGAGTTTTCAATTAACTTATTTCTGTGGAGAAATTGCCCTTAACAAGCAATATCATCTTAGTCACAAAGTTTATGACTGTCCCTATCATAACACCAAATCTATTTGAAAAAGATATTGTTATTTCATAATATGCAAATAATTTTGTATGAAATTGCAAATAAAATTGTTATATTGTATTGTTATTGCAGGTAAGTACAATTAGTTAGAGAGAAAAAAGATCAAATCAGGAGTGTTTATGCTATCGTATATTATTAGACTATATACGATTGAAGGAGTTGATCAATGAATTTGTTACCATTCAACATTTTTTTGGTTGAAACCATTTATAAATTATTTGAAGACTTATGGCACAGACTTGGTTAATTTTCTCTAGATTGAAAGAATTTTTTTTATAAAGAACATCCATCTTTCACAGATGACAAGTATGTTTCGAAGACCATTTTCTTCTTTTGTCACAATACTTTGTTTAAATAAATCAAGCTGTAATGGGATAAAAAAGAGAATTTAAGAAACAAACAGAAACTTTCCAAGATGTCTAGAAGACCATAGCAATTTGATTTTCAATTTGGAGAAACATGTGCAATAAGCAAAAAAATGCTCCAAACAAGATTTACATACCTTGATGTATCTAACAGCTTTCCAAGATCTTTCCAAGTCTATTATTGATTAGATAGATCATTGGCAAAAACTGCTCTATCCCCACCCATGTTACATGTGGTTAAACACTCCCATTGTAAGTAATCATTACACCACCGAGTACACCAACAGTTAACATAATTATCCTAAGTTATGGATAGGTTTTTGGAGCAATGTCTGTCTAGATTTTATCAAGTGACATAATCATGTTTGTCAGATGATTTTTAAGTATGAACAATTTCAAAATCTCTAGGTTATGCAAAAAGCAACAGTTAGCACAATTATTATTCCCACAATCACAGATTGAGGGTTCAGTGCATTAGGCTACCATTTGTGGTGGATTTGTTATAGTCTTCCTTTAAATCCTTCAGTAAAGTTAATAAAGCAAAGCAAGATCTGCCATTGTCTAGATGGAATCTAGTGGCATTATCATGTTTGTGAAACAATTTGTGGTTTACGATATTTCAACATTTTTACAGTTCTTTCACTATGATCCATAGCACCTAAACTAGTTTTCACCATTTTTGACCTTACAGATGCTTGTTCATAGAAGAGAAAATTAAAAAGTCAAAATAAGATGTCGTTGACACAATAGTTTTTGTTTTGTTGTTTGATATACAATTAAAAGAAGCCATTGAAAGCATAATCATTTCAGGAAGAGTCATTTTATCTAGAGAGAATATACAACTTGTATGTGTTAGATCTCAAATTCTTGGAATTGGCTGAGATTTCGTAATCTTTTCCTCGTTAATGCAATTCAAAATTGCGATTCAAAAGTCCGCAACCACACCACCTGCTAAATATTGCAATAATCTATCCAAACAAACAGATTGCGCAACAAATTTTACCACTTGTTAGTTTTGAGTAACATTATTTATCAGAACATCTATTTACATTGACATAAAATGGCAAATAGCATATTTTACTGGTTTTGCGAACAGGGTATCCGGAGGATGTATTTTTTCAGTTCCTTCGGCAATGAAAAATTACAAAATCTCAGCCAATTCCATGAGTTCAAAACTAAAAGTTAAGCTTTAGGAAGTTGGATTCAATAAGTGTTTCGATTATTGTCTGAAAACGCAGAAAAATAGCAAAAACCTACCCTAAAACTGCTTCCGTTAACCGGGGGGTTGCATTAAGGATTTTGTCTTCAGCACCATGGTGGTGCGGTAGACAGATCACTGGCCATGCAATGGGAAATGAAGAAGTTACTTGCTATGAGAAGCTTGCTCAAATGTCACTTATTTTCAATTACAAAACATTAAAAAGGATATATTATTTCCTATTAATGATAATAACTTCTGCTGTTTGAATTTGGACTATTCACACAATTTCATAATAGGGGCTTCTTTGATGCTCTGCTAGTCTCACAGCAAGATGAGCCATTTTATCATTATTGTCACTAACTTTGTTGACATATCATTCATCAAGCTAATCATAAAACAGATGAACTTGGGCTATCTATTCTAGGATCAATTATCTGAATACTAGAAAATTCTTCCTTCCCCTCATACAACAACTTTAACACTGACATTTGCAAAATGTGAGCAAATTATAAATGTCAGCATTTTTTGTTTTGATATTTCTCAATGTGTATGAATCAGAGCACAAAGGTTTTCTGCTCTAAATTAGTTTTTCTTGTTGTATAGGCGGGGTTTAAGGACATGTTTTATAAGAAAATAATCCTTTCATATCATTTTCTAAATTTTTAATATGTTATTTTAAATTTTATTGTGAATTTAAAAATGAAAAGAAAAATGCAGGTCGAAGAGTCAGTTTTTTTGCAAAATAGGCAACCGTTTGGGTCAAAAAGGTCAAAATGATCATACCATCTTCAAAGATATATAAAATAATTTCTGGACACAAAAAAACACATGCGTGAAAGTTGACGAATTTAAAAAACCTGAAATCTGTAGTTCATTATCCTGAAAAGGCATATTTGCTTTAGCATTATATAGGGACAAAAAGTCTCAAAAACCTGAAATTCAGGAATAATCCTGAACACTTTCAACCATGCATTCAATTCTTTATAATTCAATATTATTTCAAATTATTACAATCTGAACAATTTTTGTAATCTTAATCAGTTTTTCAAATTTTTGTATTCGACAAAAAACTATGAAAATTGATATGTATATAACAAATAAATGAAGACATTTAAAAATTCCTTTAATAGAGTATGTGAAGTAAAATTTAATCTTGAAATACAAAATGCAAAAAAAATATATGTTGACGAGTTAGTTTTTCTGTTAAATGACAGTTTCCATGGTAGCCATATTTGAAAAACATTTATAAAAACGGTTAAAATAACTTGAAACTTAAAAAATAGAAGCTGGGGGCTTAATATGCATGAGAAAAATATATATTAATGTTAATAACCTTTTATAGTTTTATCGATACTGTGATTATTCTTTGAAAAAATTGCATACAGTAAATTTCATCCGAATAAAAACTATTATCCGACTTCTATGCCAGTATCTCTTTGGTAACAGATTATTATCTCCTTTGGATGTGCAGATAAAGTGCGCAGATAAAACTTTTGAGAACACCCTTAACACTGTGTCAATAACTTTTCAGTTATAATATTACTTTCTTGTGGATCACAAGTACTACACAAGGGATTTGAGTAGATCTGCCAGTGGACACTCCCACTAAAGGGTTAGTGCCTGCAGGGCTTGAACCCCGGATCCCCCAGTTACAAATCCATTACCTTAACCACAAGGCTTTGCAGGACTCCCTAATTTACCTTAATATATATGGACAAAATCTTTTTGTCACAGACATATGCAATGTTTAAGATGAACAAGATTAAGATAATGAAGTCAATATCAATCACATTTGTGAAGCACTTGCTATAGTCTTGTGTTGAACCCTTGATATGAAGTAATAGGTAACATGTTATTTCTTTATTACAATATTCAAATCATTGATGAAATATAATGATTACAAATGACAACTTATTAAGTATAACCTTCTGGACAGTATTCAACTACTTACCAAACATGCTCTGTAGAGCTTATGTATACTTATGCAATTTATGAAAGAAACAGAGGAGCAGCTGATCGTATACAAGCAGCTTCTACTTTTTTCCAACAACATTTGTTATCTTTCCAGATAAATATCACTTCTGATAGGTTCTTTATAATTCATATTATTTATCATTATCTCAATAATTAAGATAGATGTCAATGACATTGATTTCCATATTTCTCATTAATGATTTCTTATACCAAATTACTCCTCGAATTCTGCATTGTCATGTGGGAGGAAAATAAATTAACTCTCTTGACTAAGCAATTTTCATCAGACAATACTAAGAAAAGAAAATTGTTAACACATTACGACCTACCACCACTTTTTTGCATCTTGTAACAGACTACTTTCAAAAAGCATTGTGGCAAAAGGAGAAATTGCTTGTCACAAGCAAGTTTTTCTTTTACCACAATGCTTTCTCAATTTATTCACATATCACAACAGCAGAACTAAAAGGTTTTTCACTTGTTTATAAAGCTTTTCTAAAGTCGACTGTTGCAAGTAAGAAAATGTTATCTGCAGGTGGTAAAGAGTTAAAATGACAAGAACTGTCTTTTGTTTCAAGTGCCATTTTTACCCTCTTCTCCAAAAGAACTCACATTGTCTGATCTACAGCAGTAGTTTTTGGAAAACCACTTTGTCCAAGAGATAAACTACTCATATTGTGCAGTTCATCCTTTAGTCACAATGATTCTACCCAATATCATAAAAAAATGTATTTTTTTCCTGCCATGTGGGCAAATACAGTAAGCTTTTGGGAAAGGTAAAGATAGAATTTTGACAAATGAGGGTTTTGCTTGAATCAAGCAATATCTCCTTTCGTCTGTAATTTCTATAGGAATATACCCAACTTGTCATAATTAACAATAGCTGTCTGCTGATACTTTCGAAGGTCATTAAATTAATGATAATTGGAGTTCCAAATTGACGATCAGGATGTGTCTATACAAGTATTCACAAGGTTATAAATATGGCATGCGAAGTCACACAATTTTTGCATGTTGTAGTAAATCCATTGTTATGTTTGGGATTTCCAGACTCATACTAAAAACTTGCTATAATAGTTTCGTGAGAATCACCAAAACTTCACTATTGAGACCTTTCTTTTATAAGGGTTTAGAGATCTGTCCAGTTTGTACAATTAGTAGCCGACTTGAAATCAATGCAACATAAAAAGAAATTGCTTGTTTTCAGCAGGTTTTTTTTGTCGCAATGGTTTAGTTAACTGCTGCCAGGGGAATAAAATTATTTACCCTTAGAATGCTGGGTAATTTTCTAACAATATATTTTTTTGTGATGTCTGCTTTCCCAAGCCTCAAATATATGCTTAATTTTGATGAGGGCAGATACTCAGAGTAGCAAACAGGTTAGATCACAGGCCAGCCGCCAATTTACTTGGCGGCTGGCCTGAATCTAACCTGTTTGCATAAGTATGAAGTTGGTTCCAACACTATAAGGGTTAAGAGGAAAAGGTGCCAATGCATCTAATTGACACATGGAGGAAAGGATTGGGAAAATAATTTCAAGGGATTTTACATGGTTCATCACTTCTTTAAAAGATGAAGTTATATTTATATCAGTTTTAGTTAACTTCATTCATTCAGACTTCATCCCTATAATTCCTTCAATATCAAACCCCTTTCAATATTACTTAACCCAATGGTTTACTAAATGTTCATGTTTTTGCAACGATTAATTTTAAACAAAACAATGATATGATAATATCATAAATTCTAATTATTCAGATACCTATCTAGTGATGTTTTAACCAGAACCCCAGCATAATGTTACACCTTACTTCATAATTATACAGGTTTGTGTCATTAACTTTTGGAGTAAGAGTCCAACTGTGGATTTGAGGAGGCCAATGAAGCAAACACCCAACAAAAATTGGGTGTTATAACTACTTCTTATGACTGCCTTTTTAATTTTTTATTGTTATTTGAGCTGACCAGAAAGTTATTTGAAGCTGTAAAATTGACCAGCAAATGGCTCTGAATGACAACCCTGATTTCATACTCATTTTAATGTAGCAGATGCTAAACGAAATTCACTTTGTTTAATTAAAAGAGATATTGAAACAAAGTGACTAATTTTTCTTTTATCCCAATGGTTTCCTACCAACCAAAATATTTATAAAAAGTGGGGGAAAAAAAGCAGTGTTTCATATATGCTTACGGTTCAATGCAAGACTCCTGATATCAGTTTTGCGTTGGTCCCTCAGTGTTAAGAGACTGTATGATTTCTTTAAAGGCACATAAAGGGAAATAAATGCTATATCAAACTATTTCATTTGGTAAACTTTTGATCAGATTCAATTAGTTATCACCAAAAAAAAAGTCATCAGCAAAACTTGAATGTGTGAAAGTCAACCAGAAATAACCCAGATTAGCAAGTTTAATAATTCAGATTGCCACATTCTTCACCTCTGACCTTGACAGTTGATACACAAATATTTGAACCGACCAATCAGAATTTGTTATTTTGAAAATGTAAACAAACAGGTTGTTGATAAACATGACTGAACTGGAGACAACTATATTTCAAGCACACAATAACTTATGTTAAAGGAGTCTTTTTGATAGGGTCTAAATGCATTTGTAAATTAATTCTCATGACTTTTATGAACATAATAAAAGAATTCCATATATTGTTTCAGTAATTTATTTGTACTTATCTCCTTTTATGTGCCTTTAACTGACATTGACAGTGATGTATGGATTAAGACTTTTGCTTTTATTTGCATCCCATCAAATCAATGAGAGTGATCTTGACTTTATCTATCAGTATGTGCTTAACTGGTTGTTTAATGGACTGAATCATAAGAATTATGAATTTAATATGAAAAACAGGCTTAACCTTATCAAAATTAAATACAATTTTTTAGCATTTTACCTCTCTGCATCTCGAATCTCTTATAGATTTCTTAAATGCATGGGATTGAACCCCCAACATTATTGCCTAAATCACGTCCTACAATACTTGATTTATTGGCAAGTAATGATTAAGGAGAATTGCATTTGCTGGCGTAACAGCATCAGACGTAGCTGTGGCATGGTAATGTCTACTTCCATACACCTCTGTCCCGATATCAACTCTTTAAACCTTAGAATGCTGGGTAATTTTCTAAAAATATATTTTTGTGTCATCTACTTTCCAGAACCTTCAAAATTTGCTTAATTTTGATGAGGAAAGAGACTCAGAGTAGCAAACAGGTTAGATCACAAGCTTGCCGCTCATTTACTTAGTGGCTGGCCTGGATCTAACCAGTTTGCATAGGCATGAAGTGTTTACTCTCTATTATAACGTCTAGAATGCTTTTTATCTATTTATTAATTTATTTATAAGGGGTTATTTCAGTTATATCGCAATGCTCGACTCTAAATGATGGAGGAAGACCAAGTACTCAACTGCCAATAAGGGTTGATCAAGTAAGGTAGAACCATTGGTGCTCAATGTCGGATGATTTCAAGTTCTGTACTCTAAACACTAGGTCACAGAGGCCCCAAATAGCATGATAAAAGCCTTTCTTTAGTTTTCATGGGTATAAAGGGTTTCCTTTGATAATAAATTAGAAAGTTATCTGCTGCAAATTGAAAAATAAAAGTGCAAAGCCTAATGTCACAGACACAATAAACCAGTGGCTGTGTCACAATGACCAAAAAAGGATTTATTTATTTTTATATCTTTTGGGGGTATTTGTCCAAAATGAAGGAGCCCATTTCGAAACTGCCATCAGCAGTTTGCTTTTGCATAAGCATATGTACAATTATAGATGGGGATTACAGTAACTCTTTACAAACAAATCTGTCAATACACCATAATGGAAATGGTCATAGATTTGATTATATTCCTTGGGTTGTGAAAAACATTAATACTGTTGAAATGGGAGAATTTGTTCATACATCTGTACTTATATACTTTTTTCTAGCTATATTTGTTGACCGTTACAACAAATATGGATAATTAAGGCATTAAGTACAATATTAAAAGTTCAAATTCAATTGAACACATTTATTGCTAATTCATAAGCTTCTATATCATGGTCATTTCATATTTTCCATTAAGGTTACATTAAAGTAATAACCGTGTTTTGACAATCAGTAGATTCACCCTTTATAACGGTTATTGATAACCCTATATTTTCTTTCATACAGTAAAAAGAAGATTGTCTCCTAAGCCTGCCCCTCTTTATTTCAAAAAACCTTAACTATCTTCACAGCAGGTCTTTTTGTGATAATAGAAAGCAACATGGGACCCCAAATGCACCAAGATATTGGTAAAAAATCTTTGTGACCAAAGAATTATAGTGCTTCTTATGAGCAATTTATTGTTTAGTCACATTCATGATTGGTTTCTAAACATTTCTGTAAAAGGTGTGTCAAAATGAGATTTTATGAGTAAGAGGTTTTATAAGGTTATATTACAGCATTCAGTGTGCCTATCCATGATCTTAGTCTTTTACTATTTTCCCACCAGTAATGTCATTAGTTGTGGCCTTAATGGCCTTTGTTTAGGAGTAAGAGATCAATTAAAATCATGCCACAGTGATTTCATGTTGAGTTTTGGAAGGAGAAATGCCTGTTGCAGCATTTCAGGGTTTCAAACTAAGGTTCTCAGTACTCCAACTTGGACTTAAACTACCAAGTGAAGTTTAGACTTAAAAGCGTTAACAGCTGAAAAAACAGAAACATTTTGAAAATTGTCTGAGTCTGATCAATTCATCACACATTATTTGCTTAATAATTGGGATAAAAGTTACCTGCTGATAATTGCACACATTCAGTGTTCTCAATAAGAACAAGCCGTAGGCCAAATTGACCGCTTTAAATTAAGTTTTGGCCGGTTTAGATTCAGGGAGATGTTAAGAACCCCCATGGACCACCCCTTCAACAGGCCTTTCAAATTTTGATTTGGCCAATTCTTATTGAGAACACTGCACATCATCAATTAGAGTTAACCCAGTTCTCTATTAAAAAAAAAATCATTTTAAAGCATCATCAACAAGCATCATTGAAACCATTGTGGAAATAAGAATTCGCACACAATAGGAACTAGTGGCTTGTTGAAAATGAACTTAATAAGCAGACAATGATAAATTGGAAGGAAAAAAAGTTCTTTAGCCCTTATAGTGCTGGAACAGACTTCATGCATAAGCAGACAAGTAAATTGGCGGCTGGCCTGTGATCTAACCTGCTTGCTACTCTAGTCTGAGTATCTTCTTCATAAAAATTAAACAGATATTTCAGGTTTTGGAAAGAGGATAACACAAAAATCTTTTTTTAGAAAATTACCCAGCATTCTAAGGATTTATATTTGGCTGGAAACCATTGTCACAAAAAGAAGGATGAAATGATTACCAAGATTAATTCATCCTTTCATCATACTGGATTCTAATGACTTTGGCAGAATATACATTTAGAGGCATTATGGAGAAATGGGTTAAGAAAACCCTTCTAGGGTTATGGGTTAATCTCTGTAAACTGTCATGTCAAAGATTAAACTCAAGAGATTTTCAAAATCATTCGGCATAAACTAAGATGAACAAGACTGGATGAAAAGTGTCACTCACCCCACCTTTTGGAATTATTCATCTCACATTATGAATAATCCTATGGTTGGATTGTTTCTTTTAAAGTCACAGATGACTTTTTATTGATCTGTTTTCATCAGACGCCATTCAAAAAGGCTCTCCTAAACAGGAGGGTGTTCGGCTTAATTTGATTTTAATTCTATCATCATAAGTAGGAATCTTACTTGTGTCATGGAAATCATAATGTGACTTGTCAGTTTTAATGACCGCTGCATCAAGTTCATGCAAAGGAAGCAAACTTTTCAAGTCATGGATTCAATTTGAGGCTTCAATAGTGTGCTGCAGAGGAGTCAGAAAGAAAATGAAAATATTATAGAGGATCAGTAATTTAGTTGATGTTTTCTCTAGCCAACCATTGTTTCTTTTTAATAGCACTTTAAAACAAAATCTGATGATATAGATAACACACAAAAAAGGCAAATTTACCTAAAAGAAAAAAAATAATCCTATATCCTTTCTGTTTACTTTCCAAATACAAAATTGTTTATCTTTAAGTTATGAACTATATAACATAACCAAGACTTATCTTTTCTAAGTTTTAGATGTAATGTCTTTATTTACTATGTTACATCTGACTTATTGTTAGATATAGGAAGGATAAGAAACATATTTATACATAAGATAATACAATCTTTTTCTTAAAGTCAACATAGCAACAAGATCATGATCAGTGTGTATTGTAATACTACAAGAAAATATTTCCCTTTCTAAATAACCTTCAGGCTATATATTATGTCCTGGTGAGGCAAATAAAACCAGGTAGTTAGTATCCACTGTAAGACTTTTTTCAAATTAAAATCTATTGCAGAAAAACTAGTGTTTCTCCCATTCACTTTGTTGGGTTTTAAGCCACTATCAACAATTTACAATTTTGTCACCACAACAGTTCATATACTCTAATTCATGCCTCTAATATAAGTAAAACGACACAGTACTCTATAACCATTACTATTATTGTGACCTGCTCCAGGTTCAAACCAAATGCCTTTCATAAAAAGGTGGGTTTTCTACACAGGGCCACATACTACAGTGATTCTAAGTCCATGTTTATAAAAGGTCATAAAAGATTTCTGTCTGTGGTGGTTCCATTACTTTTTTATTTTTGATATCACTTTATCAAAAGTACTTTTTTATTTAATTTATTATTACAATACATAGTGTGTCATTTGGGAAGGAAAGTTTTACAATATGTACTTTACCTGTAGAAAATTTATTAAACTTAACAGATATTCTAGGGTCAAAAGGGCATAATCATGTTGATCATGAGATTAGCACCTCAATTGGGATTTTTGCGTGTAACAAAAAAGGCATTCATAGTTATCCTTTTAATATGCTACACTCTTTTTGAACAAAACCCTAAAAAGCTGTATATGTTCATGATGAGGGATGTTGGGTGTTATATCAGAGGTTTTCGACTGTTTCTTGGACCAATTGGAATTTAGAGATTTCCTGATCCCTTTACTCTGCCTACAATTTCTTAAGTCAAACAGAACCTATTTAATAAAGGGGACATAGTATAAACTCTTATACATATTTTGAAAAAAAAAATAAAGGGCAAATGTCAGCCCTCTACATCACTGCGAGGGGGCAAATGTATGCCCTAAACAGCATTCTATGTATTTCATTTGCATTTTGGTCTAGAAGTTTTATATAACATTTTCTTACCAGACGAAATAAAATTCATTTTCAACAGCTCAAGTTTTTATTTGATTCATAGAGCATCAGACATGATCCTTTATTTTGGTTGCATTGTTCAAACAATTCTATCTTATCCCTTTACCAAACATCAAATTTTTGACTGTCCAAATTTGAAAGAGTTTGCAGACGACATTTCAAAATGTAATGAAATTGGAAAATAATCCTCTGATAGGGCAGAAACAATTGTGGGAAAGGAGAAATTGCTCGTTACGAGCAATTTCTCCTTTTCCCACAATGTTTTCTAAAGTCGTCTGCAACAAAGTGATCAAATGTCGTTATTGTTTGGGAAAGGGTTATTCCTAGTTCAGAGAGAAAAATATTTATCACCAGCATCCTATTGAATATAAAAATGTCTTGTTGATTGGTTAAAAAGTTAGAGTTGTACAAAAATGGTACTAAGTTCAAACACTCAGAGCTGAAAATGATCACACAATGCCTTGAATAAAAAAAGATGTAGATGGCAATCAATTTGAATGGGAGCGAATTTGAAAGACAATGCCTCTCAATAGGTAGACGTATTTTGACAATAAAAGAAAATTGCATATGAGTAATTTCTATTTGATTCACAATGATCTTAGTTATCTGTTGCACGGCTGATAAAAAATAATAAAAATTATAAATGGAGGTAAAGATGTTCTGTTTTGTAACATCCTTACTTTGAGAAGAGCATTAAAAAGTTCTACTTTCACTGTGCAAATGGGTCAAAAGGTCTTGTTTAATCCCTTATGTTAATAAACCACAGTTTAACTACTGTATCAAATAAATTTACCACCTAGTGAAGAAACGGAACTCTTCATGTTTGTGAGGACTTTTTCAATATCATCTAATAAATGACCATAATCAAATGTTATCAACTTTAGAAACTGTTTATAAATACTATAAAAATAATCCCTTGCGGCAAGCTATTTCTTCAATTGTCAAATTGTTTTCAATACTAATGATTGCCACACTTCTTTTATTCTATTAGCTCATACAAACAATTCTGACCGTCACAAAATAATTTAGTATCGGGTTGTACTCTGAAAGAGTTACAAGTTTTAAATAAATAGTTTTCTAACAGCACTCAGTGGCTTGGCTACATAATACCTTCTGGGGACATAAAAAATTGTGTTGCCCCACATAGAAATTGTAGGCATCTTAACACATTTCATTGTAGTAAATAATGCAACAGATAAGTACAATAGAGTTAATCCGTTTTCCCACACACAATTTTGTAACAACCTCAGGGGTCAATGTTTCAAACACAAATAATTTTCCTGTGACCCAAAAGATGTTGTATTTTTTTCATCTTTATTGATAATTGTGGGTTTGATTTACACAAATGAGTATTAATAAACAGTTTAACCCTTTACCAAATTCCAATTTTTCAATGTTCCAAATTGAAAGAGTTTGCAGATGACTCTCCAAAATGTGATGAAATTGAAAAATAATCTTCCGACAAGACAGAAAACATTGTGGGAAAAGGAGTTATTGCTTGTTAAGTCAAATGTGGTTATTGTTTGGTAATGGGTTAAAAAAAAATATGGAGTTCAAAGTGAAGACCAATTCTCCCATTTGTTACAACATTTTACAAAAGAATTTCTTTAATTTTGGCAAGTCAGTGTTCTCCTTCCTTCATTTTGTGGCAGGTCAAAATAGAAACTAACTGCAGGTGACATTTGTTAACTTGTCTTAAGAATGAAAAAGCATGTTTTAATTATAAATTATGTAGAAATTGTTGTGAAAACATGAGAATAAAAATGTTCTCATTATAAGAAATACCTGTGTGAGAGTGGTTAAGATGACAGTGACAGTGCATGAGAATTTTGAAGTATGAAAAAATAGGATAATGTGGTGTTAAAATAATTGGATGGTAAAATTGTGGAGATAGGAGAAACTTTTCATTACAAACAGGTTATTCTATTGTAAGAGTGGTTTATGGATTTACAGAAGACACATTCTAGAGATTTGGAAATACAAGAAAAGTTTGCACATTCGTTTTTTTTCCGTTTTTTCTTCAAAACCATTCCAAGGTTTATTAATGTCACCATCATGGGTTTTTTTTAATCTAGTTTTCACGTTGATAATTGTTTTTTATGTTTTCTGTTCAGTTAAACTCACAATATTGTACAAAGTTAAAACATGAACAGTTGCATTAAAAGGGTCAAAAAATAAAAAGAGGTAGGAGAGTCCCTTTTTTGACTGGGCTTGCCAGTTTCTCTATGATAAACACTTTAAAACCTCCAGGGGTTTTATTTTTTAGTGAAGGATTGATTTCAAATTTTGAGCATTAGCAATGGTAAATGATGAAATGTTAATAAATATTTTCATCGAGAATGCAGCATTGTAAATGCAAAGATAGATATCAAAGAAACAAGATTTACCATGATTTCTTATTGCAGTCAACTTGTCTGAAATGATATATGATAATGTAGTATCCTTCCCTATTTAAGGAATTGAATTGGTTCCAACAAGGGAAGGAAAACCAAGAGAGAGAGAGAGAGAGAGAGAGAAAAGAAATGTTTCAATTAACAAGTAAAAGTATAAAATATAAATAATAAAAAGACAAGGTTTTTTTCCCAGAAAGTTTTAAGAATTATTTAACCAAGGCATTATTGCATCTGATAATTGTGGCTTTGGTTAATTAAACAGTTTTAATAAGCTAAAAGCAAACTCCTTGATTATGATCACTTAAAAATGACCTAATACAGTGGTAGTGTTACATGCATATTAATGTGTATATCAACACATCACTACCTAATGCCACATTTTTTCCTCTTGCAGCAGATGACTATCAAAAAGCATTTTGGCAGAAGGAGAAATTGCTTGTCAATCTATTCACATGTCACAATAACTTCTTTTTCTATGATAACTGTAACGATTGGTCAATTCCATTGATAGTTAGAGTCCTCGGATATAAACTCTAATATAATACTAAGTTACCTTCTATAGATGTTTAAAATCGGTTTTAAAAGAAAAAGACATTAATTGTTATATTCAACAATACACTCTTCTTTCACACAGTATTGCAGATAAAGAATGCCACACATGTCCGTATAGACCTGGCAATAGCATTTCTTCAAAACTCAACAGGAAGTTATTAATTAAATATAAAAAAAGACTGTGATTGATAGCTAACTTTAACAATAAAAAGGTTTTAACTTACAGTTCACATTGCACAATAGGGAGTAACGGGTTCAAATCCACAATTTCAAACTTACATTGAATTATAACCGAAGGTGAGAACCTAAACAAGATTCGATACACACTGGTTACCGTTAATATAGCGATCATTTGTTGGTCACAATGTACGATAATCTGCTGAAACTGTCATACAAAAATAGGTAATACATAGACTTTCGACATACACTTTCAATATAAACTTTTAAACCCAATCTGTCCAATTATTGATATCTTTGTGCCTAGTTTGAAGATCATGAATTGTCATTTTATCAGACTTACACAGAAGTACATGCAGCTGTTACATGAGATAAAAAGACTTTAGATTTCACATTTAGTGTTGACTTATTTTTTAAATTACAAAATTAATGCTGATGACATAAGATGTTGGGATAGAGCAGACAATAAATGCGTTAGTTGAACTGTCTTTATCATACTATGCTATAAGGATAAGGGAAAGGCATTTAAACCTTTTGAAATATTTTTTCAATATTTATACAAATGTCCACAGAGTTGTAGACAGTTAAAGTAAACCATAGCTTTAAGAGTAAGTATGTAGAACACAAAATATTGAAAGATTAATAATTTTTATTTTTGTGTCGTCTGCTTTCCCAAACCTTCAATATCTGCTTGATTTTGTTGAGGAAAGATACTCAGAGTAGCAAACAGGTTAGATCACAGGCCAGCCGCCAATTGACTTGGCGGCTGGCCTGGATCTAATCTGTTTGCATAAGCATGAAGCTGGCTCCAGCATTATAAGGGTGAAAATGATATTCAGTCTCATATGATACTAAATACAGAATGCAGCATGCATAAGAACATACTGATTTAGTCCTACCTCTATAAAAAATAGGAACTGATACAGAGACGATGTCAGCACATAGCAATGACATTACAAGCACGGTTTTGTTTTGTCACAATGTTAAGAGTTGCCTGCTGCACATAATGTAACTGATATACATTAGTCCTTTACTGCTATATGCAAAGCTATTTGAAAGAATTTTCAATGTATTTTTTGCAAAAACCTTAATCAAGAATGATCAAGTATTATTGCCAGAATTGTTTTATTTCTTTTCACTACTGATATAGTAAATTTCACAAATACTTTGATAGAAGTAGCTTTTTCTTTATAATTAAATAACTCTTTTCTTGTCCTATTCTTTTGTATCAAAACTTCGTATTCATTGTTCAAAGTAAAAGCCATACTTGCCCTCATTTACACTTAAATTGTGAAAATTCTAGAATAATTGAAAGTTAACTCTAAAGCACTTTAAATTCCCTTTTACAGAGGAATTGAGACTGTAACATGTTCACACAATGCTTTTAAAAGAGTGAATACAATACGATTTGCTTACAATTGGCAATAAAACAATGTCAGCGGAGAAACCCTAGGAACCGATAAAACCGAACAAATTCTCCATATTGAATGTTCAGTTTTTGAGATTGGATAAATGACAGTATTTTTATGTTTTTACGTGATTTTTCTAACCAGGTGATCGCCACTCATTAATCCGAGCACTCCTTGCTATTTAAGATGTTACTCGAAAGTAAACAATGAAGCTAAATTAGTGGGCACCAAATTTGTGAAAGTAGCACTTTGAAAAATAGATAATAAATAGTGCAGGCGTTATATTGTCATGATCAGGTGGTATTTTGCTATGTTTCAACATATTCTATCCTAGTTTATAACTCATATTACCCAATTTTGCAGTTTTTCTGAGCGCTAGTATGCTTTTAATGTCCCAGGGTTGACCAATATTCTTTAAAACCTTTATCAAAGTCAGTGTGATTAAATCCCTCATCCCTATAGAAATGTGCACATGTGGGAAAGCAGTCAGAAGCTTGGAAAGGATAGTGGGCAGCACTAGCAAGGTAAAAGAAACTTTGAACGTACAAAAATGTATCTTGCATATAAAAACTTGTGATAAGTATTTCTTTTGAAATGAGATACAATCGCCAATGTGAAAATTTTTAAATAACATACAATTCCTTTTATTCTGTATTGGATATAAATGTTTCCCACACAGGTATCAATACATTCTTTTACTATTTCCATACATATAAGAAATAAGATCTGTTGATGTTTGCAGCAGTAATGTTCAGTACTGAAGAAAAAAAACAACACAAGTATTAGAGTAATCATTATGATTTTTTTACCCCATAGCTTATCTATAATTAACCTTGATGTAATCATTTACAAAATAATTAGTAGGATCTTATCAGACTGCTATGGACTGCTATAGACAAGGTTGTAGGTAGAGCCACTATAAACTTTTTGAAAGGGGAAATTTTGAACGTTGATTTATATTCTACCAGAGGAATATTGTTTTTTCTACTTTAGTTAGATTTGATCTTGCATTTTCAGCTGACGAAAAACTATCCTTTGGTTATGAGAAAATAATTTAGAAATGTAAAAGAAAAAAGGAAAAAAGAAGAAATTTCATACAAAACAAAAAGTTAGTGTTAAACAAACCCAATGTAACAGTGCCTTTCTTCCTGCCCCTACAATTTCTTCCATTTATTCCATACACTTTATGTAAAAGAAAAATGTTGAATGATGTATTTTAAATTCATAAAAATCGTATACTTATTATTGTTATGGATGATAAGTTTGAATACAATTCAGCGGGAAGAGCTCTTGTATGGAAATAGGTCTTTTCATATAGTCATTAACAGATAATCTTAAGAAATCAGCTTCAAAGACATAATTACTTTTATTGTATTTCTGCAGTGTGTTTGTTTACATAATTTCAACCTTATTGAATTGTTTATTTTGTTGAATTCTCAGCATAAGAAAGATTCACTCAGTGATGTTGACTTTGCCTTACAAAGTAAACATACATCAGTGTCATTTAAAAATCTTTCCTAAAACTTAATGTTTTGGGAAAATTGTTTCCTTACAATTTCCCCAAGTTTATAACAAAATTTGCTTATTCATTATTTGCAAAGAAGAACAAAGCTAGGATGAAAGAAGAACAAAGCTAGGATGAAATATTTCACCTTCAAACTTCTTTCCAAAATCAATAAAAAAAAAAAGTAAACCAAACGCCGTATTCCAGAAAAAGGATTTAAGTTTTTTATAGACTAAACCTAAGATCAGAGCCAGCCCTGATCAAAGCATTAAGGTCCAATTCTTTGAAAGAAAGTTGTTTCTGTAGCCTTCCACTGCAGATGTGTTAGAGTGAGTCTTTTGCTCAACTTTGTTTGGTTTGGGTTTGACTGAAGTTTAAGCAGCTTTCAAAAGTATGATAGTCATACCTTTGTGGTAAGCTAGTACACCTCATACATGTTCCTGTTTTCCTTTGCAAGAACTGCGCAATATTCAATAATCGTACAAGACATTGATTCCTTTCCCTTATGAACACAATTGATCAGTGCAAATAGACAAAGAAAGCTTATGGCATTTAATTGCCTTCATCGAACGTAAATGTAAGACACAATAATGGATTAGCCAAGGTAATAATTCCAACGTAAGGAACTTAATAAACTGGTGTAACTAGGTATTTGAAAAAAACAACATTCAATTATGAAGGTGCTTTTTCAAAGCACCAAATATATATACTTTGACAAGTTATATAATGAGCCATTTTTTCTTATTGGTTTGAGTTGTCTTATTCAAATAAAAGAAAACAAACTATAAACAACTTACAATTTTTTCTGTCATTTAAACTGTTCCATCATCATACAACCAATGCACTCTGTGCTGTCCTCTCAATACATGTTACAAAGATCCATACTTAAATGCTCATCGCCTCTTTAGCCCTGAAAAACAAATCACAAACAATATTTCATGGGATGCTTCAAGCCAAAATTATTGAAACAGTTGAACTTCTTTCAGCCTTTATAATAGTCTTAAAAGTCTTATCAGACAGAAACAAGTCTATTCTCAAACAGTGTTACAATTTTCTATCTTAAGTTTGTATTTGTTTCCTGTTATGATTATGCATAAAATGCTACAGATTGAATAAACTCATAGAGTCAGTCTATCATTTTGATGTCATAAAGTGTTTAGATCATATCAGTGATAATTTTTGGCCCACAAAATCTCATAAAATTTCAAAAAAAAACTCATTACTTTCATTCATTTTGAATCATTTTTTCTATAGAAAACCCCATTGACTTTTAAGTTTTGGTTAAAAAAGCCCATTGATTTAATTTAGAAAAAATGACTTTCATATAAGCTTGATGTAGTTCAGTAATTAACAAATTGTTGAAGATCTAAACTAAAATTTATAGTAAACCAAGAGTGATACAAACAAGAAAACCATGTATATTCTGATTGTACACATGCTTATTTAAGTGAAATATTCGCTTTTATGTTGACACTTTTTTCTTACAAAAACTTTATCCAAATTATTTCTTGATGATCCTTAAACACTTAATGCTCTAGACTTCGTGTAATAGTGATTCAATAAAAAAAAAGGTGAGAAAATCATACAGCCAGACTCAGACTCGAATCAGGGAACTTCGCAACCCAACCAAAGAAAGCTCTACCAACTGAGCTATCCCACCTGCTTACAAAATCATCTCCAACTTGTAAGTTGAGACCGTTACCTGACTTCTAAATACGTTTTGCATAAAAGGACTATTTAGTTATTGCAATACTTTCCACTCTATCAAGAATTTCATTGAGCGATGAAATGTCTTCTACTTTGTCATTGTTAGGAACCGGAATCTGTTACACCTTGCAGACATTGTAAAAGAACCTGTCATTGTAGTTTCTGCCGTGAAAATAGAAAACACACGAAAACACATGACGGTCGTAACTTGCAAAGGTTACATTTATTCAGCACTTTTTAAGGGCCGTTTTACCTTTCTTCTCCTGATTTGATGTTAAAGCATAAACCTGGATCCTTGGAGGGCGTATGTGTGTCTAGTATTTATTGGAAAAGTTATATCAATTCAATTTTTCAAAACCCTTTCCGCTGTTTTTCTTCTCTAAGAATCTTCCTCGGACTTTTACGTTAACACCTGAGTCATCCAAATGATGCGCGTTGCTTGGTATGGTCTAAACGTTCGACACTATTTGTGTTGACTTCTACTTCCAATATTTTACGTTGATATACAACGAAGCGTTTAAGAAAAAGTGAGATGATAGGACAGTTAGAAAAGTATCGGACAAGAAAATTATGTAGATAGTAAAAAAGATGAAAAATAGAAAGGTGTCCCAGGCTGCTTCCGCGCCATCAGAGCAAGACCGCTCCAGCTTCCGTTGCCTTACCAAGGTGAGAAATACCGCAGACACAGCTCTAGCTAATCACACGGTGCTACTCTCAGCCAGATAAGGAGGAGAACGGCCCATTTAAGAAAGATAGGATTGAAACCCCATCCTTGAAGGATGATAAAGGTTGGGCTTCAGCCACTGTTCAATAACTTTATTCCATAGGGGAATAAATCAGGAATAGAAACTGAACTTACTTACTGATCCGTAAAAAAAATACCAAGCTCAATAATAAGATCGAAAATAGTACGCTTAGGTTATGAGACACTAAGACAATAAGGCCATAAACCTTGTAGAGTATGATTTGCAGTTTTTATGAGTAAATTACTCATTTTAGTCCACGTCATTTAGTTAGGCCTACTCAATATTCTAGAATAATGTCTTCTCATATTACTAATATGAGAAGACATTATTCTAGAATATTGAGTGGAATATTGAGTAGGCCTGACTAAATGACGTGGACTAAAATCCATTGAGAAAAAGGGGACATTCTTGTCCCATGCTTGTATATGTTTTCATAGCTCATTATTTCATGAAATAGTCATAAGAAAGCAACAAATCTCACAAACGTAAAAAATTAATTCCAAGCAGCATGCCCAATACCCCCTAGTTAAAGTAGGCCTACTAAATTTTCAACTTGTAGCCTATCAGCTTAGCGCCTGTTGGGTAGGCCTACGACATGGAATGGTCTCAACGAAACTGTCCTTAGGAATATCCATAACATAGGATTTGCCCAACATATTTTTTTCCCTTTACCAAACGCCAAATGTTCGACTGTCCTAAATTGAAAAAGTTTGCAGACGACATTTCAAAATGTGATGAAATTGGAAAGTCATCATCTAATGGAGTAGAAAACATCATGGGAAAATGAGAAATTGCTTTTGAAGAGCAATTTCTCCTTTTCCCACATTTTTTTCTAGAGTCGTCTGCAACAAAGTAGTCAAATATTGTTCTTGTTTGGTAACATGATATTTGTAAAAGATCTTAAAACGTCTGCTTATCGCTCGTTGCACCATCTCTGGATTTAAATGACGAGGACTACTCAACTCAACGACATTGGCGTAGCTTCCCTTCAGCACTTTAGGCACGTGCCTACACATTTATTTCGGGAAGCAAAAAAAAATAAAATAGCAAAAAAACGCAACAGAATGGGCCTCTGTTTCCTGCTTAAACAAAATATAATGTTGTGCTCTCAAATACATGCCAGAACGCACCTGAGCGATTTCATATTACATTTTTCCCCGGCGGAACATGCCCCAGGATCCCTAGAATGACTTGCCTACACCCACCCCCCTTCGACAGTTTGGTTCACTTTCGGGCTATAATTGTTCAATAGTTTGGAGAAACGGAGTTAGTTTTTATACCAGAACGGAACACAATTTCTTGTGAGGCCTCATATCTGGAATGGAAAAGTATGCATATATGCACAGTTCAAGGATCATCTGTAAGTTTGAGGGAAATAATTTCCGGACAAGTCTCAGACATAACATTGTTATGGTCTTTGTCTACTGAAATCTTTTTTCATGGTAAAATGGGTTTTAATCCAGATATCAGGGCTTCTTAATCCATACATTGTTGTATAATCCTTAGTAGAATTGTTCAGAAAGCCTATTTTAATTGTATCTAATACATGTTATTCTTTTAGGTTTATTATATAGGCAAAAAGTTAATGGACTGCTATCGAACATGTTTTCATTTAACCATCTTACGACAAAATTACTCTCAAGGAGAAGTTAGCCCAGGAGCACGGGTAGAACGTTAATTTGTGCAAGGTATACTAGCCAGAAGGGAACAACGAACTTGTCGTTTGATCGAGGGAGGCAACTCCCGTAATGTTCAATTTTACACTCTAACACGGTGACTTCCCTTGTTTATTTTTCTTGGTGCCATAGGTAGCGCCAAACAACTTGGGTTTTTTTTCAAAGAGTAAAATGATCCAATTTTCGGGAATATTTTAAAAAACAAAAAATCCCTTTTTCCATCAAACGCTCTTGAAACCATACGTTGTTAAATCATAAAGAGCACATTCTCTGAATCTCTAAACAGAGTTGTCAATATATTCAGATAGAAAAACAACCTTTGTTTGAATTTACCACATAAGATGAAATATAAAGCATTGAAAATAACATCTACACATTCATCTTTTCCAAAAGGGATATAACTCATTGTTTTATGAAGCAAGGTCTCGTTCGGGAAACGGAAATGATTTCTTACAAGATTATTTTCATATTGTCTAGATTAAACAAAGCTCACAGAATGCGTACGAGGAATAAAGAAAGACAAGATATTTTAATTGTGGGTAAAAATCAAACACAACGTATTCAAAATCGTATTCCAGTTATATTTCAAAATGCTTCTTTTTCTGGTTTCATACAGCATATTTAAAACTTAAACAATTAAGATCAATGCCGTGTAAGCAAGTCTTGTTGTTACGCGTTTCGTCATTCAGGGCCATCTAGCCAACCACAGTAGCATCATTCTGGTTTCCGCTTTCGCCCCACTTGTGTGGAAACTTTTGCATAACAGCCCGGGTACCAGACACGGTCTTTGAGCACCAGAGTTTTGAAATGAACGAACTGGTATCCTGACAATATGGCCCCTTCTGGAACGTGAAACATTGGACGTCCAGCAAACCGAAGAATAACTTCCCAACGGCATTAGAAGGCTGTGTGTTTGTTTTCTGAAAATAGAATAAATGAAGAATAAATCGATTTCCGTTTCCTAACGCGCAATTGCATTTTATTTCAATTTGGAAATCAGCAGCTTATTCGAAGTATGGTTGGTTTGATTTGAGCGTGGACCCGTTTCTCACAATAATTTAGTCTGGTAAATGTTTCGATCGGTGCCCAAGTCCAGACTCGGAGTATTTCCTTCTCTAGAACAAATCGGAGCATTCTTATTCTTGCAAAAAATTTGCTTTCCCAAATGAAAGTTAGCTATCATTGGTTACGATAAAATACATCATGGCGAATTGTGCGCCATTTTGAATATGAAACATGGCTTAAACCTTTTTGGAGCAGAGTATGAAGCATGGTTTTCAAATATAGAAGTTGATCGTTATAAAAACAAAACGTCGAAAAATAGGGAAATTACATAATTTTAGAGAATGAAACAGATAAAATGAAGAAAAAATGGGAGGGAAAACTGAAACGCTCATTGAAAAATATTGGTTCAAGAACGAATTCTCCCTGGTCCTCATCTAAAGTCAAATTTGATGACAAAATAATGTATGGAAGAAATACATTTTCTTAATGCGTTATGGCAAAAGGATACATTACTTATTAGGAGCCATTTACCCTGTAGTCTTTCTGAAGTTTCTTGCAGTAGATTCGTCAAGATGAGGAACTATGCAGTAAATATTTTACACAGAAACAATAAGTAGCCTAAATGGCGAGGTATGCCAACAAATTAACTTACAGTCAGACAATCGAACAGATGCTGATCACAATCGCAATGGCTAATGGTCCAGGGATAGGCGTTATAGTAATGGTACTTGGACTCGAATCGGTCGATATAGTAGGGGCAGTGGTCGTGGGTCCTACAACAAGCATCCGTCGCTCGGTGCTCCCCTGTGTATAGAACGAAACTAACCCGTAAATGCTGTTTGGGTGCTCTGTTGAATTTGGGGTTTTACGACGTTTATAACGATATTTCAGTCATATGGCTGCAATCAGTGGATGTATCAATAATTCTGGAATCTCCTCAACAGCTTTAACCCTTTACCAAACGCCAAATTTTCGACTGTCCCAAGTCGAAAGAGTTTGCAGACGACATCTCAAAATGGGACGAAATTGAAAAAAATAAATCTTCTGACAGGGCACAAAACATTGAGGTAAAATGAGAAATTGCTTGTTAAGAGCAATTTCTTATTTTCCCACAATGTTTAACAGAGTCGTCTGCAACAAACTGGTCAATATCGTTATTGTTTGGTAATGGGTTAAACAATATAGGCCTTCACCTAAAGCCGTTCAGTGATTAATGTGAGAAAGCAATTAGCGACTTATGAAGAGCATCGTGCATTTACTGGTAATGCAATAGCCAGCAACGTCTCTCGACTCAAATCAAACAAACTGCAGATACACCACTACATGTAATTATTATTATCTACAAGTTGCTATATATTGATATGAGATGTTTTATGATTAATTGTGGACAGTATCTGTTCACGTAATAAAAAGCAGGGGCCTAAAAAGCATATTTCATATATAGGATTCCATGACTAATTGAGCATAGTTTGTCTATTGAGTCGATTGCAGACATTTTATTAATGTCTGAGATAACTAACGGGGTACGGCATGAAATGATTGACCTGTCATAATTTGGTTATCTGAAAAATGTCCGGTCCGTCCTCATACCCCGAAACATCTATGTGTCGAGGTCTCTTTGTGTCGAACTTTTTCGAGAGGTCCCTTCAATTTCGATATAGAGAAGTTCTACTGTACTTGGTCTAACAGTCAAATACGCTGTGTTCGCACAAAGAAGGAAAACGTAATGAAAATAACTAACATTTGTTTCAGTAATGAGTCGTAAACGAAGCTTTTTTCAACACTTGGACATTTATTTTGCTTCGTTTACGTCAGTCAATATAGCAATAGCCTTCGAGACCAGAGTCTTGACTTAACTAAAATGAACTGAACAATTGTAACAATAATTCGTTTCTTTACCTGATAACACATTGATACCTGATACAACATCAAAATACAATTAATGATTAAATATATCTTTTTTAATCCATAGAACGACCAAACTTACCAAGATCCGTCATATTTTTGGCAACATTTTCGTACCCACACCACTTGGTTCCCGGGTAAATAGCAAAATGGCTGCCAGGACCTGACGGTGCTCCGGTTCCAAAGTCTGGTACAAACGGCTTGCCCTGGTGAAATACAAACGGATTTCAAACGTACCGAAACAATAACGGTACCAACCTTTTACAAATATTACTTTCTTCGAGGTATGGATTACTGTTGAACTGATCCAGCAACACACCAATACTAATTACATGGAGACTAGAATATGTTAAACTATTATGTCGGATGTATTAAGATTTAGGCGAAAGGAGGCTTGGACAAAGACATAAAAAAAAAATTATCGCAGCACTAGACGAGAATGCTCGAAACTTATCATCTTCGCTTTGCCACAATGAGTTCCAATCAATTCGAGCTACTTGCGGATATCATTTATAATCTTTTGGATGTTACTGTATTCAAAGGATTCAGTTGTTTAGTAACCAGTCCTAAATATAGTAGCTCAAATAACCCCATTTGAATAGCTTTATAAATCTTTCTGTGTATGAGGAGAACAATGGCAGATTCTGTTAAAGCCTCTTTAAAGGCCCTGCAGACGATAAACGAAGAAACAAGTGACCAAAAGAGTAATTGCTCTATTTTTTCTCACTTGGACCAGCCACAAACTCCTATACGACCGAGTGACTCAATGTCGCCAATAATATCGTCGTTTTAAAAAACGTTTTCTATTCTATTTACCTTAGCAATATCGTGATTGAAGGGATCTCCACCATCGTCCGAGGTCGTGGCTCGTTTTCTCTGTAGCCGAGACTGACGACATTTCTGTACCATCATCTGGATTTTCTTCTGACCTAGAATAGGGATAAGGAAACAGTATCGCGTTAGTTCTTTCTGTTATCTAAATACGGAATAAAGTAGCATAATGGTTTAGAAAAAAAGCTTTATTTTTCATGGACTGTTTGAGATAGTGTTCATGAAGCCTTAACTGGATTAATTAACATAGAGCAGAAAGTATTATACAAACCATTGGGCAATCACTGTCATTCTGCGCTTAATATAAACCTGAAGCATACGAAACAAGAAATTGATTTTCATTCTTTACATTACATGAAGCACGATGTTAACAGCATATATCATACTTTATAGTTTTCGTAGGACTAATCCATTTTTTTTACCATATTTGGGGGGAAATGACACCGGTCACCGACTATATTTCCTTTCCAAGAGAATTACGAACCGATTTGTTCGATCTGAACACCGTCGCTCTGGGCGAACTGCTGGGACTTCACGAAGTTCCTATAGATGGAGCAGGAAACGAGGTCATCCGAATGGGCGGAAGTTCGAGCCTTCAGCAAGTACACACCATTCGTCACGTTAAACTCAAGTACGCTCTGCGAGATACGCTCCATCGTGTAGGCAATCTCCCCTGGAATGTAATGTTATTATTTACCTAATTGTTTTACATCGATCATGAAGGAAGCTTAACCCTTTACCAAACGCCAAACTTTTGACTGTCCCAAACTGGGATAGTTTGCAGACGACATTTCAAAATCACGGTGATGAAATTGAAAAATGATCTTCTGATAGGACAGAAAACATTCTAGGAAAAGGAGAATTTGCTCTTAACGAGCAATTTCTCCTTTTCCCTCAATGTTTTCCAGAATGGTCTGCAACAAACTGGTGAAATACCGTCATTGTTTGGTAGTGGGTTAAAGCTTGTTCAACTCCACTACCGATGACTGCTTCGTTGATATACTTAATCAGTAGTAGCGCCGATTTGTAAGTTAGCCCCGGATTTTCACTTCGTCTAACGGGGATTTGAACCCGGGACCCTAGGAACACGAAACCGACGCTCTACCTCTGCACCACTGTCGCCCGAAAAAAGCAAGTTACAAGGACTTGTTATGAAGTGAGAACATGCTGGCATCATTTGTTATGAAGATAGGAAATGGGGAAACAGCTGCAGCTTGGTGGAATCAGGCCCATCTTTCTCTTCATCAAGGACTTTATTCCACATTGTGCACACTTTGACTAAAGCGGATCTTCGATTTCGATGGGAACTTTTAAAAAAAATGTGGAGTGAAATCTTTCCCACAATATCAGAGAACAATCAGACGTGCGGACACCACGCTCAGCCATTTTAAGAAATGAATCATATATAATTTAACACCATTAGCACTCTTGGGAAGAACGAAAGTAAATTGGTGGCTAGCTTGTGATCTAACCTATTCCATATTCTGAGTATCTTTCCTCATCAAAATTAAGCAGATCTTTAAGGTTTGGAAAATCAGACGACCCAAAATAGATTGTTAGAAAATTACTCATCATTCTATGGGTTAACTTGTAATCTTACCATGGTGTAAGCAGTACACGCTGTTGTAAAACAGCACAGGAATAATAAACAACACGATTTCTAATTTCATAGTGTCCAAACGTGTCACCTCCTTGATAACAATTGAAACTTTTAAGTACTAGGCTTGGAGAGTCAATGCTCTCTGATAACGGTGTTTTGAAGAGAAGGAAGGGTCAACAGATAAGGACATTGTTCCCTTACTATTACACAATGCCTTATCTTATGTTACACATAGCTTCATAAATACTGAGTCATCTTTCAATCTATCTAGTCCTCATCGCGCTGATTTGCGCATAAAGCCGTAACCAGAGTTCGCCAATGTGGTCAGTCCTTTGTCCATGTTTGTACTTGACCCCAGCTCCAATTTTCCTTTCATATCTCCTTCTCAACTGATTTACGCCAGGTTACTTTGTGTCTACCTCTTGGTCGTCGAATAATGGGTGTCCATCTTTTTTATTGCGACTCTTGGAAAAGCCGACTTTCATTCTATGTAGATAGCCAGTCCAGCACCATCTTCGACGTTTAATATCAATGGATAGAGAAGTTGTTTCTGTTCTACGGTGGAGTTCTGTATTGGTGATTGTGTTAGGCCAGAAGCCAGAAGATTCGGAGAATCCGTGTAAGGCACCTTCTCTGAGAGACATCCAACTTGTGGTAACGTGCCTATAAAATAACTTTATGAAATCACAGTGCCAAAACTCGAAACTGCTCGCGACGGGTTATTTGTCCTTGTTGTATCTATATACCCAATGAAAATTGGAAGAGTCACATTTTATATTTCGTATTGCCGTCTGCTGTTGCTTTCAATTTGGACCAGTCATGAAATCCCAAATATGGGAATTGATTATGGTTGACATGAGGAACCGATCTATGGCAGACTAAAAGCACGGTTCAAACACAGATTTCCTTTCACATTAATTTGTTGCCGACAACATAAAAGCTTACTTTTCATCCCATATTGGATGTGAGCCCATTCCTACCAAATGCATTTATATTTTGTTTGTGTCCCTTAATCGTTCTCGGTCTAATAGATTTCCCCGGAAACGTATAAAGAGGAAATGAGTACCCCAGATAAGCGTTAATTTAGATCTGAGCGGAGTCTGAGTCTACCTGTATAATCTTTATTGTACGTTTAAATGCATGTCAATTGTTCATTCACAAACACAACGTTACCATTGAGATTTGAAGGTTACACATATTTTGTAATCGTAGAAGTAAAGTTACGGATCTTTATCAGACAGGGACCATAAGGTCAGAGACCACTGAGGAATTCCTTCCCAATGTCGTTGTACAGTAAAAAGTACTTCATGAAAATTTAGGATGTTCCTTTGTGAATTAATTATATGCTTTAAGGACAGAAGGGGGGCATTTTTGACTGTTTTTGATATTTTATGGGTGTTGGCCATGTTTTAAACCTTTGGTTTGTTGCTTTTTCCGGAACTCTTTTCGCGGAAGGCGATGCTATACCGAAGACGCCCTTCGCTTACCCCAGTACTTTTGGATGCGATTTTAAGGGTACTAAAATGAGATTGTCGATAGCGAAACAAAAAGCTGATCTTCGGCATGTTTGCTCGTAAAATTCTGATAGGGTACGGAGTGTGGAATAGTGAAACAATAAAGATTAACTCTGAATCTTGTCATGGAAGGTACTGTGAAGGTTCCAAAATGACTGTTTTTATTTAGAGTAAGAAGGGCCAAAGGTTAGCGGTCTCTGACCATGGTTTTTGACATCATTTGAATTTGGAATCCGTCTCTCAATCTTCCAAGGTTCTCTCACTACCAATCAGTTTTTATACGATAACAGAAAATTTTGTCATGACAAGATGTGTCATGTTTGTGTCATTTTGATACAGCTGTGATATAGAGAGTACTCTTTCATATCTTTATACCAAATTTGGAAAAATTGACTATCCCTTTTTGTTGTAAACACTCCTTTTAACTGCCCTGCAGATTACTATTTAGAGAACCACGGTGAAGAAAGTAGAGATTGTTGTCATGAGTAGGCCTACTTTCTCCATAATGTCATTATTCTTTATACTAAATACCCACAAACAAAGAGTGTGTCTCCATTAGTTGCAATTCTTGTTTATTGCCGCTTGCAATTAAGCAACACAACAACAATCCAACGAGTAGAAAGGAAATGGATCAACCAAACACCTAAACAACTCGTATTTAAAGTCACTAACCTTATCTACAACCAAAACAAAACTTAGATCTATGACCCCAATGTGGTCATTGGACATTTGAAAGATCAACGTTCTGGACTTGTGTGAACACATCTTCATTATCATTTTCAGTTATCCTATACAGGGAAAACACACTTATTTCAATTTTTCCATATTTAATATAATATATTTATTGAAAAATGAACAACAACACAGTAATGATACAATATTAAAAAACCCAATAACAACAATGTCATCCTTGGTCAATCCTATCAGCTCACAAAATACATGGTTGTGATACTTTATACAGCTTCATAAATGTTAAATCTGACAATCGGATGAATTGATGTATGGTAGATTAATACTCAAAAAACTCGAACTCAAAACTCTTTATTAGGCATGTCGGCACTGTATGTGCCTATGGCCAATACGTATACAATATAAAACATAATACAACATGCATGAAAACAGGAAAAACAATTTGTGATACATAGAGAGTTAATACTGGAGGGGAACTAACACCTACACGCATATGAAGAGAGGCACACATGCTCAACTTGTTTGGTAGTAGTATTGTGTAGTGGAATATCGCAATAAAGCTGGTTTTACTGTTTAACCAAATATCTTGCGAAAACCTTGTATCACATTTGTGAAATACGACATTTTCGGGACATCTTTAGAAACTGGACAGTTTGACACATCGTTTGAGCCTGATCCTGATGACTCGTTACGATTGTTATCGCTCTGTTCCTTGTAGTCATAGACATTGGCTTCTGGACTGGTTGTCGTTCCCGATCTACTAGAACTTTTGAACATACAGTCGGAGAGCCAGTCCATACACTCAAACAGTCCCTCGCCAGTGATGCACGTCACGCCAAAAACCGCCCACTCACGATCGTCCATTTTATTGGTTCCATGTAGTTTGTTGAAGATGTGCGCTGGTTCTATGACATTGGGGAGGTCCTGTTTGTTAGCCATGATTGCTATGGGGATACCCACCAGCTCTTCTACACGGAGATACGTCGTAAGTTCTTCAAGCGCTTGGTCCAACCTGTTGGAATAAAAACAGAGCGTTGACTGAGTTCATTATTCCATTGAACAAAGACAAAGTCGGAAAGCTGAGGGTTGTTCAGTAAAACATTGATACAAATACATGTAACACCAAACATATTTACAGCAATATTCATTCAAAAAGGGATTAACAAAATGAAGGACCCCCAACAAATAAAAACATGCACATGTTGGAAACATTCTTTGAGTTATATATTTGATTCCTTCTAAAGTAATCATTTATCATAGGGTTCTTAGATAAGATAGAATGATTTCAAGCAACTATGAAATGATAGTTCGAAAAGGAAACACACACATTGGCAGAGCATTGGTTACTTTTCATAATATGGTAAACATTGTCAATTGCAACATTTTTTACGGACAAAAAAAATAACAGTTCGATCACAATTTCATTGTCATCTGGAAACTGAAAATTTTGATCAATCAAGGATCTGACATGAGAAGATGAATCAAATATCACTCTTCGTTTGTTAAACTTTTTGAGTTCGTTGGTCTTTGACCTGTATGACGTCTGAAACACAGTTTTATGGCCTAGTGGTTAGGGTACACAACTTGGATTCACATAGCCCCTCTCCGCCTAGGTCTAAATGCTGATGACGACAGCATACGGATTTTCATGAGAGGTTACTAGTCCCCCGACTTACAGAATGCCAATGGCTGTACCTAGCTATATCAGTCATTGAGGGCGTCTTCCTCCATCATAAGTAATCGGGCATCGCAACATAACTGATATAATCTTGACGTGATATAAAACCTTTATACGTGTAAATAAATAAATAAATGACAACAGTCTTCTTCAATGAAACAGTGAATTGAATGAGGTTATTCTTGTATACATGTAGGGAACCGCTGCGGCGTAGTGGTAATGCATACAGAACGAGTTGTGTACGTGTGTTTCATGTACGCTAGTTTATATTATGTGCGTGACGGTGACACTTTACGTCCTTTGATGGGCTTATTGCTACAGATCATCCTAATAGTTATCTATGAGATGGTATATGCCCATTCCCAAATATGGGTATTAATAACTGATCCAAATCAAAGCAACACCAGACGACAAATACAGCATTCAATTAATTAATCTTCTTTACATTCTAGGGAGAAAATGATACAATAGCATAACTAAATTTCTAATTGTTTCTTAAGACTTTTGCAGCGTAATCTTAAGTGAAGTATCAATCATAATTAAGTACAAGTTTAACCAAAGACCGAACCCAAAACCAACATCTTTATTAGATCGTAATTGGTTTAACCCTTCGAATGCTGGGTAATTTTCCAAAATGAGATTCTAGTGTCTTCTGCTTTCCAAAACCTCTAATATTTCCCTAAGTTTGACGAGGAAAGATACTCAGAGCAGCAAACAGGTTTGATCACAGACCACCTGCCAATTCACTTGGCGGCTGGACTGGATCTAACCTGTTTCCATAAGCATGTTCCAGCACTATAAGGGTTAACTAACCTCTCTTTGTCGCAGCTGTCGACTACGTAAACCAATCCCTGTGTATTATAATAGTAGTGCCTGCACACCGGATGTAGCCTGTGTCGACCTCCTACGTCCCAGGCGGTAATATGCACGTGATTATGCACGACAGTTTCCACGTTAAACCCGACAGTAGGTGTAGTCTTTACTACTTCTCCCAGCTTCAGTCGATAGATGGCGGTCGTCTTTCCGGCTGCGTCCAATCCCAAGAATAAGACACGGGCTTCTCTATTACCCCAGAGTTTGAAGAAATAGTTCCCCATTTGTACCTGTCATCAATTCTCAGGAAACTCACTTTACGACGATAAAGTTTGTTCCAATCGTAACATTGCAAATGTCTATGTAAGAATTTGAGACATTACACTTCACTCTTCAACAATCAATACATGTTAGGTTGGTCGAAAAAAACCCATTTACGGTTCGTTTAAATGCACAAAATCGCCTTAAAGAAAAGAAAATATGTTTACAATTAAGTCACAAGCCCCATTTTGTTGCCATACCCGTTACAGGTAGATCTACCTATTTCTAATTTCAGGTATGGATTTTCCATTTTTAAGGCCTCTGTGCGCATGATCAAATTATCTCATCGATATTTTAAGCTTTGATTCTACTGCTTTGTCGAAAAAGCTTTGTTTATCATCCTCAATCATCCTGACTATAAACAAGAACTAAAATGATCGATGCCACGAATCGCATTTTCGTCTGCTGTTAGAATAGTCTGTTAGGTTTATTTACGACAATAACTGTTTACCTGTGTTGACAACCGACCACTTTACGTTATTTACCTGTCAGATTGTTTTGCTGCACATGATCTGTTCTGGAAAAGAAAGGTGTGAATATTTGGTAATTACCATTGTAATAAAAATAGCATGTCAGATTAGGCTGACAAGATCAATAATACAACAAATAACGGTTTCTTCTTTTGCGTCTTTTATTGCGTGTGATCATTGACGTTTCTGTGTTTAGTCCGCAGAGATCGTCCGGATACAAACGCAAATTTGCACGTTTTGTGTTGCAATGTTTAAAACCTTTGCATTTCAAACATATTTGAATGTAATGTGTTCGATGTTTTTTCATGGAATGTTGCCTTCCCCACGTGTTTCCCAAGGGCCAAGACTCGGAAGATTCTTCTCGGAAGTGGGAGTTATGTAACGTTCATTGAACTTTTATGCAAACAAGGAACCTAATGCATTGTTAAAGAGATCATGCTGGTATATATATAGACAACAGAACCGCTCAGTGAACGACCGTGTTTTTCACTGATCGGATGTGTTTGTGTCTTTGAGAGGTAATGTCAATGTTACGCATTAGTCAAACTTATTTTACGTCATCGGGAAATATTGAGAACATTTTGCATCTGGCAAAATCTCCCATCACGTCAAACTTTCAAACCATTTATTTAATGGTGACCACATGTGAAGAAATTTTTGTCGCAACTTTGACCCCATATTTCTATTATTACAGTAAAACTTATTTTGTAAAACTTGTCTAATCAACACTAGGTGACCGTTTTCTGCTTGCCTTGCATCCCGATAAAGCAACATCAACAACATTGTTGTGTGAAGACGGAATACATTTTACATATTTGAGCAGTTTTTTATTGTTTAAAGGCATTTTATGCCATTATTTGGTGGTTTGTAACTTTATTTTACATGTCTTGTCTTATCAAGTGGCTTTTGTGCTTTAAATCCATAAAAGGGAATATAGAAAAATTCACCACTAATATGGTCCTTTGGAATTTCGACATTAGATTGCGCCATAAGAAAATTCAAGGCAATCTTCACATCCAATTAGGTGACTTAGTCAGCACAAACAGGGGTGGGGGATCCTGGGGACCTCCCTGAAGATTTTTTTGAAGAAAAAAAAGAGATTTGGCGTTTATTTGGAGATTAAGGGCAATGCATAGTATCAATTTTTTTTTTCACTTTTGAAATACATGTTACACATATGCGTACATGCATGTTGCTGGCTATGCCCCTGATGGTCTAAGGCTACCTCTCATATAATCTTTACCCCCATCTCCCAAATGATAAAAAGTACACATGTAGGCAGGAGCTGAAAAAAAGATGCTTCATGTTTCATACATTTTACTGTTCAAAATGTCTTAGACTTTAGACTTTTTAAGTGCCCATTTTACTTATTCTTGTTAACCATGTTGTTATGAGGTTGAATTCAAATGAAAAGGTTCAGAAACAAAAAACAATGAATTGCTATAAACAAACACTCAGGAAACATCCAACAGTTAAGGAAAAGCAACAAATCACGTTTTCACATACAACCTAAGACCTTTTCACCCTGTTTTGCTCCAAATGCTGACATTTTTTTTGTTTTATATTGTGCTTTTTGTCACAATATTACAATGTTAAAGAATTCTGAATGGTTTCTAAACAATTACACAGCAGATGCATTAAAGTGTGGTACCATGAAGTAAGGCATTAAATACAATATACTTTACATTCAACAGATAATGGAGGATAAAGTGTGGTATCATGAAATAAGGCATTAAATACAATGTACATTAAAGTGTGGTATCATGAAGTAAGGCATTAAATACAATATACTTTACATTCAACAGATAATGGAGGATAAAGTGTGGTATCATGAAGTAAGGCATTAAATACAATATACTTTACATTCAACAGATAATGGAGGATAAAGTGTGGTATCATGAAGTAAGGCATTAAATACAATATACTTTACATTCAACAGATAATGGAGGATAAAGTGTGGTACCATGAAGTAAGGCATTAAATACAATGTACTTTACATTCAACAGATAATGGAGGATAAAGTGTGGTATCATGAAATAAGGCATTAAATACAATGTACATTAAAGTGTGGTATCATGAAGTAAGGCATTAAATACAATGTACATTAAAGTGTGGTATCATGAAGTAAGGCATTAAATACAATGTTCATTAAAGTGTGGTATCATGAAGTAAGGCATTAAATACAATGTACTTTAAAGTGTGGTATCATGAAGTAAGGCATTAAATACAATGTACTTTAAAGTGTGGTATCATGAAGTAAGGCATTAAATACAATGTGCATTAAAGTGTGGTATCATGAAGTAAGGCATTAAATACAATGTGCATTGAAGTGTGGTATCATGAAGTAAGGCATTAAATACAATGTACATTAAAGTGTGGTATCATGAAGTAAGGCATTAAATACAATGTACTTTAAAGTGTGGTATCATGAAGTAAGGCATTAAATACAATGTACTTTAAAGTGTGGTATCATGAAGTAAGGCATTAAATACAATGTACTTTAAAGTGTGGTATCATGAAGTAAGGCATTAAATACAATGTACTTTAAAGTGTGGTATCATGAAGTAAGGCATTAAATACAATGTGCATTAAAGTGTGGTATCATGAAGTAAGGCATTAAATACAATGTGCATTAAAGTGTGGTATCATGAAGTAAGGCATTAAATACAATGTGCATTAAAGTGTGGTATCATGAAGTAAGGCATTAAATGCAATGTACATTAAAGTGTGGTATCATGAAGTTAGGCATTAAATACAATGTACTTTAAAGTGTGGTATCATGAAGTAAGGCATTAAATACAATGTACTTTACATTCAACAGATAATGGGGGATACAGCATGATGAAGGTCTGGACCAATAGAAGTGTTTGATTTTGGTCATTGACATTCAAAAAGCCCAATCATGAGGGAGGCTGCAGGGTAAGAGATTTGTTGTGTTAATCCTTTACCAAACACCAAATTTTTGATTGTCCCAAATTGAAAGAGTTTGCAAATGACATTTCAAAATGTGATGAAATTACAAACCAATATTCTGATAGGGCAGAAAACATTGTGGGAAAAAGGAGAAATTGCTCATTAAGAGCAATTTCTCCTTTTCCTACAATGTTTTCTAGAGTCTTCTGCAACAAACTGTTCAAATGTGGTTATCATTTGGTAATGTACTAATGTTTAATCAAAGAAGTGTTGAGGGTAATGCATGGCACAGAGGTACTGTTGTGGTCGTAGAACTTCAACTGTGTCTAAGGTTTTGTGGGAGTGTTTTTATGGGAGTGTCCTTTGGCAAGGCTCTTTAGAGTCCTTGCCTTAAGTACTGGTAAATCAAGGAAAGTGTTAACATAACAGGAAAATTGTCAACATGGTGTTAAGCCCCATATTAACAAAAACTTGTAGAGTTGTAAGGTGTTAATGAACAAATTACTTTCATGCCACCTTCCATGACTATTCTTAATTAATGATAGCACCAAACTTAACACTTTTGAGAAAATCATGAAAGATGGACTTTACTTCTTTACTGCTATAAGGAAGAAGCCTTCTTTTGAACAGATTTTCATGAGTTTTCATTGAAACCAGTTTATATAAAGTAATTCTTATGTCAAGTTTTTAGGAGTTTTAGTCCTCAGTAGTAATGAATTCTATGTTGCAGAGGCGCAAGACCAAGAATAGCAATAACCAGTGAGGCCCTGAAATTGAAAAAGAAAAGGCTGAAAACAGCTGCTGACATGATAAAAAGAGGTAATACTTCCAGATATCATCTCAATTCAACTTTCTGACTAATGACATTCCATCTACCGGTAGTTCTCCTTGAGCCTTTATTTCAACCACCTCGCCAACAATGAGTTCAAAAGTCACACATAGCATTTATGTAAATTAAAGGATTAGTCTGATAACGGATGGATGTGTTCCTTGATAAAACTTCTAATTTTCACTTTTCAATTTTTAAGAAATCCATGTGACAATTAGATATTGTCAACAAAGCGCAATTTTCATCTATCCCAATGGTTTAACATGAATTCTATTATGTCTATGTCAATTTTACTGCTTTTGATGTCTATACTTTCAAAGTTACTACTTTTCAGGCAATAACCATTAAATATTCTCATATTTTTCTTTTGAATGACTATTAGAGAAAAGTAGATTCATGATTTTGCATAAGAACTAATCTATATTCATTATTCACTACTTTCATGCTAATCTATCAAGAAACGCCAAAATATGCACTTTCTTGTGAATCTTTTAAATTTCTTTTCTTATCAACTCATTGGCAAATACCATTTAATTGTTAACAGTTGATGTCGAGCGGGAAGATGTGTTCGATCAGTATGTCAAGTTTGACTATATCCCAATGGTGGATTCTAGGGTAAGTATAGAAAATATTCATTCAATGATTAATATTGTATGGACTATGTCATCTGTGAAGTCTTTAGGTGTTATCATTCAGCCGATTGTCCGTTCCAAGCCATTTCAAAATAAAGTCTGGTATTCTATTCTATTTGAATGAATGGGACAACATTATAATTATGGTAATAGTCATAACTTTGGTGTGGCCATTGGTTTTCCTAAGCTATACTTAGTCTCGTTGAAGAAACTTATCCTTGATTTGTACTGTATAGTTTTTACTGCTGTAGCAAAATATTTCACCATTTAAAAAGGGAATCAATTCTTTTTTATCTCATAACTTACTACCAAACATCTCTTAGAGAATATTTTCATACATCACATTTACTGTCTGTTTGTCCTTTTTCTTTTAGAATGTTTCAATGTGGAAATGGATGAAAAATAAATGGATTAAAGACCATGTATAGTGTAAGAAGACATGCTTTTCAAGAGTCTATTAAGAAAAGGATGTTTGCCATTTCATTTTTTGTTTTTTCATGAGTAATATTTATGTTTAACCAGAAAGATAAGCTATACATTTTATAATAGGATGTTTCTTATACCATTACCAAACCATAACGACATGTAACCTTTTTGTTGCAGAGGATTCTTAACAAGCAATGTCTCCTTTCCTCACAATGTTTTCTGTTCTATCACAGGATTATTTTTCAATAACTCTTTCAATTTGGGACAGGCGAGAACTTGACATTTGGTAAAGGGTTAATGCTTGATGCTGGTCACCAAATTCATAACCTCTAAAGATCATAATGAGTAAGCCAATTAAGATGGCTTAATTGATATCAATTAACAGGAATACCTGAGGACATTAAGAGCAGAGATTGTGTCAGTGAACTTCTCCGGTGTAGAACAACTTACTGATGCCTTTTTGTTCAGCCTCTACCATTGTAAACTGAACTTGCCATCCCTGCGATGGATTTCATTGGCTGGTTAGTAATTTATTTTAAATGTTTTTTATAATTTTCAATGTGGCACCCAAAGACAAAATCAATATAGCTATCACATATACAACAACAGTTGCCTTTAAAAATTTCTATCTATAATCTCTAATCTGGAATGACATTTCCTTTTAAAAGTTCCCAATGTTTTGTAAATTTGAATATCATTTAAATTAATTTTGTATTTTCATCCATTTTATTATTTACATATCACCTCATTTGCTCTATTGGATGGCTAGCTTATAAGTGTTGAACAAATATCCAAAGGAGTAACCCATTTTCTAGATGATTCTTTAAAGAATATATAGGATGTTAGTTATGTGAGAAATTGACATCAATTTTGTATGAACCTGCTAAGGATATGCCATGAAGCATTGACCTGTCAAGATAAAAGCATCCAACAGTTACTATTCTTTTGATCAGATAGGAACTGTGAGTGATGTCTAGCAAATAAAGAAACTTTATGAATTTCAGGACCTTTCCCTCTCAATTGGTGATTATATAAACAATCCTATACATTATATTTGTTCAGGCTGCTACAATGTAACAGATGAAGGGATTCGTTACCTGTGCTTAGCCTTTAACAAGATGATTTTGGTAAGGTTTCTTTTTTTTGCACTTAAAATCTAAAAGGTCTATGTCTTCTTTTTGTTGAAGTTTTATTCAATGTTGCCCTTATTTTGCATAAATATTTGTTAGAAATACCTCCCTTCTGCAAGTTGACTCTATCAACTCAAGCATTCGACTTTCAATAGTTCAATAATGTTTGTTTCAGAAATGGAATAAAGGTCTGAGTGGCTGAAATTGTAAAATAATCCAGAATATCCTGCAAGAATATACAAATGGTCATGAAATTTTATGATTTACGGTAATTCATAAGCTATTCAAAAAAACTTTCCTTATTGAACTCAAGGCTTATTTCTCAAAGCAAACAATTGAAGATTCTTTTTATTGGTACTCAAATCCAAGGTCTCTATTCTCTGTGCACAAGTTGAACCAATTAATCTATCTAAATGTATTACATAAACTGTTGCTAGCTACTTCCATATATGAATTGAAAGAAGTTCTTCCAAAAAGCAGAGTTCACTTGCATTACAAACTTTTTTGTCTCTGTATTTTGACTTAGTATAGCAGTAAAATGTCATTTACCCAACTTTATGATTATTGTGTTTCATTGTTTTCAATTATTACCATTTATGACATCCTCAGGGTTCGCTCTGGCTAAAATGTTCTTTGCACCAACACTTGCGCCAAATTGAAAAAGTTGGAGCCAAATTAAAAATAATGGAGCCAAATTCAATAAGTTGGAGCCAAAATAGTCTTTTGTAGAAGGGGAAATCCTTCATCAGGGTGACCTACGGTTCTAAAGAGCTAGGTTCTCAAGTGTTCGTTTGTTCTATCTGTTTCTATGTGCTGTTTTCATTAGGTTCTATGGATTAAATCCTCTCTCACACTCAACATTTGAAACAGGACATAGCAGAAACATGACTTTCACCTTGGCGTCATATTATAACCATTTCCTGTCTTCCAGGTCTCCTTGTCAGATGTTTGTTTGATTTTTAGTGGGAGGCATATTCAACGATTGAGAAGATCGATTTATAGTCACTCTTGTGTTGGATCAGAATTAAGTGTCACTTAAAATCGCGGATTTTATATACCAAAACTTCGGTGCATAAAAGAGTTTAATTTATTTGTCAATCAACACAACTGACTTCGTCGATGTTTGATGTCAACTTCTTTAAAAGGAGCGCGAGGGCAAACATTTTGATTGAAAAGCAATTAAAGTAATCAAAGTCATAATTTCCATATAATTGAAGTTGTAAAGGCTGGCGAATGACTAAATGGTGTACACAAGAAAGTGTCACCTTCAACAAACTTGACAATCAACAGATAATGAACTGAACAAGTGTGAAAACAGGATTATCCCATATCAGAAATCGCATTTGATAAACAAGCTGGTTCCCGAGTTCTAATTCAAAGTACTGCGATTACGGGAACCATCGATACATGGTTCTCGGCTCTACAGTAAAAACAAATCGATATTGACTCAAGATGGGCAACCATGCGGTAAACAAACATCGAATTCTCGCGGAAAAAAGTCGGCGCCAGGCACTTTCGCCAAATTTGTTTTTCTTGCGCCAATTTCTTGATTTTGTTGCCAATGGCGCCATTTGCGAAGGCCAGCTTGAACCCTGCATCCTTATTAATGGATAGTATTTAAATTCTTTTTCAGGTAGAGTTGATGGGTTGTCGGAAAGTGACAGAGAAATCTGTTCACATCCTTACTTCCCTTCCAACAATGGAAACACTCCGTGTAGAGGGCACTAGTGTAGGCATGTTGCCTAGCAACTGGAAAATGGTGGTGAAAAATGATGAAAATAGGGACAAAAAGGAAGAGAAGAAAAGTAATGTAGTGATTATCTCTTTTTTGTGTGCACCACTAAGTTCTTTTTTAGGATGGCAGTATATGTCCATGAAAAACTGTCATTGGTAATTAATCTTTGGAATTATTGTAAAAACTTGCTCATTATTGATATAAAGGTAAATGAAGAATGTCTTACGTTGTTGACTGCTGTTGGGAATGGGCTAAGCATTCTTCCATTTTGGAATATTAATAGTTATAAAACAATCTTAGTATAAAATAGTCAAGTAATACATTTACAAAAGAACTGGTGCAGAAGATTGAAGCTTATTGAGTCTCTCTCTTAACAAACAATTATGGATTTCTTATTCTTAGAAAATAGTTGTAAAATGAACCAGCAAAGCTTTCAATGAGCCATTTGCTTCATTCGATGATACATGCAATTTTTAAAGTTTGTCACATTCTTAAATAATTGCGTGTGTGACAATCTAAAAAAAATTGCGTGTATCATGGAATGAAGCGGTAAGAAATATGTCTGTTTGAGGGAAAAGTAAAAGATGATTTATGTGATTCATCAAAAACAAACCCAACCTTGACTTAAACCCCTTCATACTCAATAATACCCCACTTTGCCTCATCTTCTGCATAAGACTATAAAAATCACTATGACAAAAGGACCAATTGCTTATCTTGAGCAATTCATCCTTTAGTTGCTGTTGTTTTTACCCAACATTTTTGAAAAATTTGTTTCATCTTGCTATGTTTTGACACCTGCCATTTCTTTTCATTTGAAACAGTCATGAATGCCCATGTGTGGGAATGGTTTACCCCTTTACCAAATGGCAAATTTTCGACTGTCCCAAACTGAAAGAGTTTGCAGATGGCATTTCAAAATGTGATGAAATTGGAAAATAATCTTATAGGGCAGAAAACATTGTGGGAAAACAAAACATTGTTCGTTACGAGCAATTTCTCCTTTTCCAACAATGTTTTCTAGAGTGGTCTGCAACAAAGTGGTTAAATGTTGTTATTGTTTGGAAATGGTTTAATTGTTTAATTCTACCTTATAATTTCAGGTATATATGTGAATGGTTGCCCCATCATAACCCCACTGAAGTCAGCTGGGGAATTTAATCCAGGTAATGTACAATGTTGTGTTTTAATTTTCCAGGTACAAAAAATATGTAAATTCTGTTCATCTGTTGCTGACAACCTGAAATAATCTTTGAAAAATTTAAAATTCTAACAATTATTTCTACTCATCATTGAATACTATTCATGTCCATTTTTTGTACATTTTTGAGGGACTCTTTCACAGATTGTACTCTGTAATTAACAAACATTAAAATGCTGATTCAATCAATCCTTGTCACTAAACAAAAGACCACTTAGTCTATTTATCAGACAAAAACCTTTTTAAAGAAAATAACAAATTTTGATTTTCTCCGTAGTCGCTTACAAGAAGGTTGTCATAGTAACAAGAGAGGATGTACCATGGAGCCCATTAGCAGTATTGACCAATCAGAAGGACACATCACATTGTGAAAGCCTTCATGTACATTCTGATTGGAAGCCGTACAAGGAATGTAAATGGTCGTTTAACATGTTCCAGTTCGTCAGGGAAAGAGTAAGTTCCATCTTTGCTCATTGTTTATATTGGTAAAGTGGTTTATAAGATATTTTGAATTTCAGTTTTACATCACATCAACAATTTTTCAGGCTATATTGCAATGCGTTGCTCATCATGGATGAAGGAAAACCCATTTACTTATTACCCATAAGGGCTGATCAAAATTGGTAGAACCTTTGGTATTCTATAAGTCAGCCAGTAGACTACCTCTCATGAAAGTTTGAATATTTTGATACCATGATTTGAGCCTATGTCCAGAGAGGCTTTGTGATTACTCTATCTTAATTAGGTTAGGAATTGTAAATGCAACAAAATATGGCAAAAACACATTGGTCATATGGTATTTGCAATCTGTTCAGTTGAATTTGTTTCATAAAATACCATTGTATTTGAAGCAGACCATTTTAGGTTTATCATATGATCTGATGTTGATAGGGGTTCAATGCAAGAATATAAAAAGTGCTTCACATTTGTGAAGCACTTACTATAGTCTTTCATTGAACTCCAGACTTGAACTCTTGCATTGAGCGCTTGTCTCACTATAGTGTTGCATTGAACCTCAGACTTACTGTATTCTTGCATTAAGTTCCAAAGTTACTGTTTGTTTGCATGAGACCCTACACTTACTGTATTCTTGCATTAAGTTCCAAAGTTACTGTATGTTTTCAATAAACCCAGGACTTACTTTAGTCTTGCATTGAACTCCAGACTAACTTTAGTCTTGCAAAGAACCCCAGACTTACTATAGTCTTGCATAGAACCCCAGACTTACTATAGTCTTGCATAGAACCCCAGACTTACTATGGTCTTGCATTGAACCCCAGACTTACTATAATCTTGCATTGAACCCAAGACTTACTATAGTCTTGCATAGAACCCCAGACTTACTATAGTCTTGCATAGAACCCCAGACTAACTGTAGTCTTGCATAGAACCCCAGACTTACTATAGTCTTGCATAAAACCCAAGACTTACTATAGTCTTGCATAAAACCCCAGACTTACTATAGTCTTGCATAGAACCCCAGACTTACTATAGTCTTGCATAGAACCCCAGACTTACTATAGTCTTGCAGAGAACCCCAGACTTACTATAGTCTTGCAGAGAACCCCAGACTTACTATAGTCTTGCATAGAACCCCAGACTTACTTTAGTCTTGCATAGAACCCCAGACTTACTATAGTCTTGCATAAAACCCCAGACTTACTATAGTCTTGTATGGAACTCCAGACTAACTTTAGTCTTGCAAAGAACCCCAGACTTACTATAGTCTTACATAGAACCCCAGACTTACTATAGTCTTGCATAGAACCCCAGACTTAATATAGTCTTAAATAGAACCTCAGACTTACTATAGTCTTGCATAGAACCCCAGACTTACTATAGTCTTGCATAGAACCCCAGACTTACTATGGTCTTGCATTGAACCACAGACTTAATATAGTCTTGTATGGAACTCCAGACTAACTTTAGTCTTGCATAGAACCCCAGACTTACTATTGTCTTGCATAGAGCCCCAGACTTACTATGGTCTTGCATCGAACCCCAGACTAAATATAGTCTTGTATAGAACCCCAGACTTACTATAGTATTGCATAGAACCCCATACTTACTATAGTCTTACATAGAACCCCAGACTTATAGTGTTGCATAATACCTCAGACTAACTATAGTCTTGCATAGAACCCCAGACTTACTATAGTCTTACATAGAACCCCTGACTTACTATAGTTTTGCATAGAACCCAGACTAACTATAGTCTTGCATATAACCCCAGACTAAATATAGTCTTGTATAGAACCCCAGACTTAGTATGGTCTTGCATTGAACCCCAGACTTATGTATGTTACAGGGTATTACAGAACTTGTCATCTCTCCTGGAAGCCTCATTGTGCTGCCCTACTTCCTCCATCCTAATAAAGTTGGTTGTCTGAATGGCCTGATTCTGGAGCTTGCACAGACTATAGCTTCTATCCTGTCCAAGGTGGGTGATATTATAATCTTTATTGCTCTTTTTATTCATTATTTGCAATGTCAAAATAGCTTTATTATAGCACTTGCTGATACTATAGCCTTGATCATTTCTTAGGTTTGGTTAGGGTTAGAATTACCCTGCCTCATGATTAACTTATATTCCTTTTGTAACAATTTGTCCAATAGTATGGTATGAAAACCTGTTAACAGGTGTCTGTAAGAGCTGAGTGTAAGATAATTTTTGTAATTGTTTAGTCTTTAAATATTTTTATAGGAGATACTTTTTGAGAAAAAAAAAGACAAAAAAATAAAAACAATCTTGGGTTGTTAGTGATATGTTGACACATTTCTCTTGAATGATACAGGAACTTTTTAAGAATGATAACATTTTGGCAATCATCAACATTCACATTTGTACATTTTACCTCCTTTGGATATGTAGGGTTAATTCAACAGATGTTCGGAGAAGGTACAAGAGCTACGTAAAAATGTTAACATTTTCTCTCTTATTGATCTATAGAATGAGGACTGCACATTTCACCTACTTGGTTTGTGTAGTGATATGACGACAGATTTCTCTGGAAAGGTTACAGAGCTATATGATGGGGTCAAGGCAAAACTTAAAGAGTGGAAACAACGACTACAGGCATCAACTCAGCTTAGCATACAGTAAGTCATTCCTTTCTCTTTTGCTATACTGTTTTATTTTCAATTCTCTTGCCTTAATGCTATATTATGTATACCTTTTAAAGAGACTTTCTCAAAGACCAAGATTTTAATCTTTTTAAAATGAAATGTCTCCTATTGGAAAAAATTATAACATTGATCTATAGATTTACAAAAGAGCTACATTATTCATAACCTTTTTCGTAGCTTTTTGGTAAAGATATAAAAGATTTGTCTTGCCGTTATACTAATCTGTTTAAATATTCTATTTTGTAAACAATTATCTAACATTTCTGTCCTGCAAAACAATCAAAGTTGGTAAGAGTATCTTGGACCTGTATTTTAATATGTTTTTACTCTCTAAATTGAGTGGGGTTACCTAAGTGTGTCAGAGAGCAGCAACTCATGACTATTTATGATAACAGTTTCTCTGAAAGTACTGAAAGGCAATAATGCTGATGTCAAAGTTAAACAATGAAAAGACAGGTTGAAACAGAGATTGGAATTGTCATTTATTGATATTAGAGGATTGTTCAACTCCTAATTTGAATGTTTGCTTCACAGAACACAGTCTGCGAGATTGTCCCTTTAACCATTTAGAGTTTGCAGACGACAATTCAAAATGTGATGAAGTTGAAAAAAAAATCTTCTGATAGGGCAGAAAACATTATGGGAACAGGAGAAATTGCTTGTTTAGATCAATTTCTCCTTTTCCCACAATGTTGTCCAGAGTCGTCTGCAACAAACTGGTCAAACATCATTATTGATTGGTAATGGGTTAAAAATAATGCATGAAGCAGAGAATGATTGCTCCTTATCTGAACCTGTAACCATCTTGTATTGTATGCATTGTAGCACCAATTGGAGGATGGCAGCACTGAATTTCTTTGAGCAGCAAGTTCTTGGATTTGGGGAGAGACTGACTTCTGCTGCTGTGAAATGTTACAAACCTAAAGATGGTTTGTGTAACATACTATCTAGTTATATTGTAAGTACTAAAAAGTAGTGTTAATTATAAATAAAGGAAAGGGGGAGACATCTTAAAACTGCCTGAAGCGAATTATTTGAAAACCAACTTTTGTTTTTACTAGAGTTGACTTTTCGAGGGTTAATGTAAGACTTCAGTAAGTGCTAGACGTTTGTGAAGCATAACTATGGTCTTGCATTGAACTTTCAATACATATACATTTATATATTTTCATGAATTTAACATTTTTCTGGTATTGTTGATGAAAATAGTTTATTGAATCAATTTTTACTAATTTGTAATACTGTGGTCTGTTGATGTAAATGAAAAAATCAGATTCATCAATGAAAATCGAATTACCCCTTTTATAATGATGATCAATTTGATTGTTATATTAACTTAAGTTTATTTTAATTGTTTTAATTTTAATGAAAATTTATCCAAACCTATAAGAGGAACTGCTTTGTGTCAGAACTAAATCATTTCATGACAACTGTCTTGAAGCTGTTAAATGAAACCTTGTAAGACTTACTTTTCAAAGTCAAAACCTGATTCTACAGAGATTTCTTTATTATATCTATCTATCTATCTAGTTCTCATCGCCCTGATTTGCGCATAAGGCCTTAACCAGAGTTCGCCAATGTGGTCAGTCCTTTGTCCATGTTTGTACTTGACCCCAGCTCCAATTTTCCTTTCATATTTCCTTCTCAACTGATTTACGCCAGGTTACTTTGTGTCTACCTCTTGGTCGTCAACCAATGGGTGTCCATCTAAGGGCGACTCTTGGAATAGCTGACTCTTCCATTCTATGTACATGGCCAATCCAGCGCCATTGGGAATTTGTGACTGTTCCAATTTAAGGGCCATAGAACACTTTACTGCATTTTTTGTTATGTATGTTATTGTTCCTCATTAGAAATGCATTATTGAATTTGAGACTTGAATAGCCACTGTTAATCAAACAAAGTGTCTGCTGTATTCATGAATGATTGACTCCTGTATATTTTCTACACCCAGAATGTTGGCAAAGGAGTAACAAAGGAGGAGCTTAAATTCCTTGAAGATATGGTGGACACCAATGTTCAGCTGTTCCCATGGCAACCACAAGCATTTCCAAAATCAGTAAGTATAACATGATTGTGACTATGGTAACTGAGGAAATGCTCAAAATAGATACTTTCTATGCTTTGTTACAAATTCTCTTTTCAACACAGGGGTTAATTTCATGTTTTGCTTTAGTTTTAGTGTGCTCAAACTAAAGCTGTATTGCAAAATACCTGTTAATATCTATTAATACTGTTTTGATACTCTTAATCATGATGTATTGAAACTCTTTGTTTATGTACATTTATACTCACAATCACAATGTATTGATAATTTTATCTAATGAATTGAATCTATTTATTCTGATGTATTGAAATTTTTTATCACAATGTATTTATACTCTGTTATCTTGATGTGGTGATTCTCTTTATGAGGTTGAATACAGTCAACTTGTGTTAAGAGGCCAGTCTATGGGACAGATTAAATTGGCTGTTTAAGACAGGTTGGCTGCTTAACACAAATTGATTTACACTATAAATCTAACAATGGGACTTTCTGTAGTGGCTGTTTAAGGCAGGATGGCTGCTTAAAAGGGTGGCTGCTTAATACAAGTTAGACTGTAATTAACTCACTTTCTACTGACATTCTTCATGATATCAAAGAAGCTTAATTCCAATTTTAGTTGATAGAATACAGTAAAAGTCAACATGGATCCTGTAAGTTGCTGCCATTGAATGAGTTCTGCCTTAAGAATATGGCCAAGGATTTGAAAGGAGAGCAATATTATGGGAAAATGGTCAAACTGATGTCATATTCAGCACAGTGGGTAAGTAGAACAATCATTAAAAGGACAAATTAAATTCATAGAAGAATTATGATGTTGAGCTCATCTCTTATATTGGAATTTGATGTTCATCCTTTTTCCATCTAAACCCTCAAAATAGAATTAATAAGATAGATTTTGAAGAAAAAAAGGCCAGCCAGAGACTGGTAAACTCTATATAAACACAGGTCCTGACAAACAGGATGACACCCTAGTTATTTTGTAGCAATCACAGTTAAGGCCAAAAGAAAGAACCTTTTCGTCTAACCTTGCTTTCTTTTAATTTCATAACAAGAACATCTTTTTCTCTTTTGGTTTAGGGACACGCCTTGGTTTATCCCTTCATGGCTGAGATGCCAGTCATCACTGACTTCAAATTCATGGAAAACTTCATCTCAAAACTGTTCCAAGGCTCCGCCCCACAGTCGGCTGAGATCCGTTGTCTTGGAAACAAGATTCCATATTGGAAAAGAGATGATTTAAAGGCAGTCTTTAGTGGATTACTGGAAACTCAGATGGTATACATGTACTTATGTTTGAACTTCTTGTTTTTAACTGTTTTCTTAAGTTATTTTTTAATTCTCCTTGACTCTGAACCATTGCTAGGGTTATTTCATTTTACAAGAAGTAATGATATTTACACTGCCCGTAGTATAAAGGAGGGGAAATCTTTACTAATACTTTTCTATGTTCTTTTGTTTGATCATAAAACATTAGAAGTAAAGACACTCAAGGTAATGGTTTTATAGGCTTACCTCATAAGGGAAAGCATTTTTTAACCCTTATAGTGCTGAAACCAACTTCATGCTTATGCAAATAGGTAATATCATGGCCAGCTGCGAAGTAAATTGGTGGCTGGCCTGTGATCTTACCTGTTTGCTTCTCTGAGTATCTTTCCTCATAAAAATGCTTTGTTTAAAATGCATCATTCAACATTTTCTATAGGAAGCTTGGTCTTAACCTATACGTCTGTCTCTGATAGGGAATTTAGCTGTCACTCACATTTCACAGATTTCGCAGTTACAGAAGAATTGTTAATCACAGCAAAAGAATTGATAAGTAATTGGGGTCAGACCGCTGTTTGATAAAGTACCTTCCCACAAAATGTGGTATGTAAATTCAGTGGACTAAGATGCTGAGGCACCCTTAGTACAACCAGTTCAACCCTATAAGCAAGACCACAATTTAAAGACCATTTTTGTAAAACAAACACATGTTCTTTTGATAAAGTCAAACTAGTTCCTGGATGTTTAATTTCAATGGCAATGTAAAATAACTTGTCATATTTCACTGTGTTATGCTTTTAGGACCTATTGCTTTCTCTGCTGGAGAAGGCAGGCTGTTTGATTAAACTTCCAGTGGATGTCTGGTCAACAATAGAAGATGTTCCATATGTTTATGTGCTGTACAAAGATTTCCCAAAAGTCCCCTGTGTGCCAGTGGTAAGCAGAATACATTGTATTGCTTGAAATGGTAATGATTAATATCTAAATAGTGTTGCAAAAGTCGAAATTGCTCAATTTTTCTTTTGTAAAATAGCATTTTGTGATGAATTAGTCAGATTCTATTGTTGTATGTTACCCGTTATCAAAAATGGTAAAGATAAACAAATGTGAATTTTTCATTAAAAGAACACTATTTAATTGATTTGTGGAGCCTGCCTTCATTATGAATGGGGGAAGACCATAAATAATATCTAGATTGGTCCAAATGGAAAGGAACTGCAGACACCAATTGTTCTGTATTAATAGAAGTTTCCTTGAACAAAGCATTAATTCCTAGCCAACTACAGATATGTTACCCAGGAAGCATTAGAGAGGAAATGATTTCTATTTGATCACTGAAATACTGTTGAAATAGCTTTAACCCTTTCCCAAACAACAAACTTTTGACTGTCCCAAATTGAAAGAGTTTGCAGACGACTTTTAAAAATGTGATGAAATTGGACAATAATCTTCTGATAGGGCAGAAAACATTGTGAGAAAAGGAAAGTTTGCTCGTTGGGAGCAATTTCTCCTTTTCCCACAAGGTTTTCTAAAGTCGTCTACAACAAAGTGGTCAAATGTCATTACTGTTTGGGAAAGGGTTAAGCCCAAAACTAGTTAAATTCTTGTTTCTATTCCAGTCCCACTACATTCCACAGACAAAATTCAACAGCAGCTGGGAAAAAGAGAAATATTATTTCTTCTGTCCTGGACTTCCGTCTTCTTTCTTTCCCAACCTGCTCAGGTAGGTTGGTGGTTTATGCCACTCCCAACTGTAATTCATTTCATTCTAGGATATGTTCTGTTTTTTCTAATTTCAAGTCTTATTTCATCTTTATTAGTTTCTAAAACAAGTTAACAAAACTTAAAGTTTATTTCAATTTACATGTACATTTTAACCTGCAAATATATGTTAAGGATTTTAAGATGTACAGTCTAACTTGTGTTAAGCAGCCACCCTTTTAAGCAGCCAACCTGCCTTAAACAGCCATTAGAGAAAGCCCCATTGTTAGATTTATAGTGTAAATCAATTTGTGTTAAGCAGCCAACCTGTCTTAAACAGCTAATTTACTCTGTCCCATAGGCTTGCCTCTTAACACAAGTTTGACTGTATTTACAGCATGGGTTGAAATCCTAGTGCTGGCATTTGGATTGTCATTAGAGGAAGACTCATGGCGGAATAACAGGATGTTGATGTTCTTCTCGTCTAAACAAGCCTTTTTTGGCAGTTAAGGAAAGGGTCTTTTTCCACATTTTTGGTGGCACAGTGATCAAGATGGCAGTCTTAGAACTAGGGGGTTCAATGTTTCAGCCCCCACTAGTTCATCTGGTTTGGTGGGAGTGTTCTTTAACAAGACAATTTAGAACTTTAGCCTAACACTGGTGAATCCAGAAAAGCTGTTACATAACTGAAAGATTATTGATATGTTATTCAACACCAAATAAACAAACAAACAAAGGGGTCTTCCTTAATCCATGATGGCTCAAGCATTGGAGTATAACTTCAAAGTTGTCGACTGGATGTAAAAAAACCCAATCCAACACATTATTTTACAGACATGTGTTTAGACTGGGCCCACCTGCTGTAACTTGGAAGCAAGGAGCCATCATACTAAAAGGGTTTTTGGTGGTTCTCATAGAGCTTATTTATGATGTTCAAGGTAAGCACTTACTAGGTTAAATTTTGTTTGTAAAATTAGTTTGATTTCAAACAAATCATGGATGTGGAGTATTATGACAGGTCCAAAGTGAAAGCAAGAGTTAGCAATGGTAAATGAAAACAAAATGTATTTTTAAGATATGTTTTTCTTTTTGGTATTGGGTAGAAACCTTTGTGACAAAGTGATAAATTGCTCATTAAGAGACAAAAGTTAGATATCAGCAGGTATTGGGTTAATGGAAAGATTCGCTATGATGAATTTAAAGGAAATCATTGTAAAAAAAGTATGAAAGCATCTTGCATGACATATATTTTAAATTGATTCGTTAATCAAGGATTAAATGCAAGACCGTAGTAAGTGCTTCACAGTTGTATTGCACTAAGCCAATGAAGTGTGGTACGAGTTTAAGTGAAGTCATATAACCAGCTTAAAAGATTGCAAAAAGACTGCAAATTTAATTCAAACAACCAGACCAAATCTTTTCTTGTTTATTGGTGATATTTTAGGTTTACCTGTGATAGTGGTACAGGTACGTTCGGAAGAAGAGAATGATTTGTACATGACCACATTTCAGACCTACACATGTATTGTGGACCATCTCATACTCAAGTATCAGATATCAGTTGCGGTATGTATTATCTTTGTATTATCTCTTCTTAGTTGAACCATTTTGTAAGAAATCAATCACACAACTTATTCTTTCATTAGTTTGTTTATATGGGTTTGATGCGTTGAAACAGTATTTCAGTTACTTTATGACTTTCCTGGATTTCACAAGTCCTAGGCAGTGCTCTGGGGCCCGTTTTACTAAACAACTTACGGAAAATGTTTGCATAAGTCATAATTGATTAACATGGATAATATCTTCAATGAAAGTACAATATTGCAATGTGACACACCATTGGAAGCGTCTCGGAGAGACGATTCCAATGATGTTTTACTTTGCAATATTGCTTTGCCAAATATTGAAATAAAAGGACTTGTTGTTTTAGACTTACGCAAATCTTAAGCGTAAACTGTTTAGTAAAACGGGCCCCTGGAGTGACTTGCCCCAAGGAAAAAAGCTTCAATGGTTGAAATTTTATAGATCACGAGTAGGTTGAATAGAATTTTCTTCATTTCAAAGGTTGAGGCCATTTCTGAGAAAGGAGGAATTGTTCAATATGATTAATTACTTCTTTGATAGTGTTTATTTGTACCGTGGACTACATGCGCCATAAAACAGGTAGCAGAGAATTTATGATTTGCCTTATGATCATGATCTTATTGGTCTTTGTATTGGATTGTATCATTTACCATTTAGAACTTTCCGAAGGTTCATGCACAATTGATTTCCTTTCTTATTTTATCAACATCTTACAAAGTCGAAAACTTGTTAATCTCTATTGGAAGGATCTTTCAAGAAGAATTCAATTTTTGATAGATTTAAAATATGTTTTTATGATGGATTATGAAACGAATGTGATTAAAGATGGAAAAAAATGCTCAAATTTTAGTATAACCCTGTCTAACAAATCATTAGTTGATAAAGACCTAAATACATTCAAAACAAATTCTTAATACTCTTTCAGAAAACTGTACCTTGTGTAGCATGTACTTCCACAATGAACAGATATGAAATGCTTGCTGATTCAAACACTCGCCGATTCTTCCTGGAGCAATTGGTGCGAAGTGGAGAACAACGGGATGTCAGGTGTAAATCATGTGACGCAGCAACCAATGCGAGTGTCCAACTTGGCTCAGGTCAGTGTTTTATGAATAGACCACCTTTTGGAGAATTTTCATTTGGATACCTTTTTTCCCATAGAATGTTTGAGCATTTTCAAATGGAAAGTATCAAATGACGGCAATTGAAATGAAAGAACTGTAACATGCTCCTTATGGTATTTGATAGAGACTGTTGTTGAAAAAGGAGACTTGTGCACCTTATTTTGAAAGTACTTCAACTTTATGTTTTTAACGCTATGTTTCTGTCATCAATATTTGTGGTTGCTTGATTTATTTTCTCACATGGGGTGTTATATTTGATCTTAATGAAAAAGTAGCTATGTAAGATAATTACAAGGCACCATTTTGTACAAGAATGAAAAGGTATGTGTACATTATATACAGTCAAATATTGGTGGTACCCACATGATCATGGTATCTAAATATACCACTGCTCACATATCGGAAATTTAAACTTTAATAATTGTTTACGAAATAAACTGTTTAAACAGTTTACTACATGGATGTCCTATATTTCAACCATATGGTTATCAATGTGGGTGAGAATTTTATCAACAATCTAGTTGCATTTAACTCTAATGATCTGTGATAATATTTTTTCAATAGAAGACAATTTTGTTAAAAAAGATTAAGATCTCAACCTGTGAGGGTGACCTTTTAACCCTAAGAATGATGGGTAATTTTCTAGAAATAAATTCTTGAGTCATCTTGTTTTTCAAAACATTAAATATCTGCTCAATTTTGTTGAGGAAAGACACACAGAGTAGCAAACAGGTTAGATCACAGGCCAGTCACCAATTTACTTTGCGGCTGGCCTGGATCTAACCTGTTTGTATAAGCATGAGGTTGGTTCCAGCACTACTAGGGTAAATACAAGATTGTGTATATTATCACTACAGTGGTTCCCAACACAGAACTGGTACCCCATCATGACCTTACCGGGAAGGCTCTGCCCACAAGTAACCTCTTTACGCAGTGCCTTATGTGCCAGAACTGTGCCATAGATGGCATAGACTGCCCTGTTAACCTGAAACAAGGAAACAAAAACTGGTATAGTATTTTCTAATCATTGCCATTTATCATCATTATCCTCCTCCTCCTCTGTCTCCTCCTCCTCCTCCTGGTGCGTGACAGTGGTCCAAAGTTAGAGCGTCGGCCTCTTGTACTGAGGGTCCCGGGTTCGAATGCCCGCTATGCGAGGTAAGAATTACCAGGTCTAACCCATAAATCGGCGCAAGTACTGGTGTAGTATCCAGGAAGCAGTCATCGAGAGTTAATTTAATTAGCTTCAAGCTTCCTTCACAATTGATGTAAAATAAAGAAGTTTATACTTCTCCTCCTCCTCTTCCTCCTCCTCCTCCTCCTCTTCCTCCTTTTCATCATCATCATCATCATCATCATCATCATCATCACCTTCACCACCACCAAAAACCACTGCACAAAAGCTGTTCTGTTATAAGAATCACACGGAAGAATGGTAATTGAAAGCAAAATTAGAAATCTTTTAATTCTTCAAATGTGTTTATAGTGAATCAAAATGAATTTAAGTCCAAAATCTTGACATGGTTTTTAAGATCCTACGCATATAACTGTACATACTTAAAAAAAAATGATGCTTCCTGAAATAGTTATGCTTTCAGTAGCTACTTTAATTTGTATGTTAAACAACAATACAAAAACTATTGTTTCAATGACATTTTATTTCAACTTTCACACTTTTTGGACTAAGGGTGCGTCAGCACCTTAGTCCATTGAATTCACATTACTCTTTTTGAGGGACGGTACTTTATCGGTACACAAATAGCACTCTGACCCCAATTACTCATTAAACATCCGCCTTCACTGTGCGGACTAATGCCTTCTTGGAACTAGGAACGTAGTCCGGATTTACTTGCTTTGTTTTGCTCTATGTTATTATAACTTTTGCCTCAGGGGAAATCGTAAAATGTCCAGATGTTGGAAAAGTAGACTATCGTTCAGTCTCTGTTCACAGAAATAATAATTTCAGTAATGGTGGTAAAATGAGCAGTTGTTTTCCTCGAGATGTTGCCGAAAGAAATTTTCAAATGTATCCTCAATCATTTTGCTTTAAATGCACCTTAGTCCTTCAGCGCTATCAGCACTTTGATTCTTCTTTGACAAAGCTCCTTTAATTTCGATGCTTCGTACCAAATGTCTCAAAAAGATAACAGTTTTTGATACCTATCAATTGTTATGTGCTTATGCTTTCAATCTGGAGAATGAAGAACTTCTGCTATTGGTGAATCACATTAAATAAATGTTCCTTTAGGCAATGTTTGTGCAGACGGCAGGGATTGATCTGTGATTACTGTGGAATGTGCCAACGATGTTTCCTTTTTCTCAAGGTATGATTTTGACTGTCAGTAGACAATCTGTATTCTCACTTCTTCACTCACTTTGAAGTAGAAGACCTGAGAAGCTATTTTACAAATGAGAAAATCTTTCCTTGCTTAACCCTTTATTTAATGTTAAATTGTGAATTTTCCAATTTGTAAGAGTTTCCAGACGACATTTCAAAGTGTGAAGAAATTGAAAAATAATCTTCTGATAGGGCATCAAAACATTGTGGGAAAAGGAGAAATTGCTCGTTAAGAGCAATTTCTCCTTTTCCCGCAATGTTTTCCAGAGTTGTCTGCAACAAACTGGTCAAATGTTGTTATTGTTTGGTAATGGGTTTACAACAATTTCTACCCAATATTATGAAAAGAAAAGTGTTGTTTTTCAAATTTTATGATTGCTGTTTGCTTTTTCTTTTAACTTCCACCAACCCAAATTTTTATGAATCCTTTGGATGGATCAACTAGATGTTTCAGAAACCATTGTGATATTAGAGGAAATTGTTTTCACACATAATCCTTCCATTTTTCCAATGTACAGTCGAGCCTCATTTATACGGACACTTTCGTTCCCAGGAGTAATGTCCGTATTAACGAATAAGCCGGAATAAACAATCGGCGAGTTTCCAGTGAAATGTTCACCTATACACCGTTTTTCATCATAATTACCATGAAGTAAAAAAAACGTTATAGTTGAAAATGATTGCCAGACATTGTCTCCTGATCGCTGTCAATGCAGCGAGTTAACACTTTTCACAAACTCAACTTTCTGCACGCGACGATAATTACAATTAGGTTAGACCAGGTATTTAACGTAGGTAACCGCAAAAAAATAATCATTATGCTGGTTTCCGGATTAGGCGTGCGCATATACTATTAGAAGTAAGGCTTGATTCTCGACTTTCATTGTCGGGAGCTGGAACGAGGATTTTCCGGATTAAACAGTGGAATTAATGAAGGTAAGGACTGTTCCCTACAAATTCTGTCTGGATGGCGAATAAACCGGATTAACGACGTTCGGACTATCGAGGCTCGACTATATATTTTTACCATTTCTGATTCTCATTTGTTAATGTTCTAACTCTCTGGAAGTAGACAAGACAACAGCAACCATTTTACAGACAATGTCTTGTATCAAACTTCACAAGCTTTTTGTTTGATTTTGTATTCATCTTAAGCCAGTTTATTAATTCGGACCAATCACAAAATCCCAATATGAGGGAACAAGTTGAATATTTTGTTGCAGGTGTGTTAGAACAAGTATATAGAGAGTAGATGGTTGGTGTTGTAAATCCGAAATGTTAATGGGCAAGGCGTAGGAAAATTATCTAGTGAGCCGATAATAAACCAAAGCCAAACCCCATAACATTTCCCATTCAAAGACACTGACCATCCATTCTTTTCATCATGTTACCTATATGGATTCAAATAAACAAACAAAAAATTAAAGAAAAACAAGAAAAATGAAACAAAACAGAAAATCAATATTGACAATGCGCACGCAGTGATCATTTAATCTAGTGACGATTATCAAAAATATTATATTGCACCGTGTTATCGGTCCGTAAATTGTCCTGGTGACAGGATATAATTGAAATATTCATATAAGTGTAAATACCATTTCAGAAAGTTGTATCTAGTGTATGCCCAGCATTTGAGCATACACAGACTGGCAGTTATGGACAGGATGAGTTAGAGGCCCTGGATACATTAAAGGTCACCCAGAAAGGCAGTTTTCTGGGATTCCTGGAGACAGATCTAGAACTGACCCTAGACAACCATGTTCTTACAGCCAACTACTGCCCTACCATGATCATTACAGCCATACACAGGGGGATGTTCCACTTGAAACTTCAAATGTAAGTATACAAAAGTTTATGTTTATGGGATGAAAGTTCCCAGGCCGAATGGTTAGATTAATGAAGTTGAAATAACAAGCCTCATCTACAAATGTACTAAATCATCACTTCTTACTTATTCCATTGTTTTATGATTTATTTACCAGTAATTTATAACGTTTGTTTTAAAATATTGATTCCCTTTATAACAATGACTATAAAAATGAATGTCCTTGTTTTATTGATTGTATGATATACTCCCCCTTTTCCATCGCTGTATGCTTATAATTATCACTCCATTTCAAACCCATTTGAAGGAGACATTTAAACATGTGCTTGTCTTTTATTCAAGTAAACAAAGGTAACATTTATTATCATTGTATTGGTATCAATGCTGATAATTGAGTGGCTGTCGCTTCTATTGCTACTTTTAAGTTATTTGATATTTTTATGATAAAGGTGTTATATTTTCTAGGATCCAAGATAAAATTGTTATTGAGTATGATGGTAGAACAGGCAGCGTGTCAATGGGAGATAAGCAGATTTTGAAAGAGGATCCATCCAGGATGTGTAAAACAGGGGAGACAATTGAGATACAGTTGAATTATTGCAAGGTAATCAGTTAGCTATTATTCATTTTGAATTCAATTTTTCTGTTATAGTGTAACTCCAATCTCATTAGAGATGGAGAAAGTACTCAGACTGAACTTCCAAATGGATTTGACCATGCCAAGTAGAGCTATTTGGATTAAGCAATGCCACTGGGAGAATACCTTTCCGGGACATGTTGATCAATGATGTCTACTGCTACTTTAAATTTTGACCAGTCACTATAGTTCTTATATTGTGAATGGGTTGCCTCAAGAAATCATTGTGAATAGAAAAAGAAGCTACCAATAAAGAATAATTTCTTCACAATTCACAATAACATTAACAGTTTCCAAAATGAATTTAACATCTTTCATACCTTAAACTGTTAATTGAAGATTTTTTCAAATTGACTAACCCTCCTTGATCCTTCATCCACAGACTAAACATCACTTGTTTCTCTACTTGTTTATCTCTTAGGTAGTGTAATTGTTTATGGTTAGTCCCTTCATAACCCATAATTGGTAATGAATGAACATCTTTTTATTTCAGGGCAGTTTTACACAGATGGTTCTTCGGTTGCTCCTGAGTGGACTGCAGATTTTCAGTACAGAGCTGGAAGCCCAACAAGTACTAGTGTCACTGACAAACAGGGATTTGGTTGGTACATTTCTGCAGGTAGAAACCCCTGGAAAGGTAAGAAAAACCTTGGTGTATAAGACAGCTTACAGTCTGATCCAGACGTCACTCATCCAGAAAACTCCAGTGTGTCACTTGTACTTTTCAATCAAACATGTAGATTTGATTATATCATAGACCCTGAGTTCAAATGTGCCTCAAGCATTGTTTGACACAGGGTTAACATTTTGCAGATAAATTTTGGGATTACAAAGATACATTTACTGTTAAGTATATAGAACGCCATATCTGTCTGTTATATTTGGACTGTTTTATTCATCAAAATTCAAATTGCAATCTGTCCGGTAGAACTAATTTATGAAAATCAAAAATACCGTATGGGGGAGTTGGATAAGTTCAGTTTAACCCTTCCCCAAACAATAATGACATCTGACCACTTTGTTGCAGACGACTTAAGAAAACATTGAGGGAAAAGGAGAAATTGCTCGTGATAACAATTTCTCTTTTTCCCACAATGTTTTCTGGCCTATCAGAAGATTATTTTCCAATTTCATCACATTTTGAAATGTCGTCTGCAAACTCTTTCAATTTGGGACAGACGAAAATTTGTTGTTTGGGAAAGGGTTAAATGATTTATTCTACATTGATGTGAAACAACTTCTGACAACTTTTAAATGATTAATCACCTTTGGTTCTGCTTCCTGAATACATTACCAAACCTTATAAGAGTGTTGATAAATGAAAAGCTGCAAAGTGAAATCTGCTACTCACAGGTTAATTATTTTGCACCAATATTATTTGCTTTGTTTAGTTTAAAGTTGTTCAAGAAGAGGTGCAAGAGGTGGCAAGTAAGGAGAAGGAGGAAAAAAAGAAGAAAAGAATCAGCTGTGGTCCGGCTGTTTCAAACTTCATGTCAGGTAACTATCATTACAAGCCTTAAAACATTGTGACAAATGGAAGTCATTTTTCTTGAAAGAAAAGAATCAATGTTTCAAAATTATTGCTGGGGTTTTGCTAGGTTGAACAATTCACTCTTTTATGCCACTTTGCCTCAAAATTACAGCCACCTTTAAAAGTTCCTTAAAGCCATTATAGTCTTCCATTTAATTCCCTGTCTGTCAATTGTTATTTTAAATGGTCACTTGGTTCTGCAATTCATTTTTTATCAAATGCAAGGGTCTCCGTAGTTTTATTGGTTAATGTACAGTACTTTGTATCACAACGCCCCTCTCTGCTTGGGTCAAAACCCTGGCGATAGCACTTGGGAGTTTCATGAAAAGTAGTCTCCCGTATGACTTACAAAATGCCGATGGATCTACCTGCCCTCATTGGTAATCAAGATTGTGGTTTTCCACCATCATTATGAGCATGGCAACACAACTTGACTGAATTTATGTTGATTTGTTGTAAACAGTCGTAAAAAGTAAACTCATCAATTACCATTTGTAGCTGTTTATTTTTTTCAAATGCCATTATATGACTTTCAAAGACTTTCATAACTCATTTTCGATTAATTGCCATTTGAAATTGCATTTTTTCAGTAATTTATTTATATCTTATTGCTTTTATAGTTTTCACATGATTTCATTTAAAAAAACTTGTTAGTTATGGGACATAAAAGACATATACTTGCACAGTACAAATTTCTAAACTTGTATGATTTTCAGCTGTGTAAGTAAAGTTATGAGACATATAAGACATTTCACTGGGTTTCTCTGTACAATAGCAAAACATACAATATTATATTTTACAGCTGTGGAAATGAAGTTATGGGACATGTTAGACGATATTGAGACTCTCTACTTTGGAGGTAGCGGAATGAGTCTCTCTGGGGCGGCTGTTCTCACATTGCCGTCTTCTCTCAACTCTGCAACACTGAAATACCCAGCTATCTCACAGTTAAAAGACATCAATTACCACTTCCTGTGTCTGACATGGAGTGAGTGGTCACTTTCTTTGAAACATGCATTTGACTTTTTCTGAGTTGTAACTTTAACCCATTACCAAACAATAACGACATTTAACCACTTTGTTGTAGAAGACTCTTGAAAACATTGTGGGAAGATGAAAAATTGCTCATTAAGAGCAATTTTTCCCTTTCCCACAATGTTTTTTGCCCTCTCAGAAGATTAATTTCCAATTTCATCATATTTTGAAATGTTGTTTGCAAACTCTTTTAATTAGGGACAGTCGAAAATTTGGCGTTTGGTAAAGGTTTAAACCATACTCTATAAAAGACTTTGGTCTTGCATGAGACTTAAGAAAGATGTGACAAAGGAATACATTTTTTCTCGTGAACAAGTAAGCCTTTGAGAAATGGATTTTAAAGCAGTTACAAATCCCTTTCTGTGGCAGTGGGATAAGACACATTTGATTTCAGGACATTTAACCCTTAGAATGCTGGGTAATTTTCGAGAAAAAAAATAATAGATTTTTGTGTTATCAGCTTTCAAAACCTTAAATATCTGCTTAATTTTGATGAGGAAAGTTACTCAGGGTAGCAAATAGGTTAGATCACAGGCTAGGCAGCAATTTACTTGGCAGCTGGCCCAGATCTAACCTGTTTGCATAAGTATGAAGTCGGTTTCAGCACTATAGGGGTTATAACTTTTCTACATTGCAAGTAAATGATAAAGGTAGAAAATCTATAACAAACTTTTTTTAAAAAAAAACGTACAAGGACAGAATTGATATTTGCAATATTGTTCCTTATTTTAACTTTATCTGCACATTTTGTTTATTTTGATACATATGCAGCACAAAATTAGGGAAACCATTGCAGCAAAAGAAGGAATTTGAATTTCTTCTTACATTGCTATGGTTTCTAACCAACATTGCAAAAACAGTTATTTTCAATTGATGATTATTGTATGCGGATGGTTTGAGTAAAATTAGTTTGATCAGTTCTATAATCATACCATATGAATGTATGGTTTAAGCATTGCACAAACTACTACAGATACACCTTACATATCAAATTTTGAATCCTTAAAATGTGTGATCAAAATGTAAAGAGGTACCATTTTGATTAATAGATCCATTTTCTGGCAAAAAGGCTGGACCCGGATCAAAGAAGCACATTCAGAAGCGCGCAAAACAACAGGACTTGAGCACAGAACCAGCAGAACCGGTCAAAGAATGGTCCAATCAGCTTACAGATGTGGAGTCCTGGAAAATGCGTAAACAAATCCACCTGAACGACTCGGCAGGAATAACGGCAGATGAGGCCAAGGACTACATATCTGATTCTGACAAGAATGTATTGGCAATGCTGGCTTCTTGGCATTTTATATATGCATCTTATCCAGAGGTATGTTGATAAATATGTTTATTTTTTATTTGTACCTCTCCATGTGGGTTCAAATTCTGGTGAGAGATTTTCATGAGAGGTAGTCTCCTGTATGACACACAGAATGTCAATTATTCTTCCCGGGTTGACCAGCCCTTATGGTCAGTTGAGTATGGGGGTGTTTCTCCATCATTAAGAGTATCTGAATAAATGTTGATGTGATGTAAAACCCATACATAATATGTATAATATGATACACCTTGATAAAACTATTAGTATTCCCATAGTCAGCCAGGAGGCTTTCTCTTTCATTAAATCCAAATTTCACAGTGTTGGGATTTCAAGCCACAGAGGAAAGACTGATAACCACTGCTTATTTCCATTTTGCTCTTTGTTTATTTGTCAATTAAAACAGTTTTAAGGTATTATTTTTTAATGTGTATCATATACCCTTGTTTATTTTGGCAGGTTCTACTACCCTCCTCACCAACAAGACTCCTTCCAGATGGCGTGCTTACAGTGAATACAGAGAAAAAGGTATGGTCAGTGATGACATGGCCTGATTTCAGAGTCATACTTACTTAGCTAACTTCTACCTTTATTCTCCAAACAGTAGTTTGTGTGGACAAAGAAGAGTTGTTTAACCCTTTAACCCATTTCTCCTTTTCCCACAATGATTTCAACCAGATGCTTATTTTTCAATTTTGTCACATTTTGAAATTTTGTCTACAAACTCTTTCAATTTGGGACAGTAGAAAGTTTGGCGTTTATTAAAAGGGTTAACTAAAGGTCATTTGTAATTTCTTTATTCTAAAGTTTTTGAATACCTGTGTTTTCATTATAAAAGTGAATCAAATTTCCATGCCTTTCTTTGATTGCAATGCCTACCTATTTCAGTAATTTCCCATTATGAAAAGAAGGTATACAAATGCTCAATCAAATGTATGTGAGATGATTGTGATCTTAAATTACCACTGCTCACCTAGCTGTAATATAAATTTAGACCATTGTTTACAAAATAAACCATTTAACCCATAACCAAACAAAAACGACATTTGACCAGTTTGTTGCAGACGACACTGGAAAACATTGTGGGAAAAAGGGAAATTGCTCTTGATGAGCAATTTCTCCTTTTTCCACAATGATTTCTCCCCTACCAGATGATTATTTTTCGATTTCATCACATTTTGAAATGTCGTCTGCCAACATTTTCAATTTGGGACAGTTGAAGATTTGGCGTTTGGTAAAGGGTTAAATGATTAACTATATCTGCAACATAAATGCACCACATCTTCATCACAAAGTTATTTGAAAGAGGGTGGGATCACAATACGTGAAAAAGTCCTTTGCCATGCCTTTTTACTGACTATGACTTTTATTTACAGGTGAAGGCTGGCTTGCACGACAACATCAAACTTGGCTTCTGGAAGCACTTTAGTCAGACTGGCATGGACGGGTTGATGAAGTTTTTTCCATCCTTTAATGGAAAAAGGGTTACTCATTTCCTTACTGCAAAGACTCCATTTGTTTCTGCTACCATAGTAAGTTCATATTTATTTGACTTTACTCTTTCGTTCCCTCTTACAGCAGTGGCTAGTATAGACAACTTTTGAAACGTTTTGGAAAAGGATAAACTTCTTGTTAGAGTTTTTCCTCCTATTCTTCAAGAGTAATTACTTCAAATTTTAGTACAGGTCAAATTTTCTACAAGAGTAATTACTTCAAATTTTACTACAGGTCGAATTTTCTACAAGAGTAATTACTTCAAATTTGAGTTCAGGTCAAATTTTCTACAAGAGTAACTACTTCAAATTCTAGTACAGGTCACATTTTCTACAAGAGTAATTACTTCAAATTTTAGTACAGGTAAAACTTTTGTCTGCGAACTCATTTAATTTTAGATTAATCAAAACTGGTTGTGTTTTTTGTGTGTGAAAATATAAATGTATTGAGTATATTAGAAAAAGAGTGTTGTAACTATGTTTTAATCATCTAGTCCTTTTTCTGTCATGGAGGACAGTGGTTCAGGGGTAGAGCATCAGCCTCTGGACACTTAGGGTCGTGAGTTTGAATCCCATGAGTAGCAGGTTCTGCCTTGGGAGCTTTCATTGATCAATATTTGGCATGAATACTGATTATGCATCCAGTAAGCAAAAATCAGGAATGATTAATCCAAGTTGAAAGAATTTGTTTCACAAATGATTTGAAATATACTTGTTTAAACTAATCTATCTGTGTCCATAATTTTTGCTTGTGGAACAGGCCATAGGGCCATAGATCGACATATGGATGTTATTCAGGACAGAACTTTAGAAGAATTAATGAGATCTTTGTGATGAAGTACGGAGACTCCCTATGAAATAGTGTTGACATGTAAAATGGGCATCTTTTAGAAGACTATTCCATTACTTATTTCTAAGGTGCTGCCATTTTGTTTTCTCCTAATGGTTTGCAGAAATTAATTGTAATCAAAATATGATGGGAAAAAATAGTCCTTTGATAAAATAACACACTGAAAAAGGAGGCAGTGTGTTTAAGATTGAATTTTCTCCCACAACAGTTTAAAGATTTTTCTTCAACAGATCCTCTATATATTTACATTTGTGGTTGTTGATTTGTTGGAATTTAAAGGCTAAGTGTCTGTTAAAATAGTCTTTAACAAGTCCTTAACAAAACCTGCATGCGTAACAATTACCAAACACTAAGGCCTGAATTCCTTTATTTCTAGGCAGTCCAGGAGGTTGTCCAGAACAACCTAGACAAAACAGGCCTCAACAAAGTGACCAGCACCTTCAACAGGTCCACAGATCTCTTTCTATGTGATGCACACAGGAACTGCCTCATGAATAAGTCCGGGCTCAAGGAAATCAAGATGGACATTTTCGGAGCGTGTGGCATTTTCTTGTCCTTCATTAATCTCTCGGGAAATCGCTTGGAAGTTGTACCGGATGAATTGTTCACAGAGTTACCTAACCTGATTGATGTCAAACTTTCAATGAACCATTTAGCCGTTCTACCAGGTATTTCATGATATTACCCCTTAACGCACAATTTCTCCTTTTCTCACAATGTTTTTTCCTCTATCAGAAGGTTATTTTTCAATTTCGCCATATTTTGAAATGTTGTCTGCAGACTCTTTCTATTTGGGACAGTTGAAAATTTGGCGTTTGGTAAAGGGTTGATATTTAACATATTAGAGGTCAGATGCATGTGGCCTTATACTTAAGTGAAAAAGAAGAAAATTTCCAACAATGATTTTTATTTCACTAGATGATAATTACCAAATTGAAGTCTGCAACTTTCCTACTTTGGAAGGATGAAGGAAGCTTGTGTGTGGTAAACAGAAATTGCAAACAAAGGAAAAAACTATTCTAACATGCTAACATTTTTGCTGATAGAAATTATTCATGTCATGAGACTGCTGCAGGCTTTATATAGATTCCTTATTCTAATTTCAAGATAAGAGAGTTTTTTTTCTGCTTCAAATTCAGGGTCCTGCTTGGCTGAGTGGTTAAGTTGGCGGACTTAGATCTAAGGGTTTCGAGGTTGGAGCCCCACCAACGCCTCTAGTTTTGTGGGAGTGACCTTTGGCAAGTCACTTCAGAGCCCTAGCCTAGTACTGGTGGATCCAGGAAAGCAGTTACATAACTGGAAAATTGTTGATATGGGGTTAGACACTTTACAAAGAAACAAAATCTACATCAATTTATGAAATAATGTGATTGTCCATAATCATGCTAGCGTATTTTCCATGTTTTGTCACTCTTGTAATAGATTTTAATATCATCTATCCAGAAAGACTACGAAAAATGTCTTTCAATTAAAACAAAAAGGAAAAATGTACAAAAAAGCTTTGAATAATTATATTTTTTGGCAGCCTCTGTAAAACACTGCAAGAAGTTAGAGTCTGTGAGCCTTGCTGACAACGATTTATTGGACCTGCCAAGTGAACTAGCAGAGCTTGAACACTTAACTGAGCTCCATGTCAGTGCCAACAGGTTTCCTAGGTTACCAAAGGTCATTCCAAAGCTGAAGAACCTTTACTACCTTGCTGTTAGTCATCTCATGCTACCAGGTATGTAACCAATGACAACTGATAATGAAGCCAATGTTACAAAAATAGAAATTGCTTATTTTTCATAATTGTTTCTGAATTATTGTGTAAAGTCTGTATACCATTCATCTAAATTGAGAGCCTTATGCATTGTATGTACATGACAACTGACCAGAGACTGACAGTTTTTCCTAATTGAAAGGACATAATTGTGTCTTTTGAATTTTAAAATAACACTTGTTGACTCGTGTTGAATCATTGGTTTAAATATTTGATTTATGAACCAAACTGTGGTTATGATGTATGTTAATATTCATCTTATCTTTTTATCTATCTAAATTGCAAAAAATGTTGTGGACTCATTTTGAATCAATGATTTAGATATTCGATCTATGAATCATACTGTGTGGTTATGATGTATGTTGATATTTATTATATCCTTTTATCTAACCTGTCCATTCTACATTTATCCATTGTTCCAATAAATGCTACAGTATGAAAAACCAATGATTTTGTTGTGAAGCTCTGTACAAAACATTGCTTTAGTGGGAAAAGATGATGTTGAATTTTCTTATGTAAATAGTTGCACGTTTTAAAAGAAATGTTTCATTTATGGCCAGAGTACTACAATGTTTTGTAAAATTTGTATCAAATGGCACATATCAAAGGTTCATAATGAGCAATTTTTCCTTAATTTTTCCCACAATGTTTTCTAATCAGAAGATTATCTTTCACTTTCAACACATTTTGAAATGTTGTTTGCATACACTTTCAATTTGGGAAAGTCGAAAATTTGCTGTTTGGTAAAAGGTTAACAGAGCCAGGATGTTTACATATTTTTTGTTATACAATCCATCAAGTTTTACTCCATTCATAAAGTACTTGTAATGTATAACAAATGATACTATTTCAGAGCTACCAGAGGATATTGGAGGCCTAACAAATATGATGACCTTAATGTTGCAAGGAAACTGTCTGTCATCGTTGCCCGAATCCTTCAGCCAGTTGACTAACCTCACAGAACTGAATATAAGTAGGAGTCCTTTTGTTTTTATCAGTAATGGATATTTTGACTTCTCTTAACTCTTTACCACCTGCAGACTACAATTTTACTTGAAGCAGACGACTTTAGAAAAGCTTTGTAAACATTTGAAAACCCTTTCTGTTCTGCTGTTGTGATATGTGAATGGATTGAAAAAGTGACAAGCAATTTTTCCTTTTGCCACGATGCTTTTTGAAAGTGGTAATGTGTTTACCTTTCCCCCATGTATGGGAATTTATGACTAGTCAAAATTCAAAGCAAGATCAGACACAAGAATCACATAAAAGAATTGCTTCATAGTTTTATTTTTTGATCATTATATAAGATCATTATGATACTTTTTCATTTGGAATTCAGTGAGTCTCCTTGATTGTTACAGAATGCATTATCAGCTGACAAGCTTTTGATTTTTGATAATGAGAATTAAATATTTCCTCATCTGACTTGGGCTATTTTATGATCTGCCATTTGATTGATTTGTTATGACTATTAATTGTCATGGTTTCTAATGAATGTTAAAGAGCTATTTTTCAGCAGCATGCATTTGTATATTTTTTAAAATACAGTCTAACTTGTGTTAAGCAGCCACCCTTTTAAGCAGCCAACCTGCCTTAAGCAGCCACTACAAAAAGTCTCTTTGTTAAATTTGTAGTGTAAATCAATTTGTGTTAAGCAGCCAACCTGTCTTAAACAGACAATTTACTCTGTCCCATAGGCTGGCCTCTTAACACAAGTTTGACTGTATGTAAATGCATTATATTTCCTCAGCCGGGATACACTGGGTGAAGATCAACCAGAGTAAGGTACTCTCTCTGGATGGCTTTCAGCATTTTTTGGAGGGAAAAAAGTTGGATCGCTGGTTAGACAACAATACAGAGGTAATCAACCCACCCCGATTTTGAAATGAGCTTACTGTTATTTGTTGCTAAGCCATTTAAAATTCCTTATGAAAAAGGACACGTTTTAAACGCTTTTCACTTATTCACCCACATGGATAATTGTACTGGTCATAATTGCAAGCAACAGCAGATGAAAAGAAATAGTATGTATAAAAGACATTTACTGTAAGGTGTTTGGTGGGAAATGGCGAAATGGCGATTCTAACGACAAACATTGTGATACAAATATAGAAACAGGTACACATGAACACAATCCTGTTATCGTTGACTATTTTACGACATCTGAACAAGGAACTATCACTAGCAAAACAAATAGTAATAATGACGTAAAATTCCCCATAAACAGTACTGCAAATATACCTTCCGATGACGAAATAGAACCAGATAATTCATTTGGAAACATGAGAATACCGACAGTCATTTCGTGTCGGGAAACGGACCCATTACCACGACCCGATCATAGCGTTCCGCATATAAGTCGGGGCAAAACATACATTGGTAGGAAAGTAAATTTTTCTATCATTAACCGCGAGCGCCAATACGCAAAAAACAATAGAAAGTCAAATGCATACAGTGACACTGGCTATAATCCCCCATCAGATGTTCTGCAGGACTACAACGGCGAACATGATTTTGAGAGCCACATACGACGTAAAACAAAGCAATACTTTGTTGGTGGATTTATGCCTACCATTTCAGAGAAACACATTGCAGACTACATAGCCGATCAAGGTTTAAAAGCAAGAAAAGTGTATTTCTTCCGTAACTTTAAGTACAACAAGGCCAGTGCACGCGTCTCCATAGAAGATGACGGAAATGCAGACAGTTTGACGGACAATCCGTATTTCTGGCCTTGGGGTATTAAGTGTCGCGTATGGCAACCAATGAATAAAACCCGAAGTAATTACTCGAGTCAGAACATGCGGTACATGCAACGTAACCATGACGGTGGCGAATCTAGTGCGAACTTAAGTCATAATCGTTATGCTCCTCTTAGTAGCAGTAAAGACGTAGATTAGTGAACACGTCGTGTGAACAGTTCCATATCAGGTCTCAAGAAACAATCATTTTCGCTCAACATAACAATATATCTCGCTACCTGGAATTCAACAGGAATAATGTCAAGTTCGAGCTATCTCAGTAGTTTTCTAGCCAAAAATATGATAGACTTCTGTGGCATAAGTGAACTTTGGCTATTCCGACACAACTTGCATTTTTTGGATTCCATAAACAATGCATATACGTCTTATGCATTAGCAGACCCTGATTTAGATGTCATTACAAAACGCAAAGTCGGTAAAGGTGGATTGTGTATAATGTGGAAGAAATCTATATCAAGCAGGGTAACACCTCTGCCATTAGATTGTGAACATATAATAGGTGTCCAATATCTGTGTAGTCCCGGTTATTATTATTTCATATTTCAAGTATACGTTCCATGTAAAAATCATCCTATACACGTATATAAACGCTGCCTCGAAGAGATTGAAAATACTATAAACAGCTTCAGTGGTCGCGGAAAAATCATACTAATGGGTGATTTTAATACAGAACTACCATTATGGTCAAATGTTCAATTAGATTCAAGGGGCAAGTTATTGTGTCAGACTTTGATTGACTTAGACCTTATCCCCGCAAATTGTCTCCCTTTAAGTAAAGGCGTGAAGTTTAGTAATGTGCCATATAATAGTTCAAGGGAAACACTTATCGACTATGTATTCCTTCCATCTGTTGATGTGCCTACGGTCCAGGGTTTTACTATACATGACGACCATTCTTTAAACGTGTCGACACAGCGCCCACTAACCTGTACTATTAAACCCGCCGGTGACCACGAAGAACAAACCCATCACAATATAGCATCTACTATAGTGTGGAAAAATGTGAAACAGTCACATATCTCAACGTATACACGGTTTCTCGAGAGAAATGAGCACCTTAAAGAACTGTCTTTAATCGAAATATCTAGCAAAGAAGGTATCGATCGCTTGTACGAAGATATTGTCTCAGTATTGAAAAATGCTAATGAACAGTGTATACCAAAACCAAAATTTAAGCCGTATATTAAACCATATTGGAACGATAATCTCACTTCGCTGCATAATGACGTTAAAAGATATCGTTCTGAATGGATTAATGATAACAGACCGCGTGGCGAGCAAATTACCTATCAATGTTATAAAGCAGCAAAACGCGAATTCCGGAAAGCACACAGACAGTCTGTACAGAACTATATGTACATGCTTGAGGAGGAGATCGATAGAACGGCCGAAGTGGATAGTTGTGCTTTCTGGAAATTTGTTGATAAAAAACGGATTTCAAGGCCACAGCCATCCTTCGAAATGGTTTTCAACGATATCCGCTGCTCATCCTCGGAAGATATCATCTGTGGTTGGGCGGAATATTTCAAAGATCTGTACTCATGTGATGACAATGCTTATACCCGTTCAACAGAAACCGAAACAAACTTGTTTTTCGACAATAATTCACAAACAGATGAAGCGAATTTCGTGATAAAAGAAGAAGATTTATCTAGTGCACTCCGCAGTTGTAAAAAGAACAAAGCTTGTGGAAATGACGAAATATATTACGAAAATATTATTTACGGTGGTAAAACATTAATGCAGGTTTTAATGAAACTGTTTCAATCCATGAAAACGTTTTTCCACTGTCCAGTCAATATGAAAAGGGGAGTAATCACAACATTATACAAGGGAGGTAATAAGTCTAAAATGGATCCCAACTCTTATCGTGCTATCTCCCTATGTTCGACCATATTAAAACTATACGAGAAAGTGGTTCTTAATAAAATGGAACATAGTATCAAGTTAAATAATTTACAGGGTGGATTTCAAAAGAATTTAAGCTGTTGTCTTACTTCTTTCATGACTCGTGAGTCTATTTTAGTACCATTGAAAATAACTCAAAATTGTACACTTGCTATTTAGATGTTAAACAAGCATTTGATCATGTTAATCATAAACTTCTTTTGTTAAAATTGTGCCAAAATGGCGTCGATGTTGTATTCATTAGAATAATACAAAGTCTGCTAGCGGACATATATTCCTGCGTTCGCTCTAATGGTTTAAAATCTGATTGGTTTCCGGTCATGAAAGGTGCAAGGCAAGGTCAGATTATCAGCGCAAGCATGTATTTAGTGTATATAAACGACTTAATGGATACGTTAGACGCAAGCAGCGACTGTTTAAATATTGGAAACACTAGATACGGATGTCCAACAGTTGCAGACGACATGGTGTTAATGTCATACACAAAAAACGGGTTACAGAGGCTTATGGACCTTTGCTATGACTATTCTCTCCGGAATAATTTCATGTACAACTCCTCAAAATGTGTGGTGGTCGTTTATAATGAGAATAAATCTGACTCTGAAAAGGTAAAACGTGAATGGTGTATCGGACCACATCCAGTTAACGAAGGACAGTCCTACTTGCATTTAGGCGTACACAACGAAAAAAATATGTCACTGAACACATCAGTTGAAGAATGTTGTAAAAAACTTCGACAAACGTATTTCAGCTTAAACGACTGTGGCATTTCTCAAAATTGCATGCATCCACTTTCGCTAGGGCGTATCTATGAAACTGTTGTTTTGTCGAAGGCGCTTTATGGAAGCGAGTTGTGGAACGAGCTTTCTGAAACCCAAATACAAACCCTTGAACGTGCTCATAAACAGTGTGTTAAGCATATTCAAGGAATGCCCCGCTCAACTTCTACAACTGTTGCGTTAGCTTGTATGGGAATGATGCCTATAGAAAGTTATATAGATAAAAGAAAATTGATATTGTTCGGGCAACTATGCAGGTTGAATACCGTTTTGCGTATAAAGAATATGTTTAATTACCGATTACATGCTTTTATTAATAAACCTAGCACAGTTCGCGGTTTTATGCCAGATATCTATCGAATCTTGGGAAAATATAGGCTGACATCGACATTAAATGAATACATGTCAACATCTGTTTTTCCAAGTAAAGATTCATGGACGAAAACAATCAATCAATCATTAAAAACATTCACAGAACATTTTATATTTGATAATATAAATAGAAGTCCGGGTTTATCAGGTTTTAAAATCATGCACGGTAATTTCATGCCATGTCACATCTGGTATTTCTGCAGAGTGTATAGAAGCTATCTGAAATACTGCTTTACGGCTGTACAGATAGTTTCTAGATTATTCTCAAGAAAATACGACACTCTGTGTCCAAACTGCAGGCTAGGGACCAATTGTATAGCCTCGCATTTGTTAATTTATTGCTCTAAAACAGACCATATTCGTGACGAATTCTGGCAAAAGTTATTTTGCTTATTGGGTGATAACCAATATGAAATGCTATTGGGTAAGATGCCAAATGATCAAATCATAGAAATATTGTCAGGATTTATTTCATTTCAGTTAGATGAAGCCTGTAGAGTAACTTGTTTTAAGATGTGTTTGAAATACATGCATTTACTGTGTCATAACATAACATCTGTATATGTCCATTAAACTTGGTAGCACATACTTATCAGCCCACATACACTTAACGTTGGTAAGTGTATGTTGGCTGATTCGTTACTGTTTCAATGAAAGTTACCATGTTTTCATGTTGCGGCATTCTTAGAATCAGGGTAAATGCCTCATTATAAGATTATGAGTGCGAATGGGTGGGTGCTTGTACAAGCAATTCCAAAATGTTTTACCACGCAATCACTCCAAATGGACTACTTTTTCTTCACGAAAAGGTTTCCAGAATGGAATTACACAAAACAATAACTCTTTTAATGCAGTATTCCTTATATTTTGTTTCGATAAGGGTGCGCTAGAAATTACCAACATTTTTGCATGCAACACTCATACTAAATACACGCACCCGGCCACACACACACATACACACACACACGCGAACACACACACACATAGACACACACTTACATGTTTAAGCACCACTCATTAGCACGCAGTAAGCATTTGTAAATATTGTATATGCATGCATGCGTTTTCACCATGAAAGTGGTAAGCGTATTTAGTTCTGTTTTGTGTTTCTATATGAGATAATTTGTGTATGTTAATAACTCTTCATGTATGGAGGAATAAAAGAATTACTTACTTACTTACTTACTGTTATTTGTTGCTAAGCCATTTAAAATTCCTTATGAAAAAGGACACGGTTTAAACGCTTTTCACTTATTCACCCACATGGATAATTGTACTGGTCATAATTGAAAGCAACAGCAGATGAAAAGAAATAGTATGTATAAAAGACATTTACTGTAAGGTGTTTGGTGGGAACCATTCTGACGAAATGATATGCTGATCTTTATGAGCAAGTTATTATTTTGTTACAGTAGTAATGTATTCATAGGGATGACTCTCTGGAAAGAAGGGTATTTCTTAAGTTCTTAACCCCATAAAATAAATTCACATTTCTCTCTGACCAAACTATGTTTAACCTGTTTCTTCACATAAACTAACGTTTACGTATTTACAACAGGTAACTTACTTGCTCATTCTTCTCTTGCCACAATGATTTCTTCCGAGCGTATGTTTAAAATCAATATAACCTTATAATTCATTATTATTGTATGCAGTTGCTGTAAATTTAATCCAGTCCAAAAAGGCCAATCTTAGGGATTGGTTTATTATTTCATGAACATAGAAATGCACAATGATTTTAGATATTTCCCATGATCCAACACATTTTTCAGGATCGTACTGACATTTTTCACCTTTTTGATGACAACGCCAATGGTGTATTGGAGATGGAAGAACTTGGAAAGTTGAATGCCGCCATGTTTAATCATTTCCCAAGGTTTGGGTATAAAGGCCCAAAAGCACCTGGTAGGTTTGTTCTTATTTTTTTTGTACAGGTAAGATATTTTCAAATCGGCAAATCGATGTGTGCCATTTCCCCAAAGGTTTTTAGGTACATTGTCTAAACCATGGTTTGTTTTATTTTAAGAGCTTTTGATATAAAAAAGCATAGAGAAATTTTATTCCTTGAATTTTGCGAATTGGGTAATTTAATGAATGATATGCTATCCTTTTTGGAGCAGAGAAAAAAAGAGAAAATTACATGTGAAATATACTAAGATTCATAAAAAACAGCATTGTTGATCGGTCAATAGCCTTGTTAGCCCTTACAATCCTGGAGCCGACTTCAAGCTTATACAAACAGGTAAGATCCAGGCCAGCCGCCAAGTAAATTGAGACGCATATGACACAAAAATATATTTTTTAGAAATTTACTCATCATTCTAAGTTAGGAGAATTTTCCCAACCATGCAAGCTTCTCTGTAAAACATTTTACAATAACTCTATTTCAATCATGTTCACTTTTTGATTGCAGATGAGAACACTCCAACAGGATTTCCTATGTCGATCCTAAGTTTCACCAATTTACGAATACTGTTGTTGTATCACCAAGGGTTCACCAAGGTTCCACCAGAAATAGTTCAGCTTCAGTGCCTTCAGGAGCTCAGTCTCAGCCATAATCCAAACCTGCTGTCCATCCCAGCAGAGCTTAGCACAATCAAGTCACTTAAAAGTAAATATAGTTTTCATTGTTTTAATCATATGTAATGTTCTTTATTACCTTTAAAATCAACCTAGTTTAACCCTTTTCCAAACGCCAAATTTTCGACTGTTCCAAATTGAAAGAGTTTGCAAACTTTATTTAATTCTTTATATATGAGTGAATGGCTTAATTCTCAACATATGAATGAATGCTTTGATATGAGTGAATGGTTTAATATGAGCTAATGGTTAAATATGAGTGAATGATTTAATATGAGTGAATAGTTGTATTCATAGAATATGAGTTTATCATTTTACTCTCTTCACATTGGTGAATGGTTTAATTCTCAACATGTGAGTAAATTGTAGAATTATCTACATAGCAGTGAACAGTTTAATTCTCTACATAGAATTCAGTGGTATTATTCTCTACATATGAGTGAAATATTTCATTCTCTATCCCACACACAGAGTTGGACCTTGATGAATGTCCCTTGTTGAAGACCCCTCCCAAGGAAATCAGGGACAAAGGTTTGAAGCCCACACTGGCCTTCTTGAAGCGGTTAATGGACGGTGCTGTTCTCAGTAAACGAACTAAGCTTATGATGGTAGGCCTTGGGGGAGCAGGAAAAACCAGGTAAATGCCTTACTCAGTAATTTATGTACATTGCTTTATAGAATCTGATTCTGGAGTCTGGAGAAACCATTGTGACCAAAGGATAAATTGCTCAAATGAGCAATTTTTCCTTTTGTCAAAATGGTTTCTATCAAATATCAGAAATCTGATACAGCAAAACATTTTCCTTTTTATTGTCATTTCGTTCTCTTTTTACTAGTCATAAATTCTTTTATATGGGAATACATTCCCATATAGGCACGGTTGTCATTAACTTTTGGAGTAAGAGGCCAACTGTTGATTTAAAGGAGGCCAATGAAGCAAACACCCAACAAAAAATAGGTGTTATAACTACTTTTTATAACCACCTCTCATTTCTTATTTGAGCCAACCAAAATTGTCATTTGAAGTGGTAAAATTGCCCGGCAGCCAGATCTTAATGACAACCCTGTGTTGGGGAATGGGTTTGGTTATGGTTGTGGTCTTAGAACCCTGGGGTTAAGACCTGAGTAGACCTGGGACGGGTTTCAATTTACTACCCGGGTACCCAAGGGGATATTACCCGTGGGTACCGGGGTACCCGAGCCGATATTGTTCACCATTAGATCTATTAATTTTCCATCCCTTGGATTACTGTTCAAATGTAGAATGGCTGTGAGTAATGATTCCAGGCGCTTTTGACTTATTGCGATGATCGGAACATAAGATTGTTGATATATTCGATAGCTGATGAGCAGTCTTCAAGTTGGAGAGTATAGTGTAAGTGACATATTTGCACATGTTGAGAAATTGGTTTTGGATAAATGAATGTTAGTTTGGGATTGAGAAACTTCCGATTCACTCGTCAATGAGTGCTTATTCTCACATTAACATTTAACCCATGTAAAAATAACGTCGGGTAACGGGTTGTGATTTGTTACCTGAGTAGTGACCTATACCTGGCCCGTACCTGGGTATTCGAGTACCCGTCCCAGCCCTAGACCTGGGTACCGTTTTACTAAACAGTTTACGCTTAAGATTTGCGTAAGTCTAAAACAACAATTCATCCTATTTTAATATTGGGCGAAGCAATATTGCAAAGTAACACATCATTAGAAACGTCTCTCCGAGACGCTTCCAATGATGTGTCACATTGCAATATTGTGCTTTCATTGAAGATACTATCCATGTTTATCAATTATGACTTACGCAAACATTTTCCGTAAGTTGTTTAGTAAAATGGGCCCCTGAGCCTCACTTGTATCTATGGTTTCATTGCAGTGTACTTTCGCAAGGCACTTCAGAGCCTTCGCCTAGCACTGGTGAATCTAGGAAGGCCATAACATAACTCAAATATTGTTGACACAGAGTTTAAACCTAAACAATTTCTATTTCAGTCTCGTCAAGGCGTTACTGAGTAAGGATGGAAAGGCTCAACTACAACAAGGGGAGGGAATCACTGATGGTATGTTATAGCATGCTTAGAGCAGTAACTGTGGCCTATTGGTTAGAGTACCGAACTTGAAACCCGAGGGCCCCTTCTGTATGGGTTATAATTCTTATATTGGTAGATTTGTTTCCCATGCTGTCTATTCCAATACCAATGGTTCTATTCAACTTGAACCAGTCCTGTTGGGCATTTAAAGTGCTTGTTCACTGAAAAGAAAATTTGAAAGTTAAAACAAAATGTCATTGAAACAATACACCTTTTTTATTGTTGTTTGATATAGATCTACAATTAAAATCTTCTATTGAATGCACCTTTTATATTGGAGTCAACCTCCTTGGTGTATGAACCTTACATCTCTATAAAGCTGAAATACTGCTGATGTGATGTAAAGCACAACAAATCAAAGACTATGATTCACTCTTATGCTGTATAGAGTTTATTTGATATACATGTACCAATAAATGAAATGCATGAGTTATAAGATTTCACTGTAGTGAAAGATCACAATGATATTCCATATAGGTTCTTATTAATGTTGAAATAATACAAACAAATCAAATGAACCCTCAAATCAATTTGTAAAGGGGCAAAGGTACAATTCTATCTGTACTCAATACGTTAGATTATTGTAGGAACATTTTCTGAATGATTAATTTCTCCTTTTTTTCAACAATGATTGCAATTATACAAGTAAAATACCCTCCATTTCTTTAAAAAAATTCAATAGAAAAGTTTTGTCCCTTCAAGTTTAATATCATGATATGATGAACAGAGGTCCAGAAGATGGGTGTGTTTCTCTAACTAGTTTTTACTTCTTCTCTTAACTCTATGTTGTGGGTACTCATTTGAATCAGCTCATTGAGACGATTCTAACAAGTACATGTACCAACAAAATAGGATTTGTCAAATACATTACGAATTACTGCTCTTGTTAAATAAAAAGAGTTGGGTCTGTTGGGGTCTTTTGTGACCCAGGGGTTAAAGTGTAGTACTTGTTACACAGTGGTCCCAAGTTCAATCCTTACCAGTGACACTGGGAGTTTTCTTTGGAGTGTCCTTGGACAAGACAATGCAGAGCCCTACGTAGTGATGGTGAAATCTAGGACAGCAGTAAAATAATTGGAATACTGTTGACACAGAATTTTACCCCATATAAAACAAAAAATAGTAAAAATAGATGTGTTTTGTTTTTCCAGGGATAGATATTACTACATGGCAGTTGACAGAGGGAGAGAATGATATAACTTATAATGTTTGGGATTTTGCTGGACAGACTGTCTACTACAACACACATCAGGTGGGTACTGATGGACAGTACAGCAAGAGGGGGACTTTTCCAATGGCCCAAATTGAAAGAATATTTTCAGTATTATAAACAATAAGTTCCCAGTCAATATTTAACTTGATGACACACTCAATGTAAGTGAGTTTCTGAAAGGTTGAAATTCATCACAATAAAGAGTTGTGCATGTATACTCAATGCATTAAAAATGGTAAAGGCTTATTTCAACAAGAGATAATTATCAATATGACAACAATCTACATGTTTAAAAGAAGACATACCTTTTAAAAGTATTGAAACGAACTGAGCAAATTAACCTCTCAAAAACACAATCACATCTGATCAGTGAAAATCACTGTCGTCAACAGATCATTTGTGTTGTCTATTTATATACCCACGTGCTCTCTATAACAATGCTTCAGTTTCCTAATTTGCATAAACGTTCTGAGAAAGTTACAGTTTATTTCATTTTTAATATGTATCTATTCATTAATATATTTCTATGTGAATTTTATTTGAATAAATTGCAGAAGAAAACAAACTCACTTATAAACTCAATCCCCACAGTGTTTTGTTGCAGTGCAAGACAATAGGAAGTCTTTCACAAAAATTATCGGCATTACTGTTGTGTTGCATCAAACCCTTGCTCGTCTTACTTTTCTAAATTTTTGATTTTAAAGAACCCTTCAAATCTATCCTTCCATTACATGTATTTACTAAGCTATTCATTGTTGTAGTTTTTCCTGTCTACCAATCGAGCCATTTACTTCCTGCTGTGGAATGTCAGGTTGGGTCACGAACATGCAGGCCTGGATTTCTGGCTAAGCTCGATCAGCGTACAAGCCCCAAAAGCTCCTGTGTTTGTTATTGGATCTCATATTGATCAGGTAAATTCCCTTATAACCCATTTATTTATATGAGTATCCAGACTTGACTAACCCTTAGAATGCTATGTGATTTTCTAAAGATAGATTTTTGTGTCATCTGCTTTCCATTACCTTAAATATCTGCTTAATTTTGATAAGGAACACTCAGAGTAACAAGCAGGTTAAATCACAGGCCAGTTGCCAATTTACTTGGCAGCTGGCCTGGATCTAATCTGTTTGCATAAGCGTGAAGTTAGATCCAGTACTATAAGGTCTCAATGGAAAGTAGCACCACAGGATAAACTTAACATGGGTTTAGCGCAATACTATAGCAAATGCTTCATGTATATGAAGCCTCAATCTGAACACATTGGGTTTATCCAATGAAAACACCTGAAATGATAGGGATGACGCCATATTGTTTCCCGTGTGAATGACTTAACTTCACTTTCGTTTTCAAAAATAGATCTAAATGTGAAATCTAAAGAGTCCTTTAATTTGATTTAGGAAACAACTTTATATGTCACACCTTATACTTTCACCATTTTGTTTGAGTTACCAATAAAAAATGATCTACCAAGGATGTCCAACACTTCCATACACATTGAACTACTTAATGTGTACGCTTACATAAGGTGTTTACATAAGGCCGATTTACCCCGAAAAATTGTAACCCTACACTTATATCTGAGGTGTATTTCTCAGCTCACGGAAATGTCCGAGTAGTTCTGATTTGTGAAGCCTTTGCTATAGTCTTGCATTGAACCTTCATTAATGTATGATAGCATTTCCTTTGAGATATAAAGTGGAAACCATCTTGACAAAAAGAGAAATGGCTTGCTTTGAATTGTTTCTTCTTTTCATGTAATTGTTTTCTTTTTGTGTAGGACATGGGGGTTAAAATGCTTTTGGGGAACAGGTTAAACAGTAATCTGGGACATAATCTCAATTTAATGCTCCGAAGATTTATAAATCTGCTGTGACAATGAAAATGTTGCTTTTGATAATAAAGTTTACCATTAATTATAGTGGTTTCTGCCAAATTTCGCATAAAAAATATTATCTAAGTTACTGTAATACTGCAAAGATGCTTCAATTTACTGCTTACAAGTTCAGATTGTTGTAATTTTAAGATTTGCTACAAAAGGACAAAAGATTTTGCAATGAAGTGTACAATAAAGTCCCTGCTATAAGATTGTTGTTGTTTTTTTGTAGAAAATAGATTATATTTTTTCTCTAAAATTTTACTATGCTGGTGCATTTAACCTTTGATATACCAATTCCAAAGTAAGACAAAGGATGTTTACCTTTCCAGTTAATTATAAAGAATTTGGAAAAATCAGAAACTAGTAATTATACATGTTCAGCCCAAATTAAATACATCATCATAGGTCAATTCCAAAGTAAGCCAAAGGTAGCTTTCCCTTTTTAAATGGAGTATAGATAACTGCGACAAAAACATTAATTTATGGTGAGTTTCTTCTTGTGTCACAATTTGATGTAGCAGGTTGGTTTAGATGAGTACATATATTGAGTACATATATGTGTTAAACCATGGGTTAGAAAAAGTAATGGGGATCCTATGTTGCCAAGTGGTTAAGGTGGCAGACTTGGAACTCGGGGTCCCGGGTTTGATCCCCCACAGGCACCTCTAGTTTCATTGGAATGACCTTTGGTAAGTCACTTCAGAGCTGTAGCCTTGTACTGATGGATCCAGGAAAGCTGTTACATTGCTGAAAAATTGTTGATATGGCATTAAACACCATGCCAACAAACCAACAAGGAAAAAATAGCATTCTATTGTTATGCCCTTGAATCTTCAGGTAAACAAAACATCCTTACCGATTGAAGAGATTCAGCAGAGGTATCCTCAAATAGCCGGATTCCATTTTATTAGCTCTTTCACTGGACAGGTAAACTAGATATTTTTATCATTTATTTGTTATTCATTTTGTGTTCTACCCAAATATTTAGCTTTGCCATAACTATGCTAAATGTAAGCAATTATGATTCCACCTTCTATACAGAAAGAAAACTTTGTGTCTTTCTATCTGTATTGCTGTATGACTACATGTTACTTTGACCTCAAATTATGAAAGTCTTAGAATTATGTTCAGATATTTTAACGAAATGTGTGATGTAGTCTTGATCCAAATTTTTATGGCATTTGTTATATATGTGTTATTTCTTTACATATTGTATACATGTATATGTATATTGCTGAGTAGTCTTGTATGTCAACAATGATGTGACTCCAATAAAGATTTAAGTTCATGATATGTTACAGTCAATCTTGGTTTGAAACAACCATAGTTAAAAGGAGAGGAGACAGAATTGTGGTGTATTTGACAACTAACACCTTAACACAGACACCATTTATACAGTAAGCTTCAGTAGGAGCTTTCTAAATAAACTGCATTCTGTGTTCAGAAAGCCTCAGACCTTATAACTTTTCATGAACTGTTCAAGATTCATCGCTCAAGACAAGGTTGACTGTATGATATAATTTGAGGGTAAACATAAACATGAAGCACTTACTATTGTATTGCATTGAACCCTCGATATAAAAGCCATCTATTGTGTTTTAGGGAATCAAAGAGCTGAAGAGAAACCTCATAGATGTGACACTACAGCAGCAGTACATGGGTGAAAGAATACCAGCTGTTTGGTTCACATTTGAAAAAAACATAGGAAAGTGAGTTATATTAGTGTTAACAGTACATGGGTGAAAGAATATCAGCTGTTTGGTTCACATTTGAAAAAAAACATAGGAAAGTGAGTTATATTAGTGTTAACAGTACATGGGTGAAAGAATATCAGCTGTTTGGTTCACATTTGAAAAAAACATAGGAAAATGAGTTATATTAGTGTTAACAGTTCATGGGTGAAAGAATATCAGCTGTTTGGTTCACATTTGAAAATAACATAGGAAAGTGAGTAATATTAGTGTGTACAGTACATGGGTGAAAGAATATCAGCTGTGTGGTTCACATTTGAAAATATCATAGGAAAGTGAGTTATATTAGTGGAAAAAGTAAATGGGTGAAAGAATACCAGCTGTATGGTTCACATTTGAAAACAATATAGGAAAGTGAGTGATATTAGTGTTAACAAGTTAAGTTCAAAAGTTTATTAGCATAACTTATACATGTTGTTGCTTATATATTTGCATATATTTATATGACAAGCACAATAAATTAAAGAACAATACAGCAAAGTATTTTTGAACATAGATTTCAAATCAGTATCATATTCCTTTAAGGAGAAAAGTTTGAGAATGCTTTTGATGAAATTGTTTATGAATGGATATATATAAAAAGACATATTAAAGCTGGGTAAGTCTAAGTTCAATGTTTCTATACATTGTTAGCAGTACATGATTGAAAAAATTACAGCTGCGTGGTTCACATTTGAGAAGACATATAAAGTGAGTAATATTAGTGTAAGCAGTACATGGATTAAAGAAAAGAATTGTACACAGCTTCTACAGACAGCCTTAGAACATTAAGGAAAATGGCTGTTAGCAATATCTCAATATCAAAATGGCTGACAGCTTTAAGTTTTCAACAATATTTCATTCAAAGTCAGAATGGATTAATACATGTTTGAATGTATATAAAAAAAGAGGTTTTTTTTCTTGCAGAGTGAGGGAAAAACAGGATATAATTGCATATCAACATATAGAAAATATCGCTGCGCAATCCGGAATCTTTGAGCAATCTGAGGTAACATTGTTTATGCACATGAACTGTTTCGAATGAATTTGTATTGTCAAATTAATCCATTTATATTTATCCTCTTCCTTAGTATATGATTGATAAATGTTATGACAGAAGACAGAACCACTAAGGAGGTTCTATTGTCCATATGAGTATTACGGCTTCTTATGGGTAGATGCTTTGGACCTTTCTCTTATATATATGGCGGATTCAATGCAAAACTATAGAGAAGCACTTGCTATAGCATTGCAGTGAACCATTGATAGAGGCCTTTCAATTAACAAAGTAATTTACAATGTAATTATCTATTCACTGCACTACATAATGTTACTTGTTGTAAGAACTTTGACTTGAATCTATTGGATGATTCACAATTGTTTCTTAATCTATTTATTACTCTACATTTTTACTTTATTTATCAAACACTTTACCTTGTTACTTTATCCATATGCTCTTAATGTTTTATTTATGTAACCCTGTATTATGTAACTTTATCATTCATTTTGCAATGTTACTTTTTTGATCTAATACTCTACCATGTTACTTTATCTATCATTCGCTTGACATTATAACTTTATTGATCTAATACTTTACCATGTTACTTTAACATTCATTTTACAATGTAACTTAATTGATCTAATATTCTACCATGTTACTTTATCATTCATTTTACAATCTTACTTTATTGATCTAATACTTTACCATGTTACTTTATCTATCATTCACTTGACATTATAACTTTATTGATCTAATACTCTACCATGTTACTTTATCATTCATTCACTTGACATTATAACTTTATTGATCTAATACTCTACCATGTTACTTTATCTATCATTCACTTGACAGTATAACTTTATTGATCTAATACTTTACCATGTTACTTTATCTATCATTCACTTGACATTATAACTTTATTGATCTAATACTTTACCATGTTACTTTAAAATTCATTTTACAATGTAACTTAATTGATCTAATATTCTACCATGTTACTTTATCATTCATTTTACAATCTTACTTTATTGATCTAATACTTTACCATGTTACTTTATCTATCATTCACTTGACATTATAACTTTATTGATCTAATACTCTACCATGTTACTTTATCATTCATTCACTTGACATTATAACTTTATTGATCTAATACTCTACCATGTTACTTTATCTATCATTCACTTGACAGTATAACTTTATTGATCTAATACTTTACCATGTTACTTTATCTATCATTCACTTGACATTATAACTTTATTGATCTAATACTTTACCATGCTACTTTATCTACATAGCACTTTACATGGTTGCTTTATTCAGCGGTTTCTATATATTGTTTCAATATATATTCTTTACTTTACCATTTTATTTGATCTTTTCAGATATTCCAGGCGGTGCAGTTCCTCCATGATTTAGGAAGTGTTCAATACTTTACAAATGAATATCTGAAATCAAAGGTTGTAATCAACCCCCAATGGATTGTAGACGTTATGGCATGTGTTGTCTCTGTCAAAACAGATGTGATTGATGTAAGTATTGATTCATCAACTGTATCTACAGTTATGCTGTATATTGGACCAAATCAAAGTAGAAAATCAAGACTCTAGTTAGCCCTTCACAAAAGTGAATAACATATGCTTTATAGATTCTTTGACTTGTCACAAGCAATTTCTCCTTTTGCCACAATGCCTTTTCAATTTATTCATGTATCACAACTGCAGAACTTAAGGTTTTTCACATGTTTACAAAGCTTTCCTAAAACTGTCTGCTTCAAGTAAAAAAACGATGTCTGCAGGTGGTAAAGAGTTAAGAGTCAGCCATTGCAACATAATTGAAATACACTGCAGACTCATTATAACGCGGTCGTCGAGAGCCATGATGCTCAAAACTTACATGTTTAACTATATATTCCTTTTTATTTGTTTCATTACGATTCAAGTTAAGGATCATTGATAGAGGCACGTGCAGTTTAAATACACACTACAGAAAAAGGAGGGTGGATTCAGTTAACCCATGTTCTATTTATAGATTTAAACTCCAAGTAAGGAGTGAGTAAATTTTATCGACAGTTCTCCCAGCATGTGTACCTAATGCTTTACCATTTAAACTAGGTGTAAAACACTCCCCTGAATAAGCGTGTACAAACTAATGATATTATGTAATTTATCAACACTATGTACACATAAATTTAAATTTTCCCTCGGGTCACGGACTGTGTACGTATAAAGGCCACGCGCTTTGTTTAAAAGACCGTGACAAACAATGGGGATTACCCAGGGAGTTATTGATTTTCACGCCTTCGGAGTGCAATTTGTAGGTAGACTTTCTATTGAGGATGCCGACCGCGTCATTTTGCAGAAAGGGGGAGATTTAGGCTATTGTTTAAGCTCTAATGTGCTTGAAATTTTGGGAGCCATAGGAGACCCGCGCTATAATGAGTATCGCGGTATAACGAGTCGCGGTATAATGAGTCTGCAGTGTAATGTTGATGTAATGTAAAGCCCATATGAATGAATATGTTAATGAACCAAATACTTTATCTCAGAGTCAATGTCTTCCTTTCACATCTTGCAGGAAGGCCGCCTGCTACATTCTTGTGTATCTCGAGTTTGGGACAAGTACCCCAAAAGCCTGCATAGTTGGCTGCTACGCTTGACAGAAGAGTTTGATCTGACATTTCCTCTAGCAGACAAGCCTGTTAACGTGGTACCATGTCTGCTACCGGAAAAACGGCCGAAGGTAAGAATGGTTCAGACATGATTGTGGACTAAGTGTCAGAGTATAATTTATAATAACTTAGAGCACAAGTTTGACAAGAATTGTTTTGATGTGTTATTTGATATGGATATGTGCATTTATTGAATCTTCATTGATATTTTGCACTTTGTGTAACTCTTTATAAGTTGGCCTATTTAATTGAAATAAAACATCTTTGTCTTTGTCTATGTCTTAAAGCTTTCACACATGGACAAATTATCTTCCTTTTGTGAATACTTTTTAATTATCCAAGTGTGTTCATGAGCAATGCTATTGGTATATGTAAAATTGAGAAACTGTAAAGAACTAACATTCTTGCATAAGAACTGTAGTATTTAAAACAGAGGACATTGATACTTAAAAGCATACTAGCACTCAGAAAAACAGCAAAACAAGTTAATGTGAGTTATAAATTATGATAGAATATGTTGAAACATAGCGAAAAAACACAGGAGCATGCCAATATAACACCTGCACAATTTGTTATATCTTTTTCAAAGTGCTATTTTCACAAATTTGGTGCCCACCAATTTAACTTCATTGTTTACATTTGAGTAACATCGTAAATAGCAAGGAGCACTTGGATTAATGAGTGGCGACCACCTGGTTAGAAAGATCACGTGAAACACATAAAAATACTGTCGCTTTATCCAATTTTAACAACCTGAACATTCAAAATTGAGATTTTCTTGGGTTTTATTGGTTCCCAACGTTTCTCGGCTGACCTTGTTTTATCTCTAATTGTAAACAAACCATATAGTTTTCACTCTTTTAAAAGCATCATGTGAACGTGTCACCGTCTCAGTTCCTCTGTAAAAGGGGATTTAAAGTACTTTTAAAAAAAAATTCAATTATTCTAGAACTTTCCTAATTTATGTGTAAATGAGCGCAAGTATGGCTTTAATGTTATGATTAGAATCAGTCACAGTAAAATTGTGTACATTCTAGAATAGTTGACAATTAACACAGAAACCCCTTTTAATTCTCTTTTAAAAAGTAGCTAATATAGTAGCATGTTCAAATAATGATTTTTAAATAGTAAAGACGATAAGGTTTGTTATCAATAAGCGATATGATAACGTCAGCCTAGAATTGCCGTGGTAAATTTTTTAAAACTACAGGCAGCAATAAAATCTGAGATATTCTCAAGCTAAAAGTTGTGTTGCTATCGAAATTAGTTTACCCCTTTCCTCACATAGGATTTTGTAACGGATACAAACTCGAGAGACATCAGATGACAAGTAGAAATATTTATAACATTTACCATATATTTATTTAAAACATTATCCCGAATGCATTTGGATAAATGCCTTGATATTAGCATTTCCATTTGTATAATTGATTTGACAAATTCACAAGTTTTAAAAGATGTATCTATAAAGAAATTCATTTAAAGATAAAAACTTTTTCAGATTTTTCTTTTATACAATGTATATGAGGATGGATGAATTATCATGTATTTACAAGATCCTGTGTTTCTGTTAATGTTTTAGATAACTTGGCCAGAAATTGAGAGGGACTCGGATATTAAAGAAACCAAGAGTGTGTACAGGTTTGACTATCTACCTGCTGGTCTATTTAACAGAGGACAGGTAAGCTTAACCCTTTACCATACAATAACAACATTTAACCACTTTGACGCAGACGACTCTGGAAAACATTGTGGAAAAAGGAGAAATTGCTCGTAATGATTTCAGTTTCAGTGTTTTAAAGCATGCAGCTTTCAATGCTTTGATAATTGATTAAATTAGAATTGTAACGGTATATAATGATTTACTCATTTCAATTTGGTTAAAAGATAGAATGTTATTCTACAAATATTGCTGATTTTATCAAATATAGATTGATTTTAATCAACATTTGATTTAAATTTAAACCAATTGAATTTTTCATTATCCAGGGATTCTAAACGATTTTTCTCTTTGTAAGACAATTAAGATTTAGCTCTCAATAATCACCCTCTGCTCAGCTTGAAATGTTTTAACTCTCATATAGGGACATCTTTTGCTTTTCTTATAGTGCTTAAATCAACTTCATGCTTATGCACTTAGGTTAGATCTAGGCCAGCCCCCAAATAAATTGGCGATTGGCCTGTGATCAAACTTGTTTGGTACTCTGAGTATCTTCCTCATCAAAAATAAGCAGATATCAAAGGTTTTGGAAAGCAGTTGACACACAAATATTTTTTTAGAAAATTACCCAGCATTCTAAGGGTTAGACTTTGCCTTCATATTTGAATTTTTCCAATGCAGTATGATTACAATGTCTCTATTGGGTGTTTACAGGTGAGGTTGTACAACTTGTCCGATGACTCACTGATGTGGAAGAAAGGATCTTTCCTGAAAAAGAATGTTCATATAGCACTTTTACAGCAAGTCAGGTACTAACCTAGTGATTACAACCATCCTGTTATTTGATGACACATGAAACATTATCTAAAAAAAACCACCCAGTGCATTAGTTTAAACTTATTTATTTTACATCGAGTGTGACGGAAGCTTGAAGCTTATTAAAGTCACTCTCGATGACTGCTTCCTGGATACTGCACCAGTACTCGCGCCGGTTTGTGGGTTAGCCCCGGCAATTCTCACCTCGCCTAACGGGGATTCGAACCCGGGACCCTCGCTACAAGAGGCTGACGCTCTACCACTGCACCACTGTCGCCCACACCCAGTGCATTGATGTGATCATAAATAAAAAATCATCTGACAAAACCTGTACTGGTTGGTGATGTGGTCATTTGTATACAATGATCTGGCAAAACCTGTACAGTGATATTGTTATATGAATACATTGATCTGAAAAAACTATTACAATGCTGTGATCTACTTATACAATGATTGGGCAAAAGAAGAACAATATGTGATTTTTGTTGTTGTTGTATGTATAGAGGGTATTTGGTAGATTGGAATGAGCACTAAAGTGTGCATTTTATCTATTACCCACCATGTTTCCATAAATCTCTTTATTTTGATTGGTCAAAGAAACTAAATATGGTTCCCTGTTTCAGAGACAATGAGTTGTTAGTGACAGTGCAGGGACCCAGACCAGACAATATCCTGTTCCTGATCCACGAGGTGTTTGAAGGTCTCATCGCAGAATCTTTCCGCGGTATCACATACGATTTCAGTTTACCATGTCCACAGTGCCAAAATATGGTTAGTTTGTTAGACTGTTTTTATAGATAGTAAAATTTAAAATTAAACCATCAAAAATCTTTCAGTTGTATCCCTTCTATATGTCATATCTATGCAGCCTGGATCAAAGCAGATTCTTCCTTGATCTGACCTTGAATAGTCATTCTAGCTGTACCCTTTTCACAAATAACACAGCAGAGTATGGTGTAATATGTTGGGTAATGGACAAAATGCAAAACATTCTTGGTTAAAGTTTGATCATTTAAGTTTGCATGCCATGGGTGATTTCGAGGAAGAAAAGTTTTTCTATAGGGGAGATCATTCACAGTATTCATTGATATTAAAGTAACTGATGGTCAAAGGGAGGTAATCCAATAAAAGTACATTTGATACTGTTTCATTATGTATGACATTTCTTAGTTGTGTACAGGTTAAACCTGTCAATAACCAATATGTAAGACATTTCCAGACATTACCAGATACTTATGTCATATTTTTTTTGAAGATACACTCTGAGATTACATTGAAGTTTGATTACAATTTCAATTCCCATCTTAGCTCTTTCTAGTTTGTTGTCTCCAATATGATTTTTGTGACATGTCTTAACCCTTTACCAAACGCCAAATTTTAGACTGTCCAATGTTGAAAGAATTTGCAGACGGCATTTCAAAATGTGATGAAGTTGGAAAAAGATCTTCTGAAGAGGCAGAAAACGTTGGAAAAGGAAAAATTGCTCATTACAAGCAATTTCTCCTTTTCCCACAATGTTTTCCAGAGTCGTCTGCAACAAAGTGGTTAAATGTTGTTATTGTTTGGTAATGGGTTAATTAAAAGCAAGAGCAGACAATAAAGAACAGAATGAAAATTGCAACACTTTTTACCTATGTCTTTTCTAAAGTCTTTCACTTCAAGTACAACAAAGTGAGGTTATATAAAGTGTTTAGTTAAAAACTACTTTGAACTTGAAAACAGCTGCCATTACTCCATTCAATTCATGCTTTAGAAGCCATATTTTCATTTTCATAATTTTTTGATGATTTCATTAATTCATAAAGATGACAAAATAAAGACAAAGTTCATGTTGAAGCTTCCCTTCCTCTTACCTGAGGCTATTTACCATTGACCTGGTAACAAAATGGCTTAAAATGATTAGTCATGGCATTATAATCAGGGTTCTTGTGTACAAAACTTCAATAAACAAAATTAATGTGTACCCATGGATGTTGCTTTCAATTTCTTTTATTATTATTAAAACTCAGACAAACATTAAACATTAGGGAGCATTTCTTTTGGCTGATCAATTATACACATGATTATTTCAGACTGTAAAAGACCCTCACATGTTTGATGCATCTACGATTCGTCGAGCCCTGGACATGCAGGCCCCTTTTCTACAGTGTACCAAGTATTTCCATACCATATCATGTTCTAATCTCCTCAGTAAGTATGACTTATAATAAACCATTCCCTTATGTAGGAGTGTGTAAATGGTCCAAATTGGAAGCAATTGCAGATGACAGAATTACATATGTAGTTTAAAGAAAGCATGTTTCCTCTATTGTCTTGTCTTTAAGTATTCTCCAAAACCATACAATCTAGACTCAAATATGAGGTTCCTGCATGGCCCTATGATTAAAAGAGCAGTCTTAGAACTTGGTTGTACTGGCTTCAAAACCCATTGGTTCCTATGGTTTCGTGGGAGTATCCTTTGCCAAGACATTTCAGAGCCCTAGCCTTGTACTGGTGAATCCAGGAAAGCTGTTACAAAACTGAAAAATTATTGAAATGGCGTTAAACCGCATATATAGACTCAAATAAGGCATAACTGTACCAAAAACTTTCAATGAAGTCTTATGAAGATAAGCTTCATGGCATTCTCATACCTATGTAACTGTTGCCATCTTTGGAGGTCATATCTATGTTTGTAATGAAGTAGGCATTTAATCCATATCTTAAAAAGCAGTATTCCCTTCTGGTTTAATTCTAACCAGCATAACTGGGATCTTTCGTGGGAGGGGCCTTTGCCAAGACACTGCAGAGCCCTACCTAGGACTGGTGAAATCCAGGAAAATAGAATAATTGAAATAGTGTTTACACAGCGTTAAACCCTGTATGAACAAACAAAGAAACAAACAAGTCATATCTGTTTTACTTCGTACAGCATTGCTGCCCCCTGACAGCCACAGTGACTTTGATGCTCATCTAGTTCAATGTGTCCAGGGGTTGAAAGACCTACGCAAAGATCTATCTGCTGGTATGTATAAAAAGTACCTCTTTATGGAGGAGCATTCCTTTTTCTCATGTTAAACTTCAGCATGAGAGCATTCCTATTTTGTATCAATAATTCAAAGTTTAATGATTAATTACATATTTTTTTTTGATACCTGATTTTAATCTCAACTTTAGCTTACATATTGGTTGGGATTTGTGTTGTCTACCATAATTATGAAGGTCATAATGAATATTTGCAAACTTATATCTGTTTTTGGAATATTTCTGACATTAAAAACTGACCATTGGTGAAGCAAAGAATCTCTATCAAAGACAACCTATTAAGATTTTTAGGCTGCTCATTTATAGATGTGAGGAACTTTTAAAGTTACAACTTAATTTCTTTAAAACTGCACAACAGCTGAAAATTAATATGATAAGCACTAGAGAATATTAAGTATTGGAAGCAAAATAAGTATGTATCTGATTTATAGAGTCTATATATAGTGAGATATGTATTTAGATCCAAAAGTGTTGCAAAGGTTTTGAGATTTACCAAATAATTGACTGTATATTCTTTGATATTTATTATAAAAGTGAAATGGGGGTCAGTGTGTGTTTTTTCTTCTCAGATGTCTTTATATCATGTTGTCACCAAGACATGTCGCTAGATGCCAATTCCTACATAGTGCCATCCAGAATCCACAAGGATCTACAAGAAAATGGATTCAAATGGTAAGTGTAAAAAGGTGGTTTGTCATACTTCTGGTTTGATGATTTCCACACATCAACTAGTATACACAAGGATCTACAACGAAATAGATTCAAATTTTATGTAGATAGAAATGAAAAATATTATTTCCATGTTATTTGTTCTGTTTTGACACTATTTGTATTAGTTTGGTTGTGACCCAAGCAGTTTGTTAACCTTTAAATATTTGCATAGCTCAACTTTATGTTCTAGATTTGTATTTTCTTTCTATTGGCATGTCATCTTTTGTTGTAAAGCAGTTAGATATTCCTAACTTTTCCCTCATATGGTGTTTGCTCTTGATACCAAATTGAAGACAATTGTAAAGTTTGACAAATTGTTTCTTATATTTTGGAAGAACCATTCTGAACTGCTTTTCCTCTAGCATGAATGAATACCGGTAAATGTTTTTTTAAGTGGCATTGACAGCTAAGGTCATTAAGCACGCATTTTCCTTTAGCAATTTCTTCATTCGTGAGTATTGAGTCTATGTTACAGTTGTGTAAATATGTGTATATATGAGAGTATGTATATAGCACAACATCTTGTCTTCATCTTGTAGAACAAGCAGGGGTGACAAAACCTATTGTCCATATTGCCCAGCTTGTACAATAGCCTTAAGGGACAAACAATTCTTTTACTGAAATTTACTGTACAACCATTATGTGGACAAGTGCAGAAAAAGATTTGGCATTAAAGGACTTGTTAATCAATTTCGAATTTCGCCACCCCTGACAAGGTACACAAAGTTTTCAACTCTTAACATTCCATGTTTTTTTTTTGTTCTTTCTTTAAGATAAGAATTGAATGTCGTTTCCATACTCTTTCAATTACACCATGGCAATAGTTCACTTATTCAATCAAACATAAATGTTCATTACACATTTCAGTTGGCTCAATAATCCAGGAGTGAGTCAGTCAACAGACGACATGGCAAAGGCTCTTACAGAAGCTCCTGTATTCATGGCATTTGTGTCCAACAACTATGCAAATGATGACAACTGTGTCAACATATTCAAATATGCTAGACTGACCTTGAAAAAGGTCATACTTGCTGTTGCCATTGGTGATGGATTTGAATGGAAGCAGAGCAAATTAGGAATTTTCCTTGCAGATGAGGTAGGTTGTTATTTTACCTATATAAAGTTTTGTGTTGGATCAGATTTTCTACTTCTTCTACTTATTAATGTATAGTGCTCACTCTTAAACATTATAGTACATGTTCCCAGGTTGACCTACCAGTACTAGGCAAGAAAAAATGTCTAACCAAAGAACACTCCACAGTGAAATAAATGATCCCCATAGAGGCTCAAACCAAGGTTAAGCTGGTCTTTAGTCCCCGACACATACCATTACTCCACCACAGATCCCCTAAACAAAAGTAGCTGCATGTTCCAAAAGAAAATTTAAATGCTTGTGAATTTCTCCCTTTGACAAAAACAATCAGAAATCTAGTCCAAGACATAGTTTAATTTGTTGCTGTTTTTTGTTTTGAAAAAAGATAAAGTTGATAAGTTTAAAAAAGCCAAAAATCAAACAAACAGAGGATTAACCTCTCTGTTCAGATTTAGAAAAGAAAAAATAGAAGGTTAATCCCTCCATTCAAGGGATTTGAACCGATGACCCTTGTGTCTTGAAGCTGTTATGAAGCTGTTATCATTCTATTCCTGTTTTCCTTTTCAATTTCTACATCTTTTGCAGGTGTTTGTAAATATGACCAAGCCAAAGTTTGATTATTATGAGAGCAAGTTTGAAGAGTTGGTGAAGACATTAAGTGGGAAGACAAAGAAGTCGGACACAAGCCTGAGCCCATCTTGTTTTATCAGCTATTCCTGGGTCAACTCCGCTCAAGCTGTCGCTCTAGGAACAAAGTAGGTGTTTGTGCAATTATCATCATCATCATCAATATCATCATTGATTTTGGAGTAAACAGACCATCTTTTATCTTTCAGCAAAAATAAGGCCCATTTAGCAAAAAGAAATGTTAAACATTATAATGTTGGAAACAATTTTATTTCCAGAGCTGTAATGTTTCTATTTCTAGGTAGAAATGTTATTTCCATTTCATAGGTGTTTTTAATGCCATTTCCTTTCCTGCCAATAACTGTTGTAAACAAAATTTTTTCCTGATTTGACAAAGATGCAATTGTTTGTTGAGATTTAATCTATAAAACCTTTGAAATATTGTTGTATGCCCTATTTGTTCACAGGGAGATAGAAGGTGCCATTGGTTACGGAGATCCGAGGGAGTTGAAGACCTATCTGGAAGAACATGATGTGAACTGTTGGATGGATGTCGAGAGAGTAGGAAAGGTTGGTGATTGAAAGAACTTTTTTTCACTTGTTTTTTTTTTAGAATGGGTTTGTATGCTTTCAACAGAATATCAGTTATAACGTGGAAAGTCAGTGCACATATCCATACTCCAGGCATTTCTTTTTCTGTGATACAAAGATTGTTAAAGCAATTGGCTGCTCTCCCATATGAATATGATTGGTCAGTGGTAAGAGACAAATAAATCGCATTACAATCAAATCCTTTGATGTAGGAAAAGAAATTTGGTGAGTAGGGTCTCAATTTTTGCGATGTTCGTAGAACTTTTTCAAGGTTCATTACAATACAGTAGTAAGGCCTTTAACAATGTAGAAGACCTGCTGCTTTGTTTCAATGAGGATAACATTTTATATCCAATATCATGAACAAAATAGTGTATTTCATATATTGTAATTATTATCTACTGCTTCCTTCAATTGGTCCATTCCTTAACCCTTAGAATGCTGGGTAATTTTCTAAAAATAGAGTTTTGTGTTGTCTGCTTTCCAAATCCCGAAATATCTGCTTAATTTTGATGGGGAAAGATGCTTAGAGCAGCAAACAGGTTTGATAACAGGCCAGCCGCCAAATTACTTGGCGGCTGGTCTGGATCTAACCTGTTTGCATAAGCATGAAGTCAGTTCCAGCACTATAAGCGTTAAACCCTGAATGGATTATGTGCTCTAATTATCATGTTTAATTTTCTGTTACAGACTGGACTATTCTCAGACATTGCTGAAGGCTTGATTAATGCCAAAGTAGTGGTAGTATGTGTATCAAATGAATATGCCGGCTCGCCCAATTGCAGACTGGAGTTCCGATATGCTGCCAACACCCTTCAAAAGCCCATGGTTATGGCTGTGGTTGGGACTGGGGATGTGTGGAGGGCGACAGAAGTAAGTCAAGTACTTAACCCTTTACCAAACGCCAAATTCTAGACTGTCCCAAATTGAAAGAGTTTCCAGACTACATTTCAAAATGTGATGAAATTTAAAAATTAATCTTCTGATAGGGCAGAACACATTGTGGAAAAGGAAAAATTGCTCGTTTAGAGCAATTTCTCCTTTTTCCACAATGTTTTCCAGAGTCATCTGCAACAAACTGGTCAAATGTAGCCATTGTTTGGTAATGGGTAAATGTTTAACATTGGGGGTTCATGTTAGACTCTGTTAGGTTTTTGTGGAGGACAGTGGTCCAGGAGTAGAGTGTCGGCCTCTGGACACATGGGTCATGTTTGAATCTCGTGAGTAGGGGGGATCTGCCTTGCAACCTTTTATTAATCCACATATTGTCATTAGTACCTGTTATTATTCATTATAGAATTGAGAGTGATTAATCGAAGTCATAGGAACTTGTTTCACAATTGAGGTAAAATAAATAAGTTTCAACTATGTTAGGATTTTAACTTTCTTTAAGCCCAGGGAAAGTCATGCCTTAATGCACAGACATACACTAATTCTGAACATTTGAAATGTGTATAATGGAAATAGTGGGGTCCTGCGTGGCCCAGTGGTTAAGGCGGTGGACTTAGAACTCGGGGGTCCCTGTTTCAACCCTTATGACGCCTCTGGTTTCGTGGGAGTGGATCCAGAAAAGCAGTTACATAAATGAAAAATTGTTGATCAGCCTCATATATATTGGATTGAATCCACTTTCAGCTGGACACTTTATTGCTTATAAAGATCAATGTCTTTTGTCATAGTTGTTTCTACTAAAGATGGCTCAATATGTGTATAAGTGAAGTACGGGTATACATGATGCAATACTTTCAATAGATGGCTGAATAAAACATAAAAAGGGAAAGTCCCCCTTTGATTTATACTTAATGATTTTTTTCCTTCTATGTGTGCTACCGTAAAATGAACCCATTCCCAATAAAATAAAGTTAATGCTGAAAAAAATCCAATTTTTGAGAAAACGCCACAATTTTTCCCATTCTGTCCAGTACTGGACCCATTGGAAAATTTAGGAGAAATTGCTGCTACTTAACTCTTTATCACAGTTCTTTCATTATGTACAATTAATTGTCAATTATACTCTGTTTTTGTTTTCAATTCGGACCAGTCACAAAATCTCATAATGGGGAGTGTGAGAGTTAATGTCTTTTCTTCATTCAGGTTGGCCTTTTGTCAGTAATGTACCCTATTGTGAACTTCCAAGAGAAAACAAAGAATGCCAAGAAGAAGTTGTTGAAACTCGTAAAGAGTCAGATGGAAGCCAGTGAGGATCCAGAGGTTTCCAAGATTACGAAGGAAGTGAAGAATGAACAGCATAAGAACCTATCATACCAGGTATGGTCTCCCAGTTGACTTTTGGAATATCAATATTTCTACTTGACTTGACCATTCCTTATTGGCTGTTAACCCTAAGAATGCTGAGTAATTTTCTAAAACGAGATTTTTGTGTTGTATTCCTTTCCAAAGCCTTAAATATCTGTTTAATTTTGATGAAGAACGATACTCAGAGTAGCAAGCAGGTTAGATAACAGACCAGTTGCCAATTAACTTGGTTTCTATTAGATTAAATCTCAATGGTAAGTGGAAAGCCGGTGGTTGAAGTGTGCTTGTCCACAGAAGAGAAAATATGAAACTATATGAAAATATCAAAATAAAATGTAGTTAAAACAATACAGGTTTTAAATTGTTGTTTGATATATAATTGGCCATTGAAAGTATAATTATCTCAGGAAGCATCAATTTGGACAGTTTATTTGATGTAGATCTCAAAAGTGATTTCACGTTTTGGGATTAAAAATTTCATAAATAATGCTATCATATTATCAAGATTACAGGCTCTTAAAAGTTTATATGGTCAAAGTACAAGATAAACAAAATGGAATGATAGAAGAAGTTTTGTGTTTAAGAAAGCTACAACACTAAAGGTTTACCAGAATAATTAAAGTAAGAGAATAAAAACTATTCCTTCTTGTAGGAACTATTGGAGCTGGCACAGAGAAAACTTATCAGACAGCTGACTATATTCGCTGCCAATCAGGAACTGAAGGTTTACCCACGACTATTTGTAGTAGATTTCATGGAGGAAAATGAAGAGGAGGAAAAGGGAGAGAAAGACACCAATGTCCCAGGTATTTAAATACATATACCTTGTATTGTTCCATTCATTTGCAGCAAGAATTTCAATGTTTATATCTTCAAATGATCAGCTAAATCATTTGTACGGGTTTTTATTTTCATTGATATCATTTCTTATTTTTGATGGTTGATTTCATAGTCTGAAAATTTCTACGAATATTGTTTTGTTCTTTTATTTGATTAAGATGTTATGGAACTTAAAATATTTGTGGGTCTTAATCCAGACTTCTGGCTTACAGAAAATATTTGTGGGTCTTAATCCAGACTTCTGGCTTACAGAAAATATTTGTGGGTCTTAATCCACACTTCTGGCTTACAGAAAATATTTGTGGGTCTTAATCCACACTTCTGGCTTACAGGGATATTTCCCCTGGCTAAGTTTTTTATTTTTACTTCAATTTCTTTATCGTACCTACTCGTTAGCTACTCATCATCTTGATAACTAAAACAGATGCCAATGTAAGATTTAATGAATAGCATTTTAGGGTCCTGCTTGGCCTAGTGGTCTAGGTGGCAGTCTTAGAACTTGGGGTTTTCAGATTTGAGCCCCATGGTTATGTCTGCTATTGATAGTGTATCTGTTTGCAAGACACCTCAGAGTCCTAGTCTAGTACTTGTTTATCCAGGAAAGATATAACCCAACTGAAGAATTGTCAACACAGTGTTAATCACCATCAATATAAACAAAGTAAATTCTATATTTACAAATGGATAGTTTCTAAATCGGGTGCAGGAAAAATATGATTTGTCTCCTGATCTCAGCCATTGTTCATTTATAAGCAGGATATAACAAAGCAAGTCAGATATTTATTAATTCATGGGAAACCCCAATCCATTATCAGCTTTATATTCTTTCTAATAAATTCTGCTAACATTTACCCTTTTTTATCCACAGAAGATCCAATAGAAGAAATAGATGCTGAGAGTAAGTAGAATGCATCTTCAATAAAGTGTTGGCTGAAAATATCTCTCATTTCATAAGTTATTAAACGGAAACAGATCTATCATTTTGTTAGTTATTTACCAGAAAAAGATCTTTCACTTCATTTAGTGATAAATGGAACAGGCAGGGAGAATGAGAGATGGGGTACTCAGGTACCAAGGGTACTCTATAGACCCATTAACCAAGGTAATCAAAGGGCTGATAGCGCTGAAGGACTAAGGTGCGTTTTAAGCAAGATGATTGAGGATTAATTTGAAAATTTCTTAGGGCAACATCTCGAGGAAAACAGCTGCTCATTTAACCACCATTACTATAATTATTATTTCTGTGAACAGAGACTGAACGATAGATTAGGTCGAGGAGTTATGCAGATAAAGTCTTATTTTTTCGAACATCTGGACATTTTACGATTTCCCATGAGGCAACAGTTATAATAATATATAGCAAAACAAAGCGAGTACGGTAGATCCGGACTACATTCCTAGTTCCAAGAAGATATTAGTCCGCAAAGTGAAGGCGGATGTTAAATGAGTAATTGGGGTCAAACCGCTGTTTGTGTATCGATAAAGTACTGGCCCTCAAAAAGTAGTATGTAAATTCAATGGACTAAGGTGCTGACGCACCCTTAGTTCTTAAACAGCTTCCCTCTGTTGTATTTGGAATAGTATTATAACAGGAAAATGGTTCTGAGTGGCGCAGTCTTTAACATTGGTGTCTTCAAACCCAGTGGTCCTAGCCCCACCTGTACTTCTGGTTTAGTGGGAACATCCTTTTGCAGGACACTTCAGAACCCTAGCCAAGTAGTAGTGAATGAAAGGAAGTTGTTACATAACTGAATGTTATTGACACAGTGTTAAAATGCTATGTAAAATACCTGACAGGAAGGTCAGTTTCAGGTCTAAAAAGGTAGATGTGGTTTGGATTAAGGGATAAAAACTTTGATGAAACTAAGAAATTTAAAAACAGTGTTAATCCACAAACTAAACCCACTGTACAGCTATGCGGTTTAACTGTTCCTGTTGTCCATTGTAGGTGAAACCAAGAAACATGCACGCCTGAAACACAAGATATCATCGCGAGTCTCGTCTGGTATCCCCCCAGCTTTCAGGACTCACAAGTTCTGTGTCTACACTCTGTGTGAACATGAAGAGGTCAGTTAGTAACTCATTACTAAATACAGTCGAGCCTCAGTAATCCGGTCGTCATTAATCCGGAATATTTTCCATCCGAACAAAATTTGTATGAACCGGTCCTTACCTTCATTTATTGTACTGTTTAATCCAGAAAACCCGCGTTTTGGCTCCGGACAATAAGACTTGGGAACAAAACCTAACTTTTAATAGTATATGCCTACAGCTTATCCGGAAACCAGTATCATGGTCATTCTTTTTTTGCGGTAACTTACGTTACTTGATGGTACGGTTATCCGACATTCACACCTTTTGCAATCTCCAACATATGCTTGATCATAAAATGTCACCCAGTGTAGTGTGCTGTAAGGTTTTGATTGTTTGTAAATTGGTCATTATGTCAGTTAACTTACTCAGTCTTACCTAATTGTAAACACCGTCCCGTGCAGAAAGTTGATTTTTCCAGAGTTGTCTGCAACAAACTGGTTGAATGTTGTTATTGTTTGGTAATGGGTTTAATTCTTTATGAACAAACAAACAGTACAATATTTCTATCCTCCAGGGTTGGCACAGTGTGTGTGAGCCCCTAGAGTTACCCAGTGAGTACGGTATAGAGCATATGGACCTCTATGTGTCGTACATGGCACGGATAACCGCCATCATGAAGTACAACAAGAAGCTTATCCTCCGATGTTTGACGGACGAAGATGGAGAAACTTATCTCAAATGGCTAGAGGAGGTACAGTGTATAGTTTGCTTTATATTTACTTGGTTTGATTGTGTTTTAATACCATACCTTGGGCTCATCCTGTGATGGTATGTCCTCAAGCCATTGACAGCTCTGTTCAAAGCTTCTGATTGGTGGCCTCTTTGTTATTACATTATTGGTTAGATTACAGAAATTGAATTCACATGGCCCCTCTTCCCATGGGTTAAAATCCTGATGACGGATTTTGGATTTTCATGAGAGGTAGTCTCCTAAATTGTCTTATGAATTGCTGATGATTCTACCTGGCTTGACCTGCCCTTATTGGTAGTTATGTATGTGGTCCTCCTCCATCATAAAGAGTCGAGCATCGCAATACAATTGAAATATTGTTGGCACAATGTAAAAAACCCACATATGTAAATATAAAAGACATGCATATTTGTTAATTTCCGCATTTCCTGCTTTTCTTAACCCTTTAATGTCGGATACTAATCTGTACAGCTGGAGAAATATCAGGAGTATGGGTAGGTGTGATGGTGTGATGACCATCCCAGGATATGACCCAAGAGGATTATTTGATGAATGTTGATATAATCTTTTCAGAGTACAGAGGAAAACCAGTCTGACTACCAAACTGTTTATCACAGCTTTAGGGAGTTAGTTTGTAGTATAGATAAGGATAACAAGATGGGAAATCTTATGAGGTAACACGGTTTTCACTTTACATAATAGATTTCAAGGGTTCTATGCAAGACTTTATTAAGTGCTTCACAAATGTGAAGCACTTTCTATAGTCTTGCATTAAACCCTCAATATTATCTGCTTAAACCTTTTTACAAACATCTGTTACATTCACATGAAAGATATGTTTTTCTCTTGCTCTGAAACCAACTTTAAGGCATTTGCATCTATTGGCATAATGTTGATACAAGATTGTTTGTCACAATGTTTCCATTGCTAATATATTGGCTAAAACATGATATTAGAAGATATGGATGTTAATGAGAGGTATACAGTCCCCTGGCTGACTAAGGAATGCCAATGGTTCGACCTGTCTTGACCCGCCCTTATGGGCAATTAAAAAAATGTTTCCCTGTCGATATAAAATAATTACTATCCTAGCATTGCAATAAAATTGAATTTTGTTTGAAGCAATTTAAAAACAGAGGCATGGATCAATTGGATGTAGAAGATCTAATAGGATAAAAAATTCAGTATCTTTTCTGACCAGGCATCCTTCATAAAATCCTTATTCACAGCTCAATATTTTATTGTAGGGTGTCCTCTGGAAATATTCTTTTTTCTTGCCTTGTACTGTTAAATGATATAGGCAGCATGAACAAGTGAACTGTAACCACAATATGATTGAAAATTGTTGAAAGGGACATTTATGCACATACAAAAAACAAATCAAACCCTATTTCAGATGCCATTTACCAAATGGTAAGACAATATGGTTGTGCCAGAAGCACCGAGACACGATGCGTGTGACGTGCCTCAGTAATGAGGATCAGACGGCCTATCACACAAGCGACCAGGACACGAAGGTCAACAACTTCATGATAACCGCTCTACGAACAATGGATTACACAATGTTCGAAAAACCGTTCACATCTCAGGGGAATGGACCTACACGGAGGTCACAGAAAGAGTGTATGTATTGTACAAGAAAACCTTTTTTTTCTGTATAATTTTATCCCATTTCTCCGATCCTTTGTAATTTTATGATCATCCAAAGTTTATAAAACACCAGACAACAAATGTTAACTTAACTGAATAACATTGTGATGAAAAATATGTTAACGTTTCTTTCGAAGAATGCTTTTCACTCTTTTACACTACTAAAATGCCGTTTGCCATTCTTTTTAAGTTGCTTTGTCTTAGAAAAAAAATCTGATTCCCTATTATGTTTTATTTACCTTATTTGTTTTACATGGATTGTGAAGGAAGTTTAAAGCTAGTTCACAGCCACTCTCCATGACTGTTTCCTGGATAGTAAATCAGTACTCGTGCCAATTCGTCCAGTTAATTTCCACCTCGCCTAATGGGGATTAGAACCTGGGACCGTCGGTACAATATGCCAATGCTCTACCTCTGCACTATTGTCACCCACTGATTCCTGTCTTGATATCACTGTCTTATGTAGTGATATGGTCTCAAAAGGTATCATTTAGTTATACAAGTATGATTGATAGCTGGTATGCATTTGTAAGAAAGTTCTGTAACATCATTTGGAATTTCATGAGAGGTAGTCTCCTGACTGACTTATGGAATGCCGATGGTTCTACCCTGCTTGACCAGCCCTTGTGTGCATTTGGGTATTTGATCTTCCTCCAACATTTAGAATAGGCCATCGCAACATAATTGAAATAATGTTGAGGCGATATAAAACCTACAAGAATAGATGAATGAATAGATAGATAAATATGTTTCAGAATAATCAGGTCATTTGTCATCGGTAAACAGTTACAGTTACATGTTTATATCATTATTTCTTTTTGAAACATAGGTAAAAAGACAACACCTAAAGATATAAAGGCCGGTAAAAGTGAGTATTCTATTGATTGTTTATTTAAAAAAAAATGAATTTATCTATCACAAGGGATGAAGTAACTTTGACTGCAACTTGAAAAAAAGATGCCAATAAAATGGGTTTAGAGTATGGAACACTACAGAAACCTTGCCTTGTTCTGTTGAAATCCAGGAAAGCCTTTATATAACTGAAATACTGTTGACATGGCTTTAAACCCTATACAAATTAATCAGAATATTAAAAGCTGAAAAAAATATTATCCTAATTTGAAGGGTTGATGTTTTTTTGGTTTTTCTGTGAGCATAAGAAATGTGTGTATGTCCTGAATGCTATGATTCAATAACTAAATGGTTATCAGGAATTTTCATGAAAGTTGAGCAATACTATATATTCTGTCTTAATTGTATATCCATATGAAATAGAAAGAGAAGTTGATTAATGTTCGCGTGACAAAATGTATGTGTTAATTATAATCATATTGCAATTTACCATTAAACCATTGGTTACAATCACAAATTGATTACATAATTTTAATTGGATCACTTGCTTAAATTGATAATCTGGTTTGAGGTTACGTGACCAGGACCATGCTCTTTGATCGAGTGGTTAGGTACACAACCTTAAATAACAAAATTATGCAAACAGGTTGGATCCAGGCCAGCCGCCAAGTAAATTGATGGCTGGCCTGTGATCCAACCTGTTTGCTACTCTGAGTATCTTTCCCCATCAAAACTAAGGAGATAATTAAGGTTTTAGAAAGCAGAAGACACAAAAATCTATTTTTAGAAAATTACCAAGTGTTCTCAGGATTAAGAGTCGGGAAAAGCAACATAACTGAACTGTATCTTTTAATCCCATTTTAAAAGATATACGTTCTTGTTTGAAAAAGGAGAAATTGATCCCATGAGGTTTTTATCCTTCTACCACAATCATTTCAAATTTGATCTGTTGTAGGCTGAAAAAATGCTCATTAAAAGGTATTACGATAAAGACATGAATCGGCTTTTGGCAGAATTGTTTCATCATATGTCACATGCTTATGAAAAATTTGAATATAGTGAGCATTAAATGCATTACTTTACTAGTAGGTCCTTCTTTAGTCTTGAACTGAACTGTTTTCATATAGTTCATATAGTTATGATGCTTTTTATCACTTCTGTCAGAAATCCAAAATCACTGTCATAAGAAGGTGATAAGAAAACCAATCCTTCTGTATGTAGTTTGGAATATTTTTTCTAGCTTGTTCCAGAAATCCATCACCACCGTGATAAGTAGGATGATAAGGAAATGAATCCCTCTTTATATAGTTATGATAACTTTTCTGTGTTGTTCCAGAAATCCACCATCACCGTCATAAGAAGGGTGATAAGAAAACTGATCCTGATGCTGAAGGAGTTTCTGAAGGAGAAGACATTCCAGACACCGGAACAAATCACCCTGATTCTCTTAAACAACAAAAGCCAGATAGAGAGAGAGTGGCCGACAAATCCAAAACTGATCAACCATCCAATGTCAAGGTCAAACAAACATCAGGAGATAAGGTCAAAGAACCCAAGGTCGTTCAGAGGTCAAAGGAGAGAGATCAGCAAACAGAGGATACAGTTTCTGTTACTTCGAGTACGTCTCAGGCGTCTGCAAGCCAACCAACACCGAGACCAAGACAAACAGACCAGATCAGACGACCTTTGAGAGGCACCCGTAAACAGACGAGCAAAGCGTGCAATCTATCTTAACCCTTTACCAAACGCCAAATTTTCAAGTGACCCAAGTTGAAAGAGTTTGCAGACGACATTTCCAACTGTGATGAAATTGGAAAACAATTTGCTGATAGGGCAGAAAACATGGTGGGAAAAAGGAGAAATTGCTCATTATAAGTCGTCTGCAACAACATGGTTAAATGTCGTTATCGTTTGGTAATGGGTTAAGTCTGTAGTTGGCACTTGTCAATAGTTGAAATATTTCGTACATGACACTTGTGTGAGATAACATATGAAGATTCTCCTTCTGGTTAGACAAAGAACATATTTGAAAAATGAAAAAATCAATTTTTTGAAAAAAGTATTTTCCAATAAAGCTATGTAGCAGACATGTACATTGCAGGAATATTGAATAATTCATTATTTATAACATTGAAATACTGATGTCATAAACAAGCATAACTTGCATTGACAAAAATATGTTTCAAGGGTATTAGTTTCAAGGTTGATATGTAAATAAGTTAGAAAGGCAATTTTAAGTTACTCGAGTAACTGGTGTGTTGCATCGATATTCTAACTAAAATGCCAAATAGTCTTTTTGCATTTGCTATTCCATTAAGAAAAGAGTTCACTGAGTGCACTTAATCTTGTATAAAGCAACTGGTTTCAGGAGACCTTCCACATGGCATATAAAACACTCTACAGCTTTATACAGGATGACTGCCATGCAGAATGCTGGGATCGTTGCTTTTTTAATCACTTTCTTTATGTAATAAAGCATTCCCCCATGTCGAAATTTGTGACTGGTCAAAATTGAAAACAACAGCAGACGGCAAAAGGTATTGTGAAAAAAAAAGCTTTATGGTATTTGATAGATAAAATTGTGACGAAAGAATAAATTTCTGCTTTGGAACAATTAATTCTTTTACAAATGAAAATAGTTTTTTTAGGTCTACTTTGGCAGATGTGTCAATGTGCGGAACTATTAAGTAAGGAATCAAAGACTACACCTCATTTTACAGCACTTTAGGCGTCTTTACCATTAACTGCATAATTTCTCATTTTGACAAGACTGCTACAGAAGATTTCAATTGATCATTTTATCATGATGTTTCCTTCCAAGATTAAGGATGGTCACTTAAGACAAAATTGACTGTAGGATTGATTTGTTGATGTCTTTTTTGTTGGTAGATTTTCATTGATGTTTTCACCACTGTGATATATTTATTGTTTTATTCTGTGATAGTTTAGTACGTCATTTATAAGTGAGTATTTATATGAATTTATTTGATATTCAATTTAGAATTCGTGAGTATCTATCTTATAAGACACATTTTGTGATAGCATATATTTAACCCTAGATAATCTGCAAGCAGAATTAGTCCATTCCCTGATAATAGCATTGAGGGATTTCCAAATTGAAAGCCTCAATAGATATTTATTTATTTTTTAATATCACTTATGTACAGGGCTCACTCTTTAGTGTTATCATACATATTCCCTTGATACCTTACAGTACTAGGCTAAGAAATGTGTCTTGTCTATGGGCACTCCATGTTGATATAATTGATCACCATTGGGTTGGCTGGTCTCTAGTCACTGACGCCAACCATTACGCCACTGTAGATCCTCTGTTTATCATTAGATATGAAAGAACAAAATATTTTTAGTGCTATGGGGTAGAAATCATTATGATTAAATGATAAATTGTTTATGAGAAGCAATATATGCATTTGTCTAATGCCTACTCAAATCTTCTGCCCCAGGTAGGTAAAAGTGAGACTTTTGCAAATCTTTTCTTTTAACTATAAAAGGGGATGTTTAGGTGTCCAAGTTTATGCAGCATGCAACTTTTGTTTTCTTTAAATCCATTAGAACTTATATTAAGGTAGAATACCCATAATCCACCATTTTGAAACTCATTCTCTCTTCAGATTAGTTTGTTCATTCTCAGTATACATCAGTCGGGCCGTAACTATTTAATGTAAAATGAATAGTTCCAGCCCCAACTGATGTATACAGAGAACAACAGAAGTGATCCAACAAAGAAAAGAAATTCAAAATGGCTGAATATTGGTCTTATACCTTAATGCACCAAGGCTTATAGTGGTTTATGTCTTTTAACCATTATGTACGTCTTGACATACTGGTATATGTTGGATTTGATTCTGAGTTATCCAATATACGGTCATGAAAGGAAGTCTACTTTGCCTGTTTATTCTGCTTACACACTATAATCCAAGAATTATCAGATTATTGAAATACTGTATTTGGAAATAAAAAACAAATGCATCTACATGCTATGTTCTCTAACTGTAACAGAACTCTGTGAAAAACATTTAATTGTGATCATGAGCTTTGCTGTTTCTTCCTAATCGATATAAGAAAATGTCACATTTCACTGGCTACAGTCACCTTCAACTTGTCCAAACTTCGAAATGCATAAGGTATTAGAGTAAATGGACAGAATTCTTGACCAACTTTATTTTATAATTTTGGATTTTCCAATCATACAAGAATTGAAATTGAGATACTTTTTTCATAAATATAATTTTAAAAGCAGCAATTTATGATTATTCATTTACTTTGATTGCAAATGTTTTTGTTGCAAAGGCATATTTATATATAACTCTCTGCTTTAGATAAAAAAAATGTTTAAGGATGAATTTGTTATATGGTGTTGACCTTTTTGTATTTACTTTACATGTACATGTATGTACTAGCTAGTCTGTTAGATGATATGTTATTTTATTTCTATGTTAATAATTTTACACAAATAGTTATTGTGATAACCGCGAGTCCGTCCATCATTGCTTTAACCCTTTCCCAAACAATTGCGACATTTGACCACTTTGTTGCAGACAACTGTAGAAAACATTGAGGAAAAAGGAGAAATTGCTCGTGACAAGCAATTTTTCCTTTTCCCTCAATGTTTTCTACCCTATCAGAAGATTATTTTCCAATTTCATCACATTTCAAAATGTTGTCTGCAAACTCTTTCAATTTGGGACTGTCGAAAATGTGTTGTTTGGGAAAGGGTTAAGTTGTCTATAGAGTATATATGTCTGTCTGGTAATTCATTTTGTAACCAGGGGGCCTCTGTGGCCGAGTGGTTAGAGTACAGAACATGAAATCTGCGTAGGTTCAAATCCTGGTGAGGTATTTGAATCATCATGAGAGGTTGTCTCCTGACTGACTTACAAAATCCTGATGGTTTTAACAGGCTTGACCAGCCCGTATGGGCAGTTGAATATGGGGTATTCCTCCATCATTAATAGTCGGGCATTGCAACATAACTGGAATAATGTTGATGCAATGTAAAACTCATATAAATGTATAAAATCATTTTGTAATCAAAACGTTGGTGTAGTTTTCAATGTAGATAATCTCGGTGTGAGATAATGGTTATACACAACCTGCTGAATTCTACAATTTATTTTTGATGATATTTCCAATACAATGCATAATTATGTCATACAATGCACTTATTGCTCAGGACAAAAAATATGAAAACATATTTTGATTTGATTAATTGATATTTTCCCAATAACCAATTTATTACCTTTTGAATACAAATAAATAATATTTAGCTCACTTATGTTTCTATTTTCTTTCCAAAACCTATTTCCCAGTTACTTGTCTCAATTGAATGTATCAGCAGTGTGCCAGTAATAATCACCCAACGACTTTTGGTGGAAATAGTAGAATTTCAAATCATAAAAAAGACGTTACAGTTGTGAAACTTAAAAAAAAACACAATCATTTTCTTCAAGATGGTAATGTGATAATTGAAATATGTGCTGCCTGTCTCAAGTAAATTGGAATAAGTGTGCAGGTTTGGTTTATAAAAAGATCAAATTGTGTTTCAAATCGCCCAACTTATGATTGGCTGCTAAACATAATACAGCAACATGATAGGGGAGATATACTAGTAAACTTGCTTTGTTAAAGGACATCACAAGGGTTCAGTGCAAGACTATTGTAAGTGCTTCATGTTTGTGAAGAGCTTACAATAGTATTGCGCTGAACCCTTGATCATTGAAGCACAAAAGATATTTAGCCAATATTTTGATTGATTGATTAGTTTGTTTTGCATGGAATTGAACACCATGTCAACATTCTTTTAAGTTATGTTACTGCTTTTTCTAGGATTCACCAGTACTCTGCTTGGGCTCTAAATTGTCATGCTAAAGGAAATTTCATTGAAACCAGCAGCACCATTGGGGATCTTACCCATGATTTGACAGCTCTACCACCTAGACAAACTGCCCTATCAAATGGCAAAGCGCCTTTGTTACTGCTACAATCGATATTTGCACTGAAGATCTGAACAAAGCTTTTACACAGGCAGCAAATACATGGTGCCTGCCTAAGGCTGGATGCATGTTCACAATGCTTAAACTGAAATTTAAGCAAAACAGTGGAGAATGGGTTCATTTCAAAATAACCATTTAACTTCTATGCTTATACATATACTTGACAATGAGCCAAAACTGTTTAAGTATAAGCAAAAATTCACACTTCAGCATATTATGAGAACACAGACTCTAGGACACACAGACACCTATTTTAAACACCACATTGTGCTTTTTCAGAGATTCAGTTTAAGGGTATATCAGAGCACATGGTAAATTCTGTCTTGTATGGTCCCATTAAAAGAATCATCTCTTTACTACAAGATTAATTTCAATGAGTACACAAAAAAGAATGATCCATAGAAAGTTTAGAACCATTTTCATTAGCAGGCCTGCTCATCAGAAATAATATGGTGTAGAGCTAAATCTTTAAAAAAATTGATTGTTAACAGAAGAGAAAGTTTGAATGATAAAATAAAGTTTCATTATTTTTTAAAACAATAAGTTTTTTGCATAATGTTGTTTGATATACAATCAGAAGAAGCTATTGAAAATTAATTCAAAAAATGTCAATTTACTAAACATTTACATATATCTGACATTTTTCAGCAGTGCATATCATATTATAGTACATCAGTTCTGTTGTGTAGTTTTAAAGTCAATACTTTCTAAAAAGATAAATTTACACACATCTGTAAACAAGCACCTTTAATGAGTACACATGAGAAATGGTTTAAGTCTTTACCAAACGCCAAATTGTTGACTGTCCCAAATTCAATGAGTTTGCAGACAACATTTCAAAGTGTGATGAAATTGAAAAGTTATCTTATGATGGGGCAGAAAACATTGTGAGAAAAGGAGAAATTGCTTGTAAAGAGCAATTTCTCCTTTTCCCACAATGTTTTCTAGAGTCATCTGCAACAAACTGGTCAAATGTCGTTATTGTTTAGTAATGGGTTATAAAAAAAGTTAGCAAAACTTTGTCTACTACCAAGCTGATGCTCTGTTGTTTGTAAATAATTTAAATATATAAAAAAATGATTTAGTTTTCACAGAGACATAGATAACAGAGATTGGCAACTCCGGAATAATCGCCAAACTCTGGCGTGCCGCGAGGTTCTGCGAGATAAGGAGAGTGCGTACCTGTTTACAGAGACACAACATTATCTTTGTCTCTGGTTTTCAGCCATTTTCAACAATATTCTAGTTACATATTGTGGTGACCTGTGCAACTATTCATGGTGCCAAAATAACCGTTCTACATCTGTGCAATCTCCTGTCCAAACCATTGACTGCTCTTCCATATGATATATTGGTAAAAACCAAATAAAACAATTTGCATTTACTTATGTGGCAAATCTTGTCTGTCATCTTTTCTGTCCTATTGGGCTAGCCTGGGTGTCAGCATGGGCCAGGCCCTGGCTTCACGAAAAAAAAAAAAAGTTATAACTTAGTTTTATAAAGTTAAAAAACTTAAGTGGCTTATTTAACTCAGCTAAAGTTGAGTCAGAAACTGAGTTTTTTAGCAAAATAAGGGACTTAAGTCGTCTCATGAAAACCAGGGCCAGGACCCCAGGCTAAGATTGGGCAGGCTACCCACTGAGCTGCGGAGGCATAGATAAATCACATTTATGGGATAGGGGAAGATCTAAAGGCAATTTTCCCACTCTGATTCTATGAAAGAAAAAATGTTTTTACATGATAAATAAAAAAAAGTCATTTGTTTTCTCTTCAGACGTCTACAAAATTTCGACGGTGTGACCGTCAGGTTTCAAAATTACGCGAATTTAGACTAGACCTTGGCGCGGAATTTGATTTCCGTCAACGATGGCCGAAAATTCACAGTCACAATCCCTGAGTGAAACTCAAGGCAACGAAGAATCTGTTAACGAGGAATGTGAAGGAACACGACTTAAAGTTCTTCGGGATGTGGTCGGTAATACACTAAAGGCATTTACCCGGAATTTAAAGTAAGATTTCTAAAAAGTCATTAGTTTTCGCGTTTGCATTCAAAAGGCCTTAGAAATGTAGTAGTCTTATTAATGTATTTTATTGAACCAGGTGGCTTCGTTTTTAGCCTCAGCCTTAATCATACCGTTGTCTTTACGTTTGTGGCTTCTATATGGTTTACCAACAACCCATCATCTAAACATGTACAGTGCTTTTCCAAGTTTTTACATCAGAGACATAGATAATGTGAATCCCGGACATTTGTCCCGGACATTTGCCCCCGTTCTGGTATAGGGTAGTCCGAATGATCCAGACGTAGATATTTCATTCTACATCTGGATGCATTCGATATAAAAGCGTGTCAAGCGGATATCGATTTTTCAAGGTAGTGCATGTCGGGAAATCTGTAGAAAGAGGCGGAGTTAAAATGACAGGTAAATTCTGGCGGGAATATGGTATCGGCTCCTTTTCGTTTGGAAGAATATATCTATTTACATTAAAACCGAGATGCCCTTTCCCTACGAATTTTGTCAATTGCCAAAGTATTGCAACAGTTGATTTCAATTGAATACGTAGCTATTCATTCATTGAGTAAAAGATATTTGTGACTCTATTGCGAAAATCTAGAAAACACTCAAACCATTAGAGGATTTTTTTATTGGAAACTTGCCAAAAAAAAAAGCCTTTAGCTTATCATTTCTGATGGCCGAAAAATGGGCACTCAATTTGATATTTTCTTGAATTATAGAAATTGTCAGTATGGGTCTAATCTGAAATATAAATCTAGAAACTATTTCAAAGTATGTTATTTGCAGGTTGGGCGAGCGCCAATAGAAACAAAACAGAGACATAGATAACAACTACAGTCAAACTTGTGTTAGGAGGCCAGCCTATGGGACAGAGTAAATTGGCTGTTTAAGACAGGTTGGCTGCTTAACACAAATTGATTTACACTATAAAGCTAACAATGGGACTTTCTGTAGTGGCTGTTTAAGACAGGTTGGCTGCTTAAAGGGGTGGCTGCCTAACACAAGTTAGACTGTATGTCTTTTAAACAAATGATTCAAAAACCTGAAAAAGCTATATACCGTAATTACCCTATATATTCGGTCATTCTTAATGTCCGGACACCATTAATTATTTGACAAAATAATTTATTTTATGTTCCTTATTTCGGACATCCAGAAAATTGAACATTTCTAAAAGTTCGGACATGGTTTATTCAGTTTGTTGTGACATATGTGAGGTCAATATTAACGAAATATCCCATATACAGCATTGCCAGTAAGTTATTATACGACTTATATGTACGGCATTACCATGAAGTTTGGATAGGGAAGAGAGTTGTGTTTCTAAACCTCCCCCTTTCTGAAAACATTCGGCTTTGATATGACGCGATCGGCATCCCAAATAGAAAGTCTACCTACAATTGCACTCCGAAGGCGTGAAAATCAATAACTCCCTGGGTAATCCCCATTGTTTGTCACGGCCTTTTAAAATAAGCGCGTGGCCTTATACGTACACAAACCATGACCCGAGGGAAGATTTAAATCTATGTGTACATAGTGTCGATAAATTACATAATATACATTAGTTTGTACAAGCATTTTCCCCAAACCTAGGGCGTCTAACCGTATGCACACTTTTTAAACAAATATCACTAACACATGAAGTTTAAACTTCTTTGTTTCCATCATGTGTGTATACACACACCTAGTTTAAATGGTAAACCATTAGGTACACATGCTGGGAGAGCTATCGGTAAAATTTACTCACTCCTAACTTGGAGTTTAAATCTATAAATAGAACACGGGGTTAACTGAATCCACCCCTCCTTTTTCTCTAGCGGGGATTTAAACTGCACGTGCCTTTATCAATGATCCTTAACTTGAATTGTCATGAAACAAACAAAAAGGAATATATAGTTAAACATGTAAGTGTTGATTATTTTGTTTATTTGCTTTTCTTTTATTCACAATAAATTCAGTGATGAGTCCGTAACTCAACACAATCAATATGAATAGACTACTTCTTGAATCTGATTGTTTCTTAAGTGGTTATGGTCTGGCATATAGCGCGTAAAGGGACCCAGCGTTATATTTGTCAACCCCACAAACCTCAAATTGGTGTGATAATTGGGTACCGTTTATCAATTAGCGGCAACTTTCAACTCCTTAAAATGGAGATTGTCAAAACAAATTACCAATAAGCGGCTCCCTTCTTTTGTCAATTCAACTATTTGAAAATTCCCTTTGTCAACTTAATTATCCCAAGTAAAAACTGCGTCGTTTAGGATGTATAATCAGGGGACTTGAATTTGGGATGTGGATGGGTCTAAATTCAAAACAAATGACGTTTATGTATTCTGAATTTGGTTGGTCAAGTATAGAACAAAATATTGGATCCCTATAACATCCGACATTTAGAAATATAATTTATTTAAAGTTCGGACATACAAAATAATAATTTTTTGATTGTGGCTGAATATATAGGGTAATTACGGTAAACAGCTTCGGGCATGTTATGAAGCGGGAGTATCGAATGGTACATCTATCGGATTGTTGGTCTAAATATCAAACGCCTAGTTTTATTACCCCAGACGGGGGCGACGCGCCTCACACACGAACACTAATCCAGACACCGCCGTACATCACACAACACATGCCTTACCCTTTATCTTGTTAATAGCATCATAGTTTTGTCCTCAAAGAATACGCATTTGACATAGATTTATTTCTAAAGTATATTGATATTGATCAAATTTACAGATTTAAGTTTCTTCTGAATATCATTTATGTTTACAGCGAAATGGTATTCGTCAAAACCAAACCCTTTTTGCCAATACAATATCGATTACTTTCTTGATATAATAATTAGTTTGTATTTTACCTAATCAATTAGTTTGTGTGTTTGAATTTTAGAATGGAAACATTCTTTTCTGGGGACTTAATGTTGAAAGCTTAACAAAACTGATTACCTTTGGATTCAATATTTTTTAAAAACTAAAATGGTACGGGAAAAGGTATTGCCCAATGCTTTCATGCATGGAATGAGTCGAACAGGCCGACTTTAATTATCACTTGATTGGTTAATGGCCTATTGTTTTAATGGTGCATCAATATCCATGGTTATTTAGCGCACATATAACAAGAGGTGACTATCTTTTTACCAACACAAATGGCCGCGAAGGATTGATTTCGAAATAAGAGTGGCAAAGCAAATCGCTTCAACACCAAAATGTTGACATTGTTTTAACCCTTTCCAAAACACCAAATTGAAAGAGTTCACAGACGACATTTTAGAATGTGATGAAATTGAAAAAAAAAACAATCTTCTAATAGGGCAGAAAACATTGCGGGAAAATGAGAAATTGCTCATTATGAGCAATTTCTCCTTTTCCCAAAGTGTTTTCAAGAGTAGTCTGCAACAAAGTGGTCAAATGTCGTTATTGTGTGGGAAAGGGTTTATCAGCTTTATCAGGGAGGTGTTGATGTTGTTTCATTTTGAGCATCGTGATATAGAGTTGACAAACAGTCCGAATGAATGTTAAGTTTTAATATATAGGGTACAGATGACCATATTTTATGTAAGAGATGTTTTATCAAAATTGAAACTTAAGTGTCTTTCCCTTCGACAATGGATTTCATCAATGGTTTAAAACGAATTCATATTTCCCGTCAATCAAATGTTAACAATCGTTCATGTTTTTTTTTTTTTCTGTAAATTACCGGAAATGGAAGCAATAAGCAATCTTATTGGTCAATCCCACCTTCCTTCTGATTGGTGCCCATATATTTTCTCGTCGCCAATTGGACCCCTCACACACAGAGGGGGAATGCTGACGCGTTTTTATCGCAGGGCGCCTCAAGCTATCAAGCAGTTACAGCTTGGATCATCCGAGTTAGGTATAGGGCAGACATTTGCCCCCTCGCCGTAATATGCAAGGCGGACATTTGCACCCTCATATTATTTGTTTTTCAATTTGCTTGACCTGATTGTTTTACGTTATATTTAAATAGAAATTAAAATGAAAATGATATTTTCATCAATTTTACTCTATTAGCTCTTCCCTCCTAATCCCATATAGGTGTTAAAATCGAGACGACGAATCAAAAACACACCCATGGCATTTTTAATTTACATATTGATTACATCTTTAATCTTATTACCGATTTGTCACTCAAGGCTAACAATAAAAAACAAAGAAGACAAAAGGTATTCCAATTTGAGCCGGTATGACAATCACCATCACATTTGATTATGAGAGAAATAATTAAACCGAAAATGAAAAAATAAGATCAAATCAACTTATGCACGTATACCGCCGTTTCACGGTTGGATGAGCATAATTGACCAAGTGCCATCGGCGTAATAGAGCAAAATTGACATGTTAGTCTGATCAAATTTTTATTTCCATTTAAATTCCTCTTTAATCATAACGGAATACCATCAGGTCAAGCAAGTTGAAAAAATAATATGACGGGGCAAATGTCCGCCTTATACATTGCGGTGAGGGGGCAAATGTCCGCCCTATACCAAAAAGGGGGCAAATGTTCAGGGGGGCAAATGTACGTATACCAGATAATGTCTCTGTTTACACTGAGGTAATTTGGTGGCTTGATTCTCTGGCCAATGTACAATATTTTGGATTAAAGCACAAATGGTCATTCAAAGTCATTTGATAAGACACGATGTGAAATAAACTTATATACCACCTAGTCAAACTAATTTGATGGGATCAGGAAATATTTGAATCGGGCAACATCTCCCGTCACATTATACTTTTGAGCTATTCACTTAATGGCGGATGGCGCAACAACATTTATCGGTATGTAAACTTTATTTTACATATCTTGTCTTATCACTTGACTTTAAATGATCATTTTATGCATTAAATAAGAAATAGGGAATTTTGTTAAATCCACCAATAATGTTGATGTGATGTAAAACCAATATGAATGAATAGATAAAAAACGTTCTTTATTTACAGATTATTAAAACCCATTCAAAATGTTGATGTGATGTAAAACCAATATGAATGAATAGATAAAAAACGTTCTTTATTTACAGATTATTAAAGCCCATTCAAAATGTTGATACCAGCATACTCAGACATCTGCAAACAGAAGCTATCACCCAAATGGAGAATAATATAAAGGTGAGGTGCCCTATCTGGGCTTTGGTGCTTAATTAAGAAAAGAGATTTAAATTTTGTCATTTGAGGGTAGAGGTTAAAATTAATTTCACCTGGTACTTTAGTAAAATCTAGCTAACTTTTTGATTTTATGAATGTTAGAAAAAAAATTGAAATCTTTGGTGAATATGAGGATTTTATTCCCTTATTCTGGAGGCCTCACCATTTGGAAGGAAATTGTGGAGAACAGATACTTCCTCATATACTTTCTATCTTTTATCTGGAAATCCGCCTTTGGAGATCTGGAAATAGATAAAGGAACTTTTGTATGTTTGAACTTATTTATTTTACATCAATTGTGAAACAAGTTCTTACAACTTAGATTAATCACTCTCAATTCTGCTCCCTGGATCATAACGAGTACCTGTGCCAAATTTGGAAAAGGTCGCAATGCGTAACCCTCTACTCCTGGGATTCAAACCCACGACCTTCTTGTCCAGAGGCCGATGCTCTACCCCTGGACCACTGTCCTCCACTTTTCTATAAATACAATGTTAATATTCCTGCATTAATCTGGAATAAGCTCCAGTATAATACAGGTTTGTAGGTCACTAGGGTAGAGGGGATGACTGCTGAAATTAATGCCTGGATCCAATTTATCAGTTAATGAAGTCAATTGAATTAATTAATCTTCGAATCATTATCAAGCCATTTCTTGGTTTCAGTACTGTGAGCAATGTCTTGTGACAATTACAAATTTTCTTATATTAATATTTTCTTTGTGATATTGGTCCTTTCTGTTCAGAATTATCTCTCCAAACAATGTTCTCTAGCAAACTAGTAAAGTAAATCAATTTTATAACAATTAAAAAATATTTGGTCACACTCATGTTTTTTCATGTTTTATTTATTTTTAGCTCACCTGAGCACGTAGTGCTCAAGGTGAGCTTTTGTGATACCGAGATGTCCGTCGTCCGTGCGTCCGTGCGTGTGTCAACAATTGCTTGTGAACACTCTAGAGGCTACATTTATGATCCAATTTTTATCAAAATTGGTCAGAATGATTGTCTCAATAAAATCTTGGCCAAGTTCGAAACTGGGTCATGTGGGGTCAAAAACTAGGTCACTAGGTCAAATAATTTAAAAAGTTTGTGAACACTCTAGAGGCCACATTTTTGGTCCAATTTTGATGAAAGTTGGTCAGAATGATTGTCTCAATAAAATCTTGGCCAAGTTCGAAACTGGGTCATTTGGGGTCAAAAACTAGGTCACTAGGTCAAATAATTTAAGAAGTTTGTGAACACTCTAGAGGCCACATTTATGGTCCAATTTTGATGAAAGTTGGTCAGAATGATTGTCTCAATAAAATCTTGGCCAAGTTCGAAACTGGGTCATGTGGGGTCAATAACTAGGTCACTAGGTCAAATAATTTAAAAAGCTTGTGAACACTCTAGAGACCACAATTATGGTCCAATTTTTATCAAAATTGGTCAGAATGATTGTCTCAATAAAATCTTGGCCAAGTTCGAAACTGGGTCATGTGGGGTCAAAAACTAGGTCACTAGGTCAAATAATTTAAAAAGTTTGTGAACACTCTAGAGGCCACATTTATGTTCCAATTTTGATGAAAGTTCATCAGAATGATGGTCTTAATGAAATCTTGGCCAAGTTTGAAACTGGTTCACGTGGGGTCAAAAACTAGGTCACTAGGTCAAATAATTTAAAAAGCTTGTGAACACTCTAGAGGCCACATTTATGGTCCAATTTTGATGAAAGTTGGTCAGAATGATTGTCTCAATAAAAATGTTGGCCAAGTTTGAAACTGGGTCATGTGGGGTCAATAACTAGGTCACTAGGTCATATAATTTAAAAAGCTTGTGAACACTCTAGAGACCACTATTATGGTCCAATTTTTATCAAAGTTGGTCAGAATGATTGTCTCAATGAAATCTTGGCCAAGTTCAAGACTCGGTCATGTGGGGTAAGAAACTAGGTCACTAGGTCAAATAATTTAAAAAGCTTGTGAACACTCTAGAGGCCACATTTATGGTCCAAATTTGATGAAAGTTGGTCAGAATGATTGTCTCAATTGAAATATTGGCCAAGTTTGAAACCGGGTCATGTGAGGTCAAAAACTAGGTCACTAGGTCAAATATTTGAAAAACCTTGTGAACACTCTGGCAGCTATATTTATGGTCCAATTTTGATGAAAGTTGGTCAGAAGGATTGCCAAAATGAAATCTTGGCCATGTTTGAAAGTGGGTCATGTGGGGTCAAAAACCAGGTCACTAGGTCAAATAATTTAAAAAGCTTGTGAACACTCTAGAGGCCACATTTATGGTCCAATTTTGATGAAAGTTGGCCAGAATGATTGGCTCAATGAAATCTAAGCAAAGTCCGAAACTGGATCATGTGAGGTCTAAGACTAGGTCACTAGGTCAAATATTTGAAAAACCTTGTGAACACTCTAGCAGCTATATTTATGGTCAAATTGTCATGAAAGTTGGTCAGAATAATTGTCCCAATGAACTCTTGGTTGGGTTTGAAACTGGGTCATGTGGGATTGAAAACCAGGTCACTAGGTCAAATGCTTGAAAAACCAGGTCACTAGGTCAAATGCTTGAAAAACTTGTGAACACTCTAGCAGCTATATTTATAGTCCAAATTATCATGAAAATTGGTCAGAATGATTGTCTTAAAGAAATCTTGTTCAAAATGGGTCATGTTGGGTCAAAAACTAGGTCACTATGCCAAATACTTGAAGAATAACTCCTATCTGTACATAACAATATCAATACTGAATTTAAACAAAGGGTTCTTGTATCTATCATTTGGATGCAACCACTGGCATTCATCAATTCCAATGTTCAAGTATGCCTAAATAATAACCACATAATGAGAAATATAAATCATACTGCACACTTCGCAACAAAAATCTGTAAGAGTTAAATATTCACTTTCTGCATTGTAACAATAATGTACCATTTTAATGTCCAACATCAAGCAACTTTGTACATACTTTCAACAGTGAAAAACATGTCACTAGATAAAGGATTATAAAACCTGCTGAAAATTAAAATGATGCTTCTAACTTGTTCTTCAAATATATTGAAATAAGGTCAACAAAACTCAGGTGAGCGATTCTAGGGCCATTATGGCCCTCTTGTTTATTTAGTTAAAGTTAACATGAAAAATAGTTTGTGTTAGTTTAAACTCCCTCTAATACCTAGTTGGTGTCTTTATAGGGTGAATTTGACCAGATGTGTGATGAAGAAAATATTGAACATTTACTGAACAACCTTGACAAGATAGCTGAAGCTCAGTCAGAGAGACGGACAGGAAACATTAAAGGCTGGTGAGAATATGTTATACCTGATTAAGACCCTGCATGACACTGAGGTTAAGGTGCAGGACTTGCTGTATGGGGGTCCCATGTTCAATCAGCACTAGGAGTGTCCCTGGCAGTACCTGGTTTGATAGGAACCCCTTCTTGGGATTTGAGAAGAAAGTCCTTGGTTTTTCTTTGCTTCTTGTCAATATCTCATCAAAGAGAATCTGGGCCAACCTGGCCTTTTGGTTAGAGTTTAGAACTGGACATCTCATTGAGGACCAAATGACGAGCCTCTGTGGCCTTGTGTTTAGAGTACAGAACTTTAAATCACATGGCCTCGCTCTGGGTTGGTTCAAATCCCGGTCACTACATTTTGTTTTTCATGAGAGGAAGTCTTGTGACTGACTAACCGGATGCTGATGTTCTTCCCAGCTTGATCAGCCCATATGGGCAAAATTCAATTTTTCATGCTTTATACTGAATTCTGCATTGCTTTGAATCTGGGCTCATCATATAATCCCATAAATGGAAATGGCTGAATTAAAGAACATTACTTGCTTAAAAAGGGGCTTTCATGGTCTAGAGGTTAACCCTTATAGTGCTGGAACCGACCTCATGCTTATGCAAACAGGTTAGATCCAGGCCAGCTGCCAAGTAAATTGAAAGCTGGTCTGTGATCTTACCTGTTTGCTACCCTGAGTATCTTTCCTCATCAAACTTAAGCAGATATTTAAGGCTTTGGAAAGCAGACATCACAAAAATCTATTTTTAGAAAATTACTCAGCAATCTAATGGGCAAAGTACAGAACTTGAAATTACATGGACCCTTGGAAGGTTAAAGTCCCTGTGAAGGCTTTATGATTTTGTTTAGATACAGCTGCTTTTCACTGACCAACAATATGTTGATGGTGTTATCTGGATGGATAAGCTAAGCAGTAAAGTTTGGGGTCTTCCTCCATCATAAATAGTCTGGAATTGTAACATAACTGAATTATTGTTGATGTGATGTAAAACCCATTTATATATTAATATAGCTAACGTGATAATTTTTTTCACCAGGAGATCAAGCGGTGATATTGACACAGATTTGTGCTCACATACTGTAACCATAAAACAAGAAAAATTGAAGGCCCTTCAGAAATTGCTGATTGATTTGGAAGGTCAGAATAAACTGTTACGCAGTAAAGCAGAGAAGAAAGAGCAGCGGTTAATACAGACTCAAACAGAGATCAGGGAGACTGTGGATCACATGTCAGAGGTTTGTCTCCAGATTTATTATTCAAACAACAAGAGTTTTGTTCTGTTGTAGATCGCGCTAAATGACCTTAGCTGTCGATGCGCCTTAAAACACCATTCATTCCATTCTGTTGTAGATAGTGACAAATTGATGGCAATTAATTTTTCATCACAAATGTTTACAGCCCTGAGCTATGATGTGGTGGAGATATTGCTATTGGCCAACATCTCTGTCATTTTGTCAGCTTTTTATGTTTTTCTGAACCAGTTCAAGGTCAAACTACGACCTTGCTCATGAAATGAAAATAGGCTTTCCAGTATCTAAGAATTTCCAGGTTGCAGATGGTATTTGAAATGAAAATGGAGTGTTGACTTCTGAGAGAGTAGATATGAGCTTTTTTAGCATGACTATTCCAAGAATAAGGAGAGCTATACTACTCATCTGGGCGTCAGCGACACGCCTTGGTTAAGTTTTTACATGCAAGTTTATATCTTGTTTACTACTTTATGGAATGGGTTGATACTTCACACATGTGTTCAGTATCATGCTAAAAGGTCCCTGACTAAGTCTTTTTATCTCTTGTTTAAAATTCAAGCAAACTATGCGGCCTTTTGTACTTATAAAATCTTGGTTAAAGTTTTGCGTGCATGTTTGTTACTCAACAACTATTGTAAGGAATCATCGTGTGCACCCTCATATTTTAGAAACAAATAATATCTCACTTACCTATACCCCTCTCTGACCATGTCAAGCATGCTGTCTTAATGCTCTTGTTTCCTTTGTCATCAATAATCTCAAAAAGGTTTTTGTTGATAGGTAAATAGTCTATCATTTTATGCTTTTTCTTATATCCATTTTAGATCACAGAAACAGAAAGACTGGCAGTTGGTAGTCTCAACTGATGGCTCATTGAACAAATGTGACAGACATTGTTTTAACTCAACATGTGATCTTTACTTGTTTGAAAGTGACTACTGCTGTTGAAGACTTATCCTTTCTTCATGTAGCTTTGTGATTGGTAGAAATAGAAAGCAACAATAGGTTTAAAGGCTCATGGAAGGAGACTAATTTTCTATCAAACTTTATTATTTGTTAAACTTTTGGTCAGATTCAAATAGTTCTCACCAAAAAAAGATAACATCAGCACAACTTTAACATGATAGCCAATGAGAAGTTACCCAGATTAGCCAGTTAATTATTCAGATTTCCTGATTTTTCACCTCTGACCTGGTCACGTGATACACACAATTTGAACAGAACAATCAGAATTGGTTATTCAAAATATGTAAACAAACAGGTTGTTGATAAGCATGATTGAATAAGAAAAACTATATTTCAAGCACAAAATAATAAGGAGTTTATTAAATAGTCTCGCAGCATTCATTGATTAGTTTTCATGACTTTTATGAACATAATGAAAGAACTCCATATATTCTTACAGTAGTTAATTTGTACTTTCATGTGCCTTTCAACTAAAAGATTTCTTTGAGATATTGATTTAAGCTGTTTTAATACAGATTATACTGATACTGATGGGTTTACCTAATGCAGATGTGTTAGAAACAAATACAAATGAAAGATATACTTAGTTTCTACCATAGAGCATGTTTCAGTGCAATATATTCCCTAAGTCACATTGAAAATCTTTCAGTGTATTTCTTTTTCCATTAAAGTACAGACACCTTTAAGTGTATACTCTTACTGAAGCTATGAGGTGCAAGAAAGTCTATTCAGATGTGCTGATATTATATAAATCATGCAATTAATTGAAGAGAAACAACTTGCCCAATGGACAATAGTCTTGTGAGAAATAATTTATTTTTCAAAAGAGTTTCTACATTTTCCATCATCTGCTACGTAAGAGGATTGTTTTCTCACGAAATGTTTACTTTTGCTGTTGGTTTCCATTTATACCAATCTCAACCAATTACCAAACAATAATGACATTAACATTTGTTGCAGAAGACCCTGGAAAACATTGTAGGAAAAGAAGAAATTGCTGAGCAATTTCTCCTTTTTCCCATAATGTTTTCTGCCCTAACTGGAGATTATTTTTTCAATTTCATCACATTTCAAAATGTCGTCTGCAAGCTCTTACAATTTGGGACAGTCAAAAACTTGGCGCTTGGTAAAGGGTTAATTCTTTACAATGGAATGACTTCATTTTGGTGGTACAGATCAATCAAAAGCTGAAGCAATATTTGTGACCAAGCGTTGTCTCATCATATTTATACTTTCTTCATGAAGATGTTGTTGTATAGTGTGTCTGTTTTTGTATTAAATATTTATAAAGAAATTTTATTTCCTCATTATTTTCTTTTCTTAAATTCAATAATTAGAAAGGTTTGCCCAGGACTAATCTATGCACAATTTCAAATTTTTTGAATGTGTTTTCGGACATCCATTCTATGGTCTTTCCGTTAGATTTTGTTTTTAGGCGGTTTCCAACAGTATTTCAGTCATATTGCGATGGTCAAAAGGATAAATCATTGTAACAAGCGAGTGATCAGTTTGTCATACTTGTGCACTTCCATTTTTTTTTTTTTTTTATATGGGTTTTACATCACATCAACATTATTTCAGTTATGTAGCGATGCCCGACTCTTAATGATGGAGGAAGACCCCATACTCAACTGCCCACAAGGGCTGGTCGAGGCGGGTAGAACCATCGGCATTCCGTAAGTCAGTCGGGAGACTGCCTCTCATGAAAGTCCCTATCCCTCTCAGGATTTGAACCCACGCGGAGAGGGGCATTGTGATTTCAAGTTCTGTACTCTAACCACTAGGCCACGGAGGCCCCGTGCACTTCCATTATGTCCATATATACAGAGGCCATGTGTGGCAACATATGATAATGAAATATTTAAAGTCCGTATTTAGAGACCCAGAAACCGCCAGTTTGGAAAGAAGTTTGTTGAGTACCAGGGAGTAAATTTGAAAGCATGAATTGGTGCATCGATCTCTGATATAGCATTACCAAAAAGAACAACATTTGACCAGCTTGTCGCATACGACTCTAGAAAACTTTGTGGAAAAAGGAGAAATTGCTCGTGCCGAGCAATTTTCCTTTTCCCACAATGTTTTCTGCCCTATCAGACGATTATTTCTCAAATCATCACATTTTGAAATGTCGTCTGCAAACTCTTTCAATTTGGGACAGTCGAACATTTGACGTTTGGTAGAGGGTTAAACGATGTTGAAAACGGCGTACACGTCTCGGCAACCAAATGCACACTGTTCTTGTGAATCGCTGCTATTTGCGGGATCAATACCAGTTTGACTAAACAGACCTACCAACAGTGACTGATTTATTCAAGCGTCGCTGTTTTGTCGATATCAATTAAACCATAGCGGTCTAGATCCATTCCATTCACATCACTGGAGCGAAATAGGAACTAGTAGGCTAGCATTCCTCTGTCGGATCTAACTTTTATAAGGGTTTTGTTGTTAACTGCATAACACAAGATATATCAATTCACATTTAAGATATACCCATTTAAGATACACCTTATCGCTTTTATTTGACTTCCTTATCATATCGAAATCAAGCGCCATTGAAAAACACTTACCATACCGCTATGACTATTACAAATGAAAGTATGCACAATATGTATACGTGCAATCAAATACCTAATAAACATGAGCAGGTCTTTGGTGCAATGTATTCATTGATATCATGTGCGCATATACACTGTACATCTATGCATACTTAAATAAGCTTCACCCTTATAGTGCTGGAACTGACCTCATGCTTATGCAAACAGGTTAGATCCAGGCCAGACGCCAAGTAAATTGCAGGAGATTTATTTTTTCAATTTCGTCACATTTTGAAATGTCGTCTAAAAACTTTCAATTTGGGACAGTCGAACATTTGGCCATATCTGTTAATGTACCATCGAACAAAATTTAATCAATTAAGTGTTTACCAGATCAACCAATTCACGTGATAGGGTCAATAAACAGAGACCATGCGTCTGTATAATTACGATCCATTACCCAGAATGGTTCCGTGTACAAACGGAGTAAATCGTGTCTTCGAAACGCCTGGTATGTCAAAAACAACCAATTCAATCCAAAGAGCAAAAGGGTAACGACCCTCGTTCATTTTAGCCAACCGTCTTCCAAATATTCGAGCACAAGACATGTTTATCATTCGTTTCGTGAAGTCCTTGGTTATAAAAGAATGTAATTCCGAGCGCTCGGTAGCCATTTTCCTTGCTTACCACGTTTTCAAAAGTTCGTAGGACTTTAAGCAAGGAGTCAAAGGACCGAGCGCATGCGCACATACTGTCTCTTATGGGAATGAATACCAGTTAACCGTTGTATGATACCCCCAAAACATAAATTCTATTGACACATCGAACTCAGACATAGATAGATACTCTTGATCATAATTAGTCGTGTTATTTGATCAGCGTATCAGAGCCACACACGTTCTACTTTTATGATGTCTTTTTGCACTTTAAAATCTTTCTATCAAATTGGATTTATTTTTCATCGTCCCAATTGAAGGGCAACACAAATCAATGATCACACCACTTCATGGGCCTAACCTATTATTGGTGGATCAGGAAAGCCGTAACATAACTAAAAATATGTTGACACGGCGTTAAACACTTAACAAACATTGATCACATGGTAAAACATTGTAAAGAGTAGAAGCCGGTGAGGCAAACAACAGAAGCTGCTCTTAACGAATGACTTTTCCTGTGTCACAGTGGTAATCAGTATGGCGTCACGTGTCTGATTCATGCGTATTTACGCAAGCATCTATTGAGGAGTCGATGGATGATTGAATTAAGTGAAGGGTGTTTTTGATGGATTTGCTGTGCAACGAACCTTTGATTATATGCAAATTCATTTATGATTCTATTAACGCCAGATTTCTTAGAGGATATCTCTTTTCCTTTACTTTAATCAAATACTCGTATGCCCTCAATCTGGTATACTCTTACGTTTATATTAATGCATATAGACAATCTTTCCAGCCGATGACATTTATCTTTTACAATATTGTCATAAAAGAATAATTCCATTCCATTATACAAATGATGTCTTTGTTCCAAGTTCGATTGTGCTTATAAGAAAGCAAGTAGCTTTTCATTATCTTGGAAATGGGTTAAGACGATTGGATAAAAAAATCACTAGGCACTGTTATACGTAGACTACATATACGGACCGACTATCGGAACAATATGGAAGAACATACATGCGTGAGTTTCTAGCATAAGGATTGATTTAGCGATAACTTGTCTTTATATCCCAACATCAGCTCACTTCGTTACAGCTCACTTCGTTACAGCTTACTGTATAAAGGCAGTCGGTGTCAAGACAGTGTTGGGAATGGATTTAGCCATTTGCGAAATAATTCGAGGATTTTATACGTCTACAAAAGGCTTTTGTTGAAACTGTTACATTTGTATAAGAAACGGATAGAATTGTATACATACATAGTCTATTTACTCTGATCTTCCATTCAACCTTTATCAAGACTTACCACTTTGTGTCAGTTTTACTGTGATAAGTGACTGGGACTAGGGATGGTCTACCATAAAACGTATATAAGATACTTACTGTAAGGTACATTTCTATTCAAATTTTCATTTTGTCGAAATATTCGCAATCCAAGTTTTCTTTACGCCCGGCCATCCATTTTCTTTACAAGACGCTGCACCAATAGTTGTGTTTGAGTTTTATGGATTCCCATACAAGTCTCACATATTTTAGAACCTACTCGATCCGCCTTTACTTAACAGGGTTAGCAAATACATATTCTATTGACATGTCGAAATCGACTTAAAACAATACAACCAAGTGAAGTGAACTTCGTATATAAAGCAAGCTTTGAAGTAAATGCAGCTGACGGATCATTGGACAATCGTAATATCTCGAGTATACATGTACAAACATAAGAAAACGTTTCTTATATGTGGCAAACTCGACGGGTTAGCAAGAAAGCAGTTAGAAAGTGTCGGAGTTTGGTAATGGAGCCATGATTCTGGTGACGTTATTGATGTTTGGTTGTGTGCGATCGCTGACCGGTAAGAAAAAAGCTATCGTTATTGGTGTGATATGTGGCATTGACCTTGATTAAACCTTTACCAAACGTAACATTGTTGACTGTCCCAGACTGAAAGAGTTTGCAGACGACATTTCAAAATGAGATGAAATTGAAAAATAATCTTCTGATAGGGCGGAAAACATTTTGGAAAAATGAGAAATGAATCGTCTGCAACAAACTGGTCAAATGTCGTTATTGTTTGGTAATGTGGTAACACATTACCACCTAACCCCACATTTTTGCGACTTGAAGCAGACGATTTTAAAAAAGTATTGTGTCAAAAGGAGAAATTGCTAGACAAAAGCAATTTCTCCTTTTGCCACACTGCTTTTTCAATATATTCACACACCACAACAGCAGAACTGTTATGGTTTTTTCACATTTTTACAAAGCTTTTCTAATGTCGTCTGTCTAAAGCAAAAGGTCTGCTGGTGGTAAAGATTTAATCCGTTCAATCATACAGTATTGTGGGGTCGAATTAATTGGAATAGTTTGCAAAGGGCAATTTGAAAATAGATGCACGAACAAAATAGATTCCAGTATATCCTTTGTTGTGATGATACAAGACGAAACTGTTCGTTACTAGTTTTACTTTTGTCACCGTCATTTCTTTAGTCTTCTGCGGCAAGTGCGTCAAATTGAGTCAATATGGAATAAACGGTTAGTTTAACATGGTATAAAATAAAGTTCTGTAAATTCGACTTTTTTTCTGCTGATTACGACTTTAAAAATAAATGTCAAAATAATTATTAGGAGAATTCGTTCATCGGAGCATTATCTCCTTTTCCCAAAAGTAATAAGTTTTCCTAAGAGAGAAGAAACTTCCAATATCATGCATATATATCATGTGTCATCTGTAAACTTTTTCAAATTGAGACGACCTGTACATGTGACATGTATTCATGCATGGTCGTACCTAAATAGGGTCGTTACGTCATAGAAACGTTCTGTAGACCGCATGTTTGATATTATAGGAAAAATGTACCATCTAGATCTTTAAACATTGTCGGTAGATTGCATGTTTCTTTCTTTGATATTTTCTTAACTGCAAACGATTTAAGTGATTTCTGCTGCTGATGGCATTGGAATCATTGTGAAATTGAGAGCTAAGTCATTAGGGGCCAAAAGAGGACTTTTGCATGGTTATTCTTGTCACTTTTCGGTTCCGATTATTCTTCACTGAATATAAGTATAAAATGTCTTCTTATTAAAACCTTTTCTGACATGGGATTCCATCTACACGGGCCGAAAGTCGCTCACCCTCGAAAGTTTATATTGTTTGAACAATCGTGCTCACCCATTCTCCTATGTGGACATTAGTGATTCGTCCAAACAACAGTCAACAAAACATAACAAGAAAAGAACGCTTTTTCTATATGGTAATTTGCAGAAATCATTGTTACAGTAAGGGGTTTAATGAGAAACAAACCCCGATATTGGGGAATGACACCACGGCTCTTCTCTACTATACAACAGCAAATACTTCGAGTCTGAGAAATCAATTATCTAGTGGGAGGGGAGAGACCCCGCTCTCAATACTCGTACGGCGTAACAAATTGAATAAATCGGGAGTTATGAGTTTTGTGTTACGGTCCGACGGATATTTCCCGAATTGATGGGTTTGTTCTTTTTTTTGTTTTCTGTTCAATTTATTACATCAGACGACATTCAAATGCGTGATGTAAGTGGAGTTAAAGCGATGTCTGTTGTATGCTTGTGGGATCGTCTGTATTTTTGTGAAGGTTAAACCTCACAAATAATTTCATATTTACTGTTGTTGAGGACACATCACACCCTGCCTACAGATAAACATTGAACAAGCTATCGCATGGGGTCCTGTTCCATGCGTATACCCCGCATCAGGGGTATGCGCATGTCCAAGACCCAGGCTGAGTATCCCCCTGCGACAAGAAAACACAAAGAAATTGCTTGTTACAAATCGTGTCTTCCCTTCTTTTCCTGTTAACAAAGGTTGTGTTAGATTATATTTGTAAAAAATCTTTATCTGCTTGAGCATCTAATTTCGATCATTCATAAAGCTCCTTATCAATAAATGGGTTGAAGAACGAAGGCAAATTCTGTAAGCGAGACTACATAACAGACGTTTTGCTTTCTAAGAAAGGTAACTCTTGTATTGAAGAATTCGTTTAAATTTAGTTACTTCCCTTTCCACTCGGTTTGTGTCGCACAATACGATTGCTAGTGTTTGATAAGATACCTACTTGTCTGCTGCAAACATGTAAGGGACCGAATTTGTTCGGTTGGTATTTCAGAAGGAAAACAGAACAAATCTAAACCAATATGTGGTTTACAATCAATGAATTATCCATACATAAGCTGCCACCTTGACATAACAAGGAACTTGTTTATGTAGATGTAATATAGCCTTCCTGAGAAAAATCATGTACCAGTGGAATGGTCCAACGTCATTGGGGACGTATACTCGCTCACGAAATTAATAGAGGTGCGCGAATGAATTACGGAAAACTCTATAAAGTTCGTGAGTGGCAGTCTATCTAAAATGTTACTCTACCATTACACGGGAAGTGAATAAAACTACGTTGAAAAAGGCAAAACAGTCGATTTATTTGTTGCAGACGGTTTTAAAAAAAGACCGCAAACCTGACAAAAGCACCCATCGAATAACTTCATTTTCAATAAACACAGACAATCATAACATTAACTACTGGTAAGGTTAAAAAGCATTGAATGTGACAAAATGAGATGTGCTCTTGATAGTGGATATGAGTTATATTAAAGGCTCATAACTGAGTATATGCTTGTTCAAAACATTACCTTCTAACGCCTGAGTTTTGCGTCTTGCAGCAGACCACAATAAAAAAGAATTGTGGCAAAAGGAGAAATTGCTTGTCACAATCAATTTATTCTTTTGCCACAATTCTTTTTCAATCCATTCCCATATCATTACAACCGAACTGAAAGGTTTTTCACATGTTTACAAAGCTTTTTTAAAGTCGTCTGCTTCGAGTTAAAAATTTCGTCTGCAGGCGGTAAATAATCAAATTGCACGATTTTTGGTACAATATATTTTGTTCCTTTTAAAGTAAGTCACTTTATTCTAGCTTGTTTCCATTTACCATTGTAGTGTTGAAAACTGTTGATAACGTTTTCCAAAGCCGTCTGCTTTTCGAAAAGGCATAAAGTACATGTAAAGATACTACTTTTTGGCAGAACGTTGATGGCATACAGATTGTCACATGACATCGATCTTATTTACATTACAAATATAAGGCGCTGTTTGTATTTTATCTCACAAAAAACATTGGACCACTTAAAGCCTAATGGTATTTACACAACTGTTGCCCGATCGCGTCGAACAAATGGATAGATGCTGAAAATAACAACTTGAGTAGTTTAAGCACATTACTTTATCAAGGATCACTTTTACATATCTTTTATATGGAAAACATTCGTTATGATGGGGAGAGGGAGGGGGTAATTTTAGTGAATGATAATGTCACAAATGAAACACAATTAAATGATATGTATAACTGTCGTCCGTTCATCGTTGCCTTATAAAAAGTATCAGTCATAAGATTTTGTAACGGGGAATGGGTTATGTTCATGTTTAAACAGGCACACAACCCTGCTTAAGTGCGAATTTTAACCCGTATAGTGCTGGAACCGACCAAATTCTGAAGCAAACAGATTAGATCATCAAGTAAATTAGCGACTGGCCTGTGATCCAACCGGTTTGCTTCTCTGAGAAACTTTCCGCAACAAAATTAAGCATATACGTAAGGCTTTGGAAAGCAGACGACACAAAAGTCTATTTTTTAGAAAATTACCCATCTTTCTAAGGATGATTAAATGCCCTTAAGAGGCGTGCGTAAATCGCTTATGTAAATATGACAACTGGTCTCTTAATAGAAAACGTTTTCATACGTTTCCACATATTTTCCTGTAATAGATCTACATTAGAATACTCTAGTTAAAAAGTTCTTTCCATTTTATGTTTCAGCTAAAATAGGCCATACATAGGTTCTTGTAAAATGCTTTGCCATACATATATACAGGTAGCCTATATAGTTCGTTACCACTGATACATTATATAAGATATATCTCTCAAGATATATTCATAAACTCAGGTCCTTAAAAGATAATAAGTACGTACTTGGTCTTAACATAATAACTGCACGAGTATATTTTCGTCGCACCTGATAAAGTATTTCTAATATGCAGTACGAATTTACTTCAAAAGTCGGTTACTTCCATGCAATCACTCAATCTTAGAAAAAGATAATATACGTATTCAAAACAAGACTTGATCATTGAATAAAACCTGTATCAAACATATCTCACAAATGAAACTGTTCACATATTTTTATCATCAATTTTCTACACTGTATGGAATCAAATATTGAACATTAGAAAACGAGCATATTTGACATTCCCTCTGATATGACAGAGATACAAGAACAAAGAACAATGTCCTGGGTTAAGCCCCTACAGTGCTCGAACCGACTCTATGCTCATGCAAACAGGTTAGATCACAGGCCTCTAGATATATTTTCTCATCAAATTTAAGAAAATATTTAAGGTTTTGGAAAACAGACGACACCAAAACCTTTTTTTTTTGTTGGAAAATCACCCAGCATTCTAAGGGTTAGAGTTTCCCTTTATTCCATCCATGTGCGCCATCACTACCAAAAATAATCTTATGTATATTAGATCTCACGGCGTCACTGAATACCGCAGGGAAAACGCCATCTGCAAGATGGATCAATAAAAACGCTGGGACTCAAGAAAACTGGGTAACTATCGACCTAGTGCCCCATTTGCATGTATCGAACGATCCATTATGTCTAAAACTGAAGGTTTTGAAACGAGAATACTAAATATATTGTTTAGAGAAAATTGATTAATTGCGGAAAATGTATCGAAAATTAAAACATCTTCGTAAAGAGCAAGGTTGTCTAATATCCAGTTCTCGTCCGTAGAAATTTTGAACATTGACAGAGTTTTTTTTAATTGGTGGAATTTATATCTGTCAACAACTTTCAAAAGCATGGAGAGTACATGTATATCGTCATTTTAGTTTTCATGATAAGACTTGTAGGTTGAATGAATTTTTACACTAACGGTTCTCCGATTGAAACTAAAATAATTCTGTGTAAGACGAAGGAGGAACGTCCCATGTCAATCGTTTATAGGTGACGTATGCTAAAATATTGATTGTCATAACTTAGCATGTATCCAATTAACGTTTTCGTTGCTTTTAACAGTATTTCAGTTGTTTCACAGGAATCAGTGCACCTATCCGCGCAACTTCGGGTTATTTTCCGGTGAGTTATTCACCCGTCACTTCTCATGCCAAATTGCTCTCCTATATGGAAGATCGTGATCAAGGGGGCTAGCCAGGTTAATTGACATGATTATGCCCAAGCCGGGGTTTGAACCTGGCAGGAACGCAAGATCAGTTTTCTAAGCTAACGATGCCAGGCGCCTTGTGCTATAACACGGTAGAAATAACTCGGTACAGGAAAAAAACCTCATCTGTCTTTGCAAATCAAATCAGTTACCAATCAACAAATGTCAGAAGAATGTTTGCGTTCATGTCACGAAAAATGTGATGTTTTCATACGGTCCGAACTAGTTGGTTTTCGGAGTTGTTCCCTTCACTGTTTGTAGAACACTTTTCGCTGTGTCTCTGACCGAACCCAGTTCAATGCTGGCGAACTGCGGTAGGGTGTCCCATTTAGCATACAGGAGTCATGAGCTTAAGACTTGGTTAGGTTTCAAGATTAACAATTCAAGATCTTTTATTGATTCATCTATATACAGTTTATTTAGTAAATATTTTACCATTTTGGAATAAAAGGTATCCAATCATATATCATTATAACGTTTTGTTATGATGTACGATTACATTGTATATCAAATGTGAATGTTAACATTTTAACAGTATGAAATAATAGGTAGTATGTATTCGTATACATTACACAGTTATGAAATAATAGAAATTCATTGTGATCGTATACATAATCACATTTTGCAATAGGTCAACATTCAATTCAACATTTGATAAAGTCAATGCGACAAAGATAAAGACATTGCTTTAATGAACAATCACATTCATATGGAAAAACAGACCGGTGCTTGGGAAGAATATTTTGCAGTACCGGTTAAGAGATAGACGGAACTGTCAACATTAATATTTTTGCTAACCGCTCGCTATGGCATGACTGTAATACTGTTGAAACCAGCGTTTACCCAAGTCCAACTTACCAGCTACTGCACTGTCGAGATTCGTTTGGAGACAACAACAACAAGTCTTTCCTTCCGATGGAAATTCCGTCATGAGCATGGGTATTAATGTGTTTTTTTTTGCTGCAATGTTATGCTAATTATAATTGATTTACATTAAACAAAATGAGGATTGTATTCGCTATGTCATTTGGTTAAATAACGCTTAGAATTAAGTTGAAAGTGACAATAAAAAAGAAAAAAGAAAAAAAAAAAAAAGAAAACAACAACATTTAATGAAAAGATTAATACAAAATCACAATTCATCAAAATAGACCTCAGTAGTGACAGAGTAATTTCAAGTTATCAAGTTATCACACGAAAAAGTAGTGATATGATAATCGTATCAGAGTTTTAGTCAGATTTTATGTCATGTTTTGACATTGCTAGATCAAATTCTTACAGACATGTTTGGGTATTCCTAAATTAAAGGCACATAACCAGTTCTACGTTTTCGGGTTTATCATTTTCAGTGTTCGAACCATTCATAAAAAACAAAACCAATTAACGAGTAAAATTATGTTAAGCAGTTTTCCAAAGTCGTCTGCAACAAAATGATCAAATGTCGTTAGTGTTTGGTAATGGGTTAAACCGAATAGTTCCGGTCCCAATCGATGCATACAGGAAACGCCCGAAGTACTCCGACTAAAGAATACATTTCAAAACGGATAACTATGGGCATTCTATCCTAAGGTGAAAGAAGAAATTGCTTACCATAAACATCATCTTCTTTTGTCACGGTGGTTTGTAAACCGTGTGTTGTATGTTCAGTAAAGTTATGTGTCATTGAGTAAAGCGGGCAATAGGCGGCATACTAGTAGTCTAAACAATGTATAGGGTTTTGTCGAGGAACCATACGGGCGCCATCCTTTTTCCTTTCACATAATTCATTGATAAAACTGACCGTTATCTGTAGATTTTAAAGGTGATCTAATATCTTCATTGCATGGTAAAACTGTAGGTAAGTATAATGTTTTGAAAGGAATTGTAAAAAAAGAAAGAAAGAAGAGGAAAAAATAAAAAGACAATATTGCATGGTTGACCAACAACGATTGAGTGGCAAATATAACAAACACGAGAGAATATGAAGCCAAGCGTTAATGTCTATAGAGTTGAGTCCACTGCCTCAGTAAAAAGGCATTGTCACAAACTCAAACACCAGGGAATACCTGACACTGTTTGACTTGTTACGCCTAATAACTCCGTTGAAAGGTTCTACCGTCATTCAATATCTTATATCAAGGGGTATCTAGGAATGGGGTTTCAACCGTAAAGTTTTTGTTCTATCTAGATTACAATAAACATTCAGGTTTTTAATGGTTTAAGCAAACTTGTGACTCAAGTCTAACTTTCGCATGATGGGTATTCGAACCCGACACCCTCGGTACAAGAGGCCGACGCTGTACCGCTGCACCACTCAAACTTCTGGAGGCTGTCTCCCAAAAGCCAATGGTCCTACCTGGCTTGATCACCTATTTATGGTCAGTTAAGGTAGAACCCTATAAACCATCATTTTGAAACGCGTTCTTCTTTAGTTTTGGTTCTTATCCAGCACTATTAGTCATTATGTAGACGCGATACAAACACCATATAAATAATTAAACAAACAATATAACAATTATTTACCTCTTGCCCCATTTTGATCAGTTTGATCAAAGGAAAACGTCGTTGCTTTGGTGCGCCTGGAACAGAAGACGTTACAAACCACTGTGACAAATGGAAAACTTGCATATAGTCCGGTGTTTACGTTTAATCAAAATGCAAACAACGCACTCCAAACACAAAAAATCTTAAAACGAGAAAAGGGTTGGGGTAAAGTCACAAAACGATCGAAGGTCGAGCATACAAAGAACTCCTTTCTAAAAACCTGTATCGATGCACATTTGGGTATAACGGGTATTAACCCTTTATTCAATTATACTCCAGTTAGATGCATTTGTGGATGGAAAAGTTAGAAAACATTATGACAAAAAGAGATAACTTCCTCCTCTATAGCTATTTATAAGTGCTTCACGTTGTATAGGATGTGTCCAAGCCCAGAATTTCAAAGACAATGTACATTTTTCCTCCTGTTTCTTCTTCCTGTGTTGTTGTTTGACTTTCTATTTAGCACAATATCTCTTAACCCTTTCCCAAACGCCAAATTTTTCACTGTCCCAAATTGAAAGAGTTTGCAGACGACCTTTTCAAAATATGATGAAATGGGAAAATAATCTTCTGATAGGGCAGAAAACATTGTGGGAAAAGGAGAAATTGCTCGTTTTGAGCAATTTGACATTTTCCCACAATGTTTTCTAGAGTCGTCTGCAACAAAGTGGTTAAATGTCGTTAATGTTTGGTAAAGCGTTAAAGTAGGCAGGGTTAGACTAGCATGTTTGGACACGGGTATACTGCAGTATATACCTTGACAGTCCTTGTCCACAAAAAGCCGTTAACGTTTAACCTTTTCCCAAACAACAACGACATTTGACCACTTTGTTCCAGACGACTTTAAAAAAGATTATGGGAAAAGAACAAATTGCTCGTCACGAGCAATTTTTCCTTTTCCCACAATGTTTTCTGCCATAGAAGAAGATTATTTTTCAGTTTCATCACATTCTGAAATGTGGTCTGCAAACTCTTGTAATTTGGGACAGTCGAAAATTTGTTGTTTGGTAAAGGGTAAAATAGTACGGGTATCGAACGAGGCGTCAATCTTTAAGAGTGTACGTGTACGTACGGCTGGTTTATTTACAACCTGGAGAAAATGCACGGATCCTATACCCAAGTGGTTGGCGAAATAGTAAACAGCAATATGAATTTAGGGAGATCTTCGTTGTGTGGAAACCGCGATAAACACAAGAAAGTGAAGTTGTTTGAGATTGTTTTAATGACTGTATCAGGTTTATTGAGTGTTTGTACGATTGTTTTCATGGTAGCTTTTGTTAAACAATTATAATCATGACACAATGTTTTACTTTTGAAAACTTACCCTTATGAAGTGGAAAAAGTTACTTACATTCGAGTGCAGAAATCGGACGAAGAATCGCGTTAATAGATCGACACTGTTCGCGGTTGTATTCATAAGTGTGAGTGCTCTAGTTTTAAGAAATATCTATTGCGGATTCAGAGACCAACGCTCGCGCTCGGAAGGTATTCCAAAGAGGGTAGTTTCAGTGCGCCAAGTTTGTACCGGTCGTGATGGAAATTGCGATAAGTTGAAATCCATTCTCACAGAGATATACAACAACAATGGGAAGTTAGATGTAGTCACATCTATACCACCGCTTTTAGATTTCGACAACCAGCCATGCGTTGGGAATCTGACACCATCAGCAGATTTGGCGGATCATGTTGGATGTGTTAGAACGGTGAGAAGGACCTTGCGTGAGATATCGAAGCTTGACAGCGAGTGTGTTAATCTAACGGTACACGATACCGTCACGCCAATATGTATCTACAACACCACCCAGGATACGATGGTATCCGGCTTTCTGCGGTCGACAGGCGCCTGGGAAGCACCACTGGTATCCAACATCGTCAGGTTGCTTGCTGTACACAAGGACAGTGTGTTTCTCGATCTGGGGTGTAATATCGGTACATTCACGCTGGCAGCCGCGAAAACGCACAAACACGTGGTGTCAGTGGATCCTTTGTTGTCCAATCTGGAGTTACTGACCAAGTCGTTGTACCTGGGTAATCTAACCGAGAATGTTACGATTGTATGGAATGCAGTGTCACAAGAAAGGTCTACAGTCACACTGAAACGCTATACGGGTAATGTTGGGGGAACTGCAATAAAGGAACATATATCTGAGGAAGATGATATAAACGACAGCGTGAACACCATCAAACTAGACGACATTCAGGAACTGTTTATAGGAAAACCAACGATCGTTAAAATGGATGTGGAGACAGAAGAATTGAATACGTTGCTGGGAGGAGAGCTTTTCTTCCAAACTATCGACGTTAGGTTGGTACTGATGGAGTTTAATTGGCACAGGAACCGCACGTCCGGATTGGAAATAGTCACTTTTTTGGAGGGTCACGGGTTCCAACCTTTCGAGGATAGTCGGGGTCACATGCCCCTGAATATAACAGACAGGGGACATTGGCCGGGGGAAGTGTTCTTTCTTAAACAGGAATACTTTCTGGATTTTTTAAGAAATGTTTAATCTTCTACCTCGTTGTAGTTTGGAATCATGAAACGCCAATTCGAGGATTCAATGCAATACTTTAAAGATGTTTATGCTCGAAAAGGACTTACTATAGTCTTGCACTGAACAATCGAATTGAAAATAAGTAAATTAACATGTTCTCTTTTTGAATATCATTGACACACACGGTTGCATAACTTCGATTTTTGATATGGTGACAAAAGTGGTGACAAACTGCCGATCATATTATCACAGTTTAAAAATAATGATTATCCAAATGCGCATTATGCAATATTTTGGTAATGTCTTTCTGGTTGTCTTGTTTACAAAAAGAAAATCCAACACCCAATTCATTAAACGCTTAATGTTACTCCAAGAGATGGATTGTGAGAAGAAAAAAAATATTCTAATTGTGGGAAAACAAGGTAATAATAAGACGAATATTTTTCCGTCCAACTGTATTGTCTTCTTTTTCATTGCTTTTGTATTAACAAATAGTGCATTGACATATTTTTATATGGTTTATGAATTAATTATGGTAACTTATCTGTTTTAAACATCTTATTTCCTCTCTTAGCTCAAATAAATGTGATGTGTAATATTTTGCCTTATTTATTTTACATCGCAAATCATTTTCTATTAGTCTAGATTGATAAAAAAGCTGACACCGATATTTTATCATATATAAAGTATATATACACGTTCTTCTTATTGATGTAGGATAAAAGTCATTGGCAAATAATGAGATATGTATCTTTTTTAGAATTTCCTTTTTGCAATAAATTCTTCTAAAGATGGTTCTTTACAGATGTGAGGTTGTAAGTCAAACATTAATTTCTTTAGACATTTAAATTGCATAAAAGACACACTGCTATATGATACGCACTGAAGAAAAGTCGTTTGGAAAATCATATCGTGTTTATTTCTTTAAAGTGCGTTTAAAGTGGATTAACATGTATTTTAATTCAAAAGCATGACATCGCTCTTATACATACATAGATAAATTGACGCTTCCTGAACTAATAATGTTTTCAACAGCTTCGTTTGATTGTATATCAAATAATAATTCAAAAATGTAATGTTTATCGACATTTTATTTTTACTTTCAAATTGCATGTTCTTTGAACAAGGACCTTTAACTTCCCAGTCATCTTGACACAATAAACAAGGTTAAACTGTGAAAAATGTGATGATTAAACTTCTTTACTCTTACTGAATTATGAATGAACGTTAAGTTGACAGACATTTACAAGGAACCTCCACTTTTCGTTTGGGAAATATTCTAACATTAGAAAAGGATAAGTAAATTAAAGTAGAAATTGTTTCTAATCAATGTCTTAATATTTCCTCTCTAAATTTCGATAAAACAATATCAGAAATAACGTATGCAGCAAACAAGTTTAATCTTATAATTAGTAAATTGTCATTTTCTTCACGCGTAGTTATGTCATGATAAATACAGTAGATTTGAAAAAATCAACAACTCTGTGATCTTTGGAGGAATTGCTCGTAACGAGCCCAAACCGATGTAAACCGAGAACGACCGAAATAATCCGATGAAAGAAAGCGTTTCAAAAAGGTGGATTATGGCTATTCTACTATAAAGGAAGCTATTATATCTATTTTATAAAGACTACGATAAGCCCACTTTACCCTATTCGCAATGTAAACCCATTTTGGATCATTACCGCATTTTCGTATTGGGTTAACCCATTGCCAAACAATAACGACATCTAACGACATTGTTGCAGACGACTCTGGAAAACATTGTGGGAAAAGGAGAAATTGATCGTAACGAGTAGTATTTCCCTTTTCCACAATGTTTTCTGCCCTATCAGAAGATTATTTTCCAGTTACATCACATTTTGAAATGTCGTCTGCAAGTTCTATAAATTTGGGACGGTCGAAAATTTGGTGTTTAGTTAACGGTTAAACACTGTGTCAATAAATCTTTGTGTTATAGTTTACATGGATTATCAGTGTTGTGCAAGGGCTCTGGCGTGTTTTACCAAGGAACACTCAAATAATTGCGTTTGACACCGTTTCAACAATTTTATTCATATTTCCGTTTTTCTGGTAGTAACAAGTACTGGACAAGGCCTGTAGAGTTCTTTGTCAATAAACACTCCAACAATGGGATGATCTCCTGATAGGGCAGAAAACATTGTGGAAAAAGGAGAAATTGCTCGTTTAAAGCAATTACTCCTTTTCCTACAATGTTTCCCTCGTCGTCTGCAAAAAATGGTCAAATGTCGTTATTGCTTGGTAATGGGTTAAGACCTGTCGCAAAGACCCATGCAGTGGAATTGGTTAACCGAAGTCTTCATAAAGCCACATATATAATTACAGTGTATATACTGCTCTGTGATTGAAACTAAATAGAACTGCCGCCGGACTCATTTAGCATAAAGCATGCTTAACTGTAAAACATAGTCAATGATTCTGCATTTTGATTGTTCAACATTAGACGCAGTCTTCTATTGAACTTCAGGACTTCGATTTATTGACAATACCTCACAATGTCAGACTATTTGGAGAATATTACTCCCTACATGATTTGGACTTTTGTGAAACCAAAATTTGTCCATTTTCAAAGATACGACATTGTCATCGCATATATAACTTCGTTAGTATTACTGGTGAACGAAGGTTTTTCTATACTCTGATAGACATATTACACCGTAAAATGAAGTTGTTGAGACTTGATGTGTTCGTTCACCAGATGTGGCCAATCTTTATTCGTGAAAGCATAAAGTGGCTTGATTAAAATGTATTGTGGTACGGCTAGGGAAATGCATTTTGTCGGCATATATGTTCTGGCCGACGCAATATAACTGTTAAAGGTGCTTGTTCACAAACTTGGGGAAAATTAGATAACAAACTTAAAAAAAGGACACCCCCAAAAAACCCACCAACTGTACAGAAGTAGTTTGATTAAAACATAGTGCGGTACGGCTAGAGGAATGCTGTTGGTCTGCAAAGATGCCCCGACCGACACGGTATAACATATGTATTGTTAAATGTGCTTATTTTAGGACAATTTGATAACACAGTCCTTTCCTTTAAAAACACTGTACAGCAGATGAACTGCTGTATAACATTTACTGCAGAATAGCAAAATGGAAGTAAAATTAGTGAATTCGTATGTAAGTATCTAGACCCTGTATGCAATGGATACACGTATCAAGATCAAAAGCGTATCAACGGTTTTGAAATGTATCGCACACCTTCTGTGCGTAATCAGGTATTTTGACACATTCTAAGCAAATTTTGGGTTCAGTAGCTATTTTCATAATATTTTACCACATTACAAATTTGTATTGTTTCAACGACACTAGTTTTTCACTTGCGAATTGGTTCATGTAGTCATGTAAGTACCTTGAACAACGGGATGAAAATTTTAACCCAGTACGATAGCAAAAAGTCAGTACAGTGAAGCCTCGTTTATCCGGACCCCGATTATCCGAATGTCTCGCAATCCGAACGAAATTGTAAGGGAACGGAATTATTTGACCAGTTTGTTGCAGACAACTTTTGAAAACATTGTGGGAAAAGGAGAAATTGCTCGTGACGAGCAATTTCTCCTTTTCCCACAATGTTTTCTGCCATATCAGAAGATTATTTTTGGGACGGTCAACAATTTGGCGTTTGCTAAAGTGTTATAAGTATACACGCGCATACAGACCGTTTATGTCTTAATGTGTATAAGAACATGCGCTACTTCATTAGTCCGGATGAATCGGTAATCCGGACATTTTGTTGGCAACGGGCGTGTTCGGATTAACGAGAAATCACTGTACATGTATATAAGGGGGTTGGGAATCGATTAAGATAGTGCCAATATCATTACATCTGGACAGAGAAACTATAGCCACGTTACCGCGACAACAAAACATCGTTAATGTATCACTGTCGAGAGAGGGAACCAATTTAGGCTTCTTAGGACGACGGCTGATCATGGTGTAATTGGAGATTCGGTGAAACATCGCACCTGTCAAACCTAAATGGCCTATCGCTGTCGTTTTGGTAATGTTGATACTGTGCTTTGGTTTTCACTGTTACGATATACACGGAAAACCCGGTAAAGGAGTACGTTAATTTGGTGGCCGTATTGAATGGGTTTCCGCATTTGTTATTGGTTTATCTGTCTGATCTTGGCTTTAGATGTAAGCGGAGACAGACGGGTAAGACACAATGAAAGAATGTTTTGCCCTTGCTTGAAGCTTCAAATCGACAGTTTGCAAAATTGAAATCTGAGTAAAAATCAAGATCAAGACTATTTTGATGTCTTAAGCTATACAGTTTCTTGTCAAACAAACATCCGTATGTAAAATAACAACAACAACAAGCAAACACATTAAACGCTATATACATAGGGCTAATGTGATCGTTCAAATATCATAGCAGTCACTTAGCATGATAGCTTTTTCAATATCTGAAAGTAAACGTTTCTTTAAGAATAGCCAATGTCACTATACAATTTTAAAATTGAATATGCTTCATTCTTTTTGGATATACAGTACTTTCATCTTGAAACAATTGTTTGTTTATAAATTCCCTGTTGAATTGAGTGTAAAAGCTACCAATAACAAACGGTGTCAACCAATGAACGATAATGTAATGTATATAATCTGATTACCTTACATAGAGAAATCATTTTATAAATGAAATAAAATTATAGTCTGTGATATGCCGATAATTATTGTTGTAAAAAGAAGAAATTGCTCATTCGAGCAATTTCTTCTTTTCCCACAATAATTTCAACATTCAGAGAATCCAACTATCTCCGTTGTTGTCAAATAAAGAATTGTTGGTAACAATGCCAATTTCCAGAAGGACGAAATGGCTTTGCTACCGAATAGACCACACGGTCCATACAAACACGCTATCACGTACTCACCAGCAGAAAACCAAACCGATCAATATTGAGTCCATGTGACCGGCACGATCAAAACCTTTCCTTGAACCGTATTGTAACATACCAATACAGCGTCTTCCTGAAAACCATCGACTATTTAACATACAGGATACTGTATACATGTACATTTATAGAAGACATTCCTTCAATTCAACGTGATTTTGTTCTTTCTATAATTCCATAGAAACGAGTGGAAAGGAGAAAAAAATCAATCACTCGGACGGGAAAATCGGCGACAGCCATGGGGAAATCTAGTACACTTCCAGAGTGTGTTTGTGTATTGGAATAGGATGTCAGGGAGAGGGGCTGATACGTTTCCAATCAATAGGGCCATGTTTCTTTTTTATAGATGGAACCGCGACCTGTGATTTATATACATCTGGACTTACTGGAATAACCCCAACTCTAAGGAGTTGTGAGTTGTGATTGTTTGTTTTCTGAAGGATCTGTGTGATAGTGAACTATCGAGGTAGGCCGCGGAAACATATTGCTTATCTCATTTTCCCATGAATTACTTACCGTTGAGACTCTTCGAAACTGAAAGCAATAACAGAGAACAATTATAAAGATCTAGTATACGTTTTTGTATTTGAGTCAGAAACCATTGTGACAAAAGGATAGTTTGCTCATCGTGATGAGCAATTTACCCTTTCGTCACAATGGTTTCTAACGTCTTTCGCAGCAGATCCGACAACTTGAGGTTTGATGGAGTGATGGGAACGTCTAGGAATCCACCACAAGTGCTTTTGTTTTCATCTTGCTATTGATCTTGAATCTGTTCTTGATCAACCGTTTTTATCTGAAGCCTTGTGAATTCGAGGTTAAAGCGGTGAAATAGTAACCCTGGCAACAGTGTAACGTTGGCGTCAGTGGTGCAAATGTAGAGCGCCAGCCTCTTGTATTGTTTGGTCATTAGTTCGATCCCCGGAAGACGATGTGAAAATTCGCCAGAACCAACCCGCATATCATCGCGAGTTCTGGTTTAGTATCCAGGAAACATTCATCGAGAGTGGATTTAATTAGCTTCAAGCTTTCGTCACAAATAAATAAGTTTAAACTAACCCTGACATATGTCATTACTGCTCAAAGGCGCTGATATGTCAAATTCAATTCTGTGGCCTTGATTGAAAATTAGCTTGGATAATTTTGTTAAACAAGACTGTTTGAGAAGTATCATCCTTTATTCTATTTCTCTATGTTAACCCTTTACTCACTGATACCCTCACTTTGGCGCATATACTTCAGAAATCTTTAGACATCACTGAGAACAAACGGTAAATTGCTCCTTGTAAGCAAGTTCATATTTCGCCGCCATGGTTTCTACCCAATGTTTGAGGAAAAATGATTTTTTTCAAGCTTTATTTTGTAGTCTGCTGATGCTTTCATCTTAGACCAACCATAAACTCCGATGTTTTTGGGAATGGGGACAATGGGACATACAACAAGACGCCATTTGGCTTTTTTAATGGTCTAATGTACGCATAAAGTAGGTCAAGAAATTCATTAACACCTCAACTGTCGACAAAGCGAGGCAAAGAAAGATTGAGTTATAATTAACATAGCATTGGAAAGTCTTCACGACAAACCCTCAGTTAAGCCAATGGGAATAATGCACACTGGATATGGATTCCAATGGGACAGTCGTTAGATTTATATCATTATTTGCTTCCCTTTTATATGATACAAACACATTTGTGGAGGAAAGTGGTTCAGGGTTAGAGCGTTGGATTCCGGACACTAGGGTCTTGGGTTCGAATCCCGTGATCAGCGGGGTCCGACTTGTGACCTTTCATTAATCCTCATTTGACGCGATTAGAACCGGTTATGATCCAGGAAGCTTAATAAGATTACTTTGGTCGATCTTGGTATACATAGGTGGGTACCGGAACTATTCGCTTTACACCGAATGATTCCGGCAACGACCGATGTATACCGAGAACGACCGAAGTAATCCTACGTAAGAATCAGTTTCAAAATGGCGGATCATGGTTCTCCTACCTTTATGAGCATACGTTTGATTTATAACACTCTCATCAATGCTTCAATTTGTTTAAAAAAGTGGAGTGAATCTATTTGCTAAAGAAATGCAAGTCCCCATATAACAGAACGTATTAATCTTTACGAGACAACTGTTAGACATATAAACTATTTTCGTCATATAAAAGACAAGTTGACATTGATATAATATTAATGTCAATTTATCTTTTATATGATGAAAAATATTAGTTTGTCAACCAAAGAAATACATATACACTCTTTATTGATATCTATAATATACAGTCATTAAATCATTCGCTGCTTACGTTTCTTCTTATCGATACAAATGACACATACTTTGCCTACCAGAGAAATTCAGTACTATATTGATCTATACATTATTCATTAGATTATTCATCGCCTACTTCTCTTCCATTCGACACGAAACGTTAATTAATTAGCAAAAGAAGTACTGTACATGTGTCATGAAATATCTTGACTGATATAGTTTTTATAGGATTTATGCTAAGGAATTCCACTGTTTACTTTTTCTTTAAAAAACAACACATCCTTTTTTTTCTACAAAGGTATAACATCCATCCATTTTAATGACCCTATATAGATTTGAACTATGTCAGCGCCTACTTTTCTTCTAGTTACAAAAAGGAACATTTGCAGGTGTATTTATAAAAAAAATATTTATCTAGTACAAGACTTAACCGATCTTCAATTAATCTTTAGATAATGGACGTAGTGTTGTAGATACTGTATACACTCGGAGCGGAAGTGTCTTTTACCTGAAATCTGCGATGGCCACTTAATCGCCATACACATACATTCACATTGAAATGAAATGAACTTTACATCGATACAAGTGTTTATTTAAATGACATTAATGCCCAAATCTGACTCTGGGGGATACTGCACAATTTGACTCTGGGGGATACTGCAATATTAACTGTGATGACACGTTTAGATACACTGTGATACTGCTATATGGACTGTGATGATATGTTTATCTAACTCGAGATCGAAGTGATGTACCGTGCCAGGAGTATCAGCCATGCACTATGACCCAAGGACTCTTGTGTTTATGGCTTCTTGACGTCATAATGATGTCAGCTGTATCCGCCATCTCCGACCTCTGTGACCCAACTAAACATGCAGGTAATGTACAAACACTTCACTATGTCAGGGTATATGATTATAAATAAAACCATGCAGTCAATGAACAGTTAAATTGAATAGATAACTAATTAAATAATAAACGTTTCTATAATAGGCACATGCATTGATACGTAGATTGTTGCTCTTGAAATGACGAAGCATCGCTACAGAGTATATAATTACAAACATAGCCGTGGTGTCAACGATCAATTGCACTTAGTAAATAACTAAAGTGATACTAATTGGCGCTGTGGTAGAGCGTCGGCTACTGGTACCGAAAGTTCGGGACTGACCCACACGTTGGCACGAGTACTGGTTATGTATTCAGGAAGTATTTAACGAGAATGAACTTAACACGTTCCAAGCTTCTGTCTCATTTGATGTATAGTACATAAGCTTAAACTAGATACGTCGATTCTTGCTCATGAAATGACGAAGCATCGACCTTGAATATAACATAAAATTAATGCTTAATAGATACAATATACAATGGTTATTAAGTCTTATTGATAAGACAAATTCATGTGTAGTTTTGCCAACCTCCAATCTGTTCAAATCCTACATCATGAGAAACTATTAAAATCGTCTTGTCAAGACGATTTTAATGGTTTCCCATGATGTAGGATTTACATACTATGTTTGAGACAATGTAACTTTTTTAATTTGGAAATGGCCCTGTCAACCCCATATCAATTTATGGGTATTGTGTGTTAAACCAGTACTTACGTATTTTCGTCATTTCGCATCATCAATAGGTATCTGCTGCTGTATGCCATGTTTATATCTACATGCTGTGTTTATGAGTTGTGAACAGTACTATATTACTTCACTCCTTTCGACAAACTCTATTATGTTCAATTAATGTTCGATATTTATATGATCAGATCTTTATCAATATGCCAAACACATACATTATCAAGTCTTATAACTTCTGATGACAAGCTCTGATAAAACCTTTCTATAAATCTATATATAAATTATGTATTCATGTCATTACACTCATATGAAGTGACTTATATGCCAAATGTGCCGGGTGTACCGAACTGTTTTATGATATAAATGTGTCCAAATACTGAACATATGTCACTATAATAAATGAAATACTTACTTATTGGAATCTAGGAAAACGAATGTTCGATAAGAATTGTTATATTTGTGGGGATGTTTCCCACCAGGACACCTGATGGCAAAAAAGATGTTGTTGGCACTCTTCAAATGAGTAGCCATAACAGATGGATTTGTGTACGAACTTTATCGATTATCAAGTTTTCTTTTATTGTTACATTACCTTTAGCTACTGTCAAACCAATCGATGGAGTAAAATGTGATTAAATCCAGATGTCTTCATCTGAAATTGAAGATATGATTTGTGAATGATGACATCCAAGAATTGTTTATATCTTAATCAGATGTAATTGTGGATATGACAGAACAGTATTTGCAAAAAGTATCTGGCTTTTTGTAAGATTGTTTGATTTACTTCGTAAACATCTTAGGATATATTATATAATTTGTGTATACTTATAAACACTGCACACTTCTTTCGAGTGTTCGCCTGCGAGACCACATACAAGTATAAGGCTTAACAACATTTCTTTTTATACCATATATCAATACATTTGACCTATATATTTCAAAAGCTTGCAATCGGTGTGAAAAATGTCGAACTTTCTCTGAAAAGACCGGATGTCTATTCCACAGCTTTCTCAGTTTACTTTATCCTTTACCAAACGCCAAATTTTCGACTTTTCCAAATTGAGAGAGTTTGCAGACGACATTTCACAATGGGATGGAATTGAAAAATGATCTTCTAATAGGGCGGAAAACATTGTGGGAAAAGGAGAAATTGCTCGATAAGAGCAATTTCTCCTTTTCCCACAATGTTTTCCAGAGTCGTCTGCAAAAACTGGTCAAATGTCGCTATTGTTTGGTAAAGGGTTAACTCGTATTCTAAAGCCATGTCTTCCTATCGATTATTTCAGCCGCTCCAAGACGAGAATGCATTATTCCTGATCAATTATCACAATAAATTGTCAGTCGGCATGATCCAGTTTTGTTTCTTGTCTATTTTGTCCCCATTCCAGAGATACTAGGTTTGTGACAGGTTGATTAGCCGGGTTGATGGGAAATTAAGCCATTTAGTATATCGATGATTTGATCTGGTCCAGTCAGAGCTCAATTTGCATGGCGATTTGGATTACAGCCGATCTTGCTTTCGGTGACCACTCTTAACCCATTACAAAACAATAACGACATTTGATCAGTTTATTGTAGGCAACTCCTGAAAACATTGTGGGACAAGGAGAAATTGCTCTAAACGAGCATTTTTTCTTTTTCCCACTATGTTTTCTGCCCTATCAGGGTATTATTTTTCAACTTCATCACATTTTGAAATGTCATTTGCAAACTCTTTCAATTTGGGACGGTAAAATTTTTGGCGTTTGGTAAAGGGTTAAAAAGTGTATGAAACGTTGTTCGGTCTTAAGTTATCCTAACACAGGATGCAATCCATTCAAGAATCTGAAGCTTTCTGAAAGATTGGCGTCTGTATTAAACCGTTAGTTGTCTTATACACCGCATTACTCTCTCCTTTGACAAGGGTCCTTTTAAAGAAGATTGGTCCTTTACTATTTCAAAAACATCTTCTTATAGCAGCTTTGAACACAATCTTGTTAATTACCTCATCGAAATTCGTTCATATGGAGATATGTGCTTTAAATAAAACGCACCTATCAGCGTTCAACTAGTTTATCATTCGGAACCACTCGGTGTCGCGATGTTGACAGGCCATACTGCCGGAATTTGCCGAATAGTTCCGATTGCCAGTCTACATGCAGTTATTCGCGCCACATCGCTATCGCTACAAGACCTTCCCTTCCAAACAAAGCCACTGCACGTATAAATCAATGTATGCGAGACGCATAATTGTCGTTTTGTCTTTCATGGAATACCAGTACAGATGTACGGATACCATGGTGTGCGAAAAAGAATACTGGTCGCGAATAAGGTTGTATGCACAAGCCCGCTTCATGTCTTTTTTAGAAAATCTAAAAGTAAAAGCAGATCTACTAATGCCCAACTCTTTGTCATTCCGACAACTTACAAAAGTATCACGATTATAAATTTCCATATGGCAAAAGGTCCAGTAACTATCAAAGGCATAGATATATACACTTTCGTCGTACAGTATTTCAAATTAGTTAAGGTAAAAATGTTAAACTCCATACAAACAAACAAGTAACATGGCGGAGTATCCGAACTTTGACAGAATGGAACAACCAATGAGCAATAGGGCTATTTTTGCAGGACAAGGAAAAGGTCGGTTTAAATTTCATATAACTGCAAAAATATCAGTAGGACATTGTGGTATCTGAATAAAAACGTACAGGGACATCAATATACCACGCATTTATTTTTTTTAGACTTAGTCGCTGTGCCATTCTGTGGCGTATACAAATGTCTATAAGTCTGGGACAGAGCTTATAAAGCCACATGCATAGCAAACTAAGAAACAACCGTAACGTTTAAAAAAGTTTTATCTTTTTCAATATCCGACTGAAAAGAATGTTGTCGAATGTTGGACCGGTGACCTTACATGGAGTATCCTTTGATTCTTTAATCAGCCCTTAAGCCTGTCCAATCTTGGTCTGTGACCATCTGTCATAAGTAGTGCATCGCAAAATAAATATCTTTTAATGATGTCTCTAGTGTAATGTAAATAACTAACCAAATAAGCAAAATCATCTCACAAAAAATGTCGTTGAAACTTGCAAGATCTGTCTCAGAGTTAGCTGAGAGTCTTGTGTTTAGAAATGTGTGTTATAGGGACTATCCTGATGGATACAAACGATTTCGATCACTAACTCGGATGGATGATCCAAGCTTTAACTGTGGTAGGAAAATCTTCGTCTGGAGCATTCGGATCCTAGTAGAGTGAGATATCAACGTCTTATCATTCGGAATAAAGGAAAAATCAGCAAGAGGGGAACAAACCTTTTTCTGTGAGGCAGGAAAACGCTTCAAGTAGTATCTGAACCTGCCCCCAGTCTTGACCTTACGTATAAGAAATTGTTTGATTATGCCGAATTTTGTATAATTAACCACCGACTTGTCCGTGTTCATTCATCATAGAGCGTCTGATTACCATGACTTACGGAAAATCACGGTCCTCTAGACGAACTTCGGTGCCAAAAATGACAGGAATATGCCTGACTAGGTAATGATACTTCACTCAAAGTGTCCAAATTGCTCGTCCTAAAATTGGTAGCGATACGTCATATTTGTTTAACTGTTTAGAACAATTAGATATGTCCTTGTAGGAAATGATTTGACTTTGCAATATTGCTATTACCGAGATAAATTATCCGCCAGCGTTATTGAACAGTTATCTTAGACCTCTTACACCTCTTCTTCCTTACAATGCTGGAACCGACTTCATGCCTATGCAAACAGGTTAGATCCAGGCCAACCGCCAAGTAATTTAACTGTATTCTGCTCTGGGTATCTCTACTCAACAAAATTAAGAAGATATTTAAGGTTTTTAAAGCAGACGAAACCAAGAAAGTTGAAATTTACCCAGCATCCTAAGGGTAAAACAAACGAGTATGATCGATAGTCTTATGAGGAAATCCTCTTGTAAATAATATTTTGGTTATTTTCTTTCAAATCGCTTCCAGTAGACAGGTCATAAAATTTCCCGGCCAATATGATATTTTGAAGGCGTACAAATTACAAACAAAAGCACATAACAAAGTCTTAACCCTTTACCAAACGATAATCTTTCGACTCTCCCAATTCGAAATATTTTGTAAACGACATTTCAAAATGTGATGATATTGACAAATAATCTTCTGATATGGCAGAAAACATTGTGGTAAAAGGAGAAATTGCTCGTTTTCTACTTTTCCCACAATGTTTTCTAGAGTAGCCTGAATCAAACTGCTTGAATGTTGTTATTGTTTGGTAAAGGGTTAAGCTCAACATTGTTTTGCAATATGTGATCAAAATCACAGTTATCTCATATATTTCCACAGAAGCTGCGTCAAAGTTATATATACACCAATGAGTGAGTGGTTTTAAAGCAGTCAAACATTGCGAGTGTTTTGTTGGGGATGGGTGGCTGTTGGTCTAAAGGAATGATGGTCAAACCAATATGACTTAAGCAAATGCATTTAACCGAAGCGGAACCGATGAATATTTGTTAATCCGGAAAAAATCCATAACCGACAAATTCGTTAAGCCGCCGACTGGCAAATCAATCGCTTTTAAAACGTCAAACGTGTCTTTACCATGAAATTTTGTGTTTGTATCATGACTGTTTAGTCGTCTTAAATTGCTTGCAACGACCAGTTTGGGAAATTAATGGTCGAGAGTTTATCGCCCTATGATTTCTCTACGAAGACCATTTTTTTTTATCTTGGCATGATATCTGCTGCCGTTCTTGATTCAAATCATAAACTGATGCGCAACACATGGACCATTAAAAGGTGTTCAAACAACATCATTTTGATTAGAAACACCCAATTAAGTACTCTGTTTGGTTTATAATCTGAAATCGGTCTTTTGAGATGGATAACCAAGAGAACTTCTGCAACAGTTGAAGGTACTTTTCTTTCTTTTTTGATATGACAATTAATAGATAATTTACGCATGTTTTTTATATGTGTTTTTCTTTGCATGATATGGCATTATTTGCATGTAAATGTACATTTGAATATACTAACCAAATACATATTTAAATATGACTCTGCTATAAAAACCTGTATTGTCAAATATTTATATTGGCATCCAGATATAGAAGTTTCTCCGAACATATTCGGGCTTATTGCATATCAACACATTTCTTGTTAATATGAATGCTTGGTTAAAGTCACATGTTACGTTTAACTATCAGACCAGTATTTCACTGAAAACAAAAGTGTAAAATGACCAGTAACTAGGAGATTGTTGCTATATGTAATAGTTGTATTATCTTTCATTGTCCATTTTTAATACAGTTTACGTTTGAAAACTCTTAAAATCAGTGAATGGCATACGGTTACATTCAGATTGTATTAAAATACACTTACCTTAAACAGAAAAACTTGCATTAGGCGCCCATATCAGACATCGATAACTCATCCCAAATAAGAAAGTCAGTTGTTTAGACAATGAGGCGTTTCTGTATGGCTTACGTGTTTATCTTCGTTTTGTTAAAAATCTTTATAAATAGTTTGGCGCCACTTCTTGTATCGTATCAATGAAGCAATGTTGAGCGTTATGTTTCTTTATTGGAGGAAATTAACAAAGAACAGATTTATCAGAAATTTTGCTTCTAGTGAAACATATACCCATAAAAGCAAATTATGTTGTTCTCGTAAGAGAAACATTCGATATTCGAGATATTTTATGATGGTTCAATATTGTTGTGTTTTGATACTTGTAAAAATTAATATCTTACCAAATACAGATTTACAGCTCAAACCATCGACCTATGTATCTACATGCTTTAAACAATTCCCGATATAATAATGCTTTAAATAACTGCCTATTATCATATGTCAAACAATCATACAATGACTGTTTTGTGAACAAGCACTTTTAAAATGATCACATATATAACGATGTCTTATCTATCACATATGCCTTTACAAATTACTGTTTCAGGATCTCTGATGAACGACGAGGAAGATCTATACCATAAGATATTCCGGGACTACAACCCTTTAATACGACCAGTCATCAACATGTCACAAACAATCACCGTCCAGTTCAACCTCGCTCTCAGCCAAATTGTGTCCGTGGTAAGTCATAAAGGGACCACAAAGGTGAAGGTCACGTTGAAACGTGGTACGCGGTAGGTAAACATGTAAGACCCTATACGTTACGTCTACACGTTAAACAATGCTACACGGTATGTGAACGTGTTAAACGTCATACATTACGTCTACACGTTAAACAGCACTGTGCGGTAAGTGGACGTCAGATGTGAGACGTTGTGCGTTACGATTGCGGTGTTTTGAATACGCTGTTTGTAAACTTCCAGGGCCTATAGAGCAGCAGCATTGGTACGAGTGCCTGGTGCATGACCTTTTCGAATCGTCCAAATACAGTCCGCTCGTACGACCTGTGCGGCACATAAACGACACGATCACCATCGATTTCAGTATCCAACTTAGTCAGATCATCAGTGTGGTAAGTATGGGAATCAGTGGGCGGTCACGGCGAAGTGTTTGTGAAGGTGTCCTATTGCTGGTACCAGTTCTGTTCTATAATGATCTTTCCAGCCTTTATTAATTCAATGAGACACATTTTTATCTTTCCCTTGAGGCGGTCACTGGTTAGGTGTTGTGAGGGTGTCCTATTGCTGGTACCAGTTCTGTTTTATAATGATCTTTCCAGCCATTATTAATTCAATGAGACACGTTCTATCTTTCCCTTGAGGCGGTCACTTTAGAGGTGTTGTGAGGGTGTCCTATTGCTGGTACCAGTTCTGTTTTAAAATGATCTTTCCAGCCTTTATTAATTCAATGAGACACGTTTTATCTTTCCCTTGAGGCGGTCACTGGTTAGGTGATGTGAGGGTGTCCTATTGCTGGTACCAGACCTGTTTTCGAATTTTCTTTCTAGCGCATAATAAAGGCAATGAGATACGATCTATCTTTCCCTCAGGCGAGGTCACTGGGTAAGGGTTGTCAACATGCCATCTTGCTGGTACCAGTCATGTTTTAAACAATTCTTTCCAGCCCTTATCAAAGTCAATGAAAAACAATCTAAATTTCCCTATGGGGTGTCACGGGGCAAAGTTTGTAAGGATGTCATGATACTGGCACCACACCTGTTTTGAGGTTTCCTTCACATCGTTTATCAATCGTATCTACTCGGCAATCACCGTAACAAGTCAGTAGATATACCTCGTAGGCAGTACATGAATACACCAGAAATCCTGGGGTAATTCGCCTTATTTCCGGCGGATAACGCAAAATAAACACAGGCACTAAATATGTATTTAAATACACACAAATTGGTTATATATCACAATTGAATGTTTGTTTTTACCCTTTTCATTAAAGATGACCATATCAACACATCTTTGATTCATATTTTGTCAATCGTATCTACTCGGCAATCCCCGGCTTGTGCCGGGGATTTCCGAGTAGATACGATTGCAAACGGACATGCCCATCGTTGCTGACCTACTTTCAAAAATGGCTCCCCATTCAATCGGAACTACTCGGGCATTTCCGTGAGCTGTGAAATACACCTCGGATATAAGTGTAGGGTTACAATTTTTCGGGTAAATCGGCATCCGGCAATTAACACATTTTCTAAGCGTGCAAGTTAAGTAGTTCAATGTGAATGGAAGGATCGGACATCCTTTTAAATAATATTTTTATCAGTAACTCATACCATATGGCAAAATTGTGGTTGTGACATGTAAAGTTGTTTCCTCAATCAAATTCAACGACTTTTTAGATTTCACATTTAAGATCTATTTTTAAACACGAAAGTGAAGTGACGTCATTCCGCTGGGAACCAATATGGCGTCATCCCTATTATTTCAGAGGTGTTTTCATTTTATAAACCCGATGTGTTCAGATTGCTCCCCATTACCTCCTAGGTTATTTTAAGAAATTACCGAGGTGTTCCGAATGATCGTTTATTAGAGTCAATGGGACCCGATCTGTCTTTCCCTTAGGTCTTGGGGTATAGTTAGGGTGTTCTAGTACTGGTACCAGTCCTGTTTCAACATTCCTTTCCGGCGCTTAATGAAGTAAATGAGAAATGATGTATCTCTCCTTTAGGGGCAGTCATGGGGTAGGTTTTATAAGGGTGTTACATGACCAATACCAACCAGTCTTATCTCGGCCAGGTCAACATTTCCGTCCGGTGCTTGACTATGCCAAATTAATACTGATTATCTCTTACCACAAAGTTAAGTTAAAACTGATAAACATTGATAGTATCTTAAATGAAAGTACACTGTTGTAATGTAAGACGTCATTGGAAGCGTCTCTGAGAGAAGACTTCAATGATGTCTTAATTTGCAATTGGAACAATTTGTTTGAACTTACGCAAATGTTTTAGCCTAATATGTTTAGTAAAACGGTACCCTTGAAGCTGCGGTAACGGATTTAATGTCTTAACTTCTTTTCATCGTTGTTTTGTTACGACTGTCTTTCTGCCTCGTTATTTTGGACACAAAAGGAATTCAAACGGAGTATTTCGAAGTTTAGAGCATAACCGATTTTAATTTCTTAAATACTGCTTGCTACCTGAGATTCTTTTAAAGCCATACCTGCGCTCATTTACATTTAAATTGTGAAAGCTCTAGAATAATTGAAAATTAACTTAAAAGTACTTTAAATTCCCTTTTACAGAGGAATTGAGACTGTAACGCGTTCACATGATCCTTTTAAAAGAGTGAATACTATAAGGTATATACATTCTTGGATTGGGTTCCAATGCAGATGAATTGCATTAATTGATGGACTATGTGTTTCTTTGAATTCTACACCATATTTATCTTGTAACAGAGACCATACCAACACTCAACACTCAGCCATTGAGCGGTTCGTGTAAAATACAAAGCATGACAGGATTTATTCAGGGAAATTAATTGCCTCTAGTTAATAGAAACGTGCTGCCACTATCAAATGGTATTGATCTGTCTGAGAAGCTATGTAGCGCTTATTCAGTCCCACTGTCTTCCCTTTATCCGATAATAGAGATAAATTTTCAATCCTTAACCATTTACCAAACAATTACGGCATCTGACAACTTTGTTGCAGACGACTCTGGAAAACATTATGGGAAAAGGAGAAATACCCTTAACGAGCAATATCTCCTTTTTACACAATGTTTTCTACCCTATCAGAAGATTGTTTTACAATTACATCATATTTTGAAATGTCATCTGCATACTCTTTCAATTTGGGGCAGTTGAAAATTTTGCGTTTCGTAAGGGGTTAAAAGAACTATTTCACAGATTGAGGTTTTAATATTTTCAAAATAGACTGTCTTCTACGAAATTGACATCCCATATCTACAAAGTTACAGCAAACTAAATGATTGATATAGTTTTGTTTATTGAATACCCCATTTAAACTGGTCCATTTTTTGTTATGAGAAATCATTGAAATGGGTTATAGTGTCTTGGACCCAGATTTTGAAATGGGTCGGCATTCTCAACACAATACGCTAGCAAGATGTGTCCAAGAGCAACCAATTTCTTCGTTAACAAAATCTTTCGATCAAAGAACTAAATGTACCATGCCTTTCACAGTTATTTAATAAAAAACACAGATTTTCAGTATCGTTAAAATGTAGCCATTGAATATGGTCATTTGGTTACTGATGGAGTTGTTTGAATAGTTATGACTTAAACATTGATATTCGTACATTTAAGTACAGATGCTGATTTTGCTTACTTGAACTATTAGAGAAGAAGACACAACATATAGAAACCATATAAAATCATCAACACCACCATCATCATCACCACCACCACCACCACCACCACCAACATAACCACCTTTGCCACCACCATCCCCACCACCAAGGCCGATTATTCATTTGCTCTATGATTGATTGGGTTACGTACCTTCGACCAGATCCCGAATTCATGTAGAGAGGACTAAACTTAACAAACATTGATTACAAAATCACACCAATATTTCCATACAACTAAAGCATAGTTTACATTCGTTTTAAAGGTTCCCAAGCATGACGAGTTTGTAGTTATAATTAAGGTTGAGATCGGTTGATAATCGTGTATGGCAAATATTGTTCAATAGAAAACAACGATGTTTGATGAAATCGATCACTGCTATTTTAGGCATTTTTTTCAAGTGATCCCAAAGCTAAAAAATTGGAGAGTTGCGGTTATTTCTTGATGTTCATTTTATTGATACAAATGCTATCCAATAGCTAGAGCTTTTGGAGATTCTTTTCATATTCGATATTCATTTGATATATACTTGTATTATACAATAGCTAGAGTAAGGGAGATTCTTACTATATTCGATATTCATTCAAAAGATTATCCAATAGCTAGAGTTAGGGAGATTCTTACTATATTCGATATTCATTCAGAAGATTATCCAATAGCTAGAGTTAGGGAGATTCTAATTATATTCGATATTCATTCAAAAGATTATCCAGTAGCTAGAGCTTAGGGAGATTCTAACTATATTCGATATTCATTCAGAAGATTGTCCAATAGCTAGAGTTAGGGAGATTCTTACTATATTCGATATTCATTCAGAAGGTTATCCAATAGCTAGAGTTAGGGAGATTCTCACTATATTCGATATTCATTCAGAAGATTATCCAGTAGCTAGAGCTTAGGGAGATTCTTACTATATTCGATATTCATTCAGAAGGTTATCCAATAGCTAGAGCTTTGGGAGATTCTTTTCATATTCGATATTCATTCAGAAGATTACCCAATAGTTAGAGCTTTGGTAGATTCTTTTCTTCATGTTCGATTTTCATTCAATAGATACTTGTATTATCCAATAGCTAGAGCTTAGGGAGATTCTGACTATATTCGATGTTTATCCAAAAGCTAGGGATTAGGAGATTCTAACTACATGTATATTCGTTGTTCATCAAAAAAATATGTGTATTATCAAATAGCTAGAGCTTTGTGGCATTTGATCTTTCATATTCGTTGTTCATTCAATACAAACTAGTATAAGCCCACAGCTTAAGGCTTTGAGACTTGTGTTTTGTTATATTCGATGTTTATTCAATAGATACTCGTAAACTATTTTCAGGATGAGAAGAACCAAATAATGAAAACGAACGTATGGCTTCAAATGGTACGTATTTTTATCTGTTGATAGGCCTTCACTCAATGTCTAAAATAAACTATTTGAATAATTCAAAACCCATATGCATGAACACTATCTGAAATAATGTTCTAATGTGACAAGTCATTGGAAGCATCTCGGAATGACGTTTCCAATGACTTGTTACTTTGCCATATTGCTTTTCTCATTAATGAAATAAGATGGTATGTAATGTATGCAAATCCTTTAGCATTAACTGTTTAGTCATGTTACCATGTTGTTCTGTTTTTTATTGTTTCATACGCCGCTGAATAAGGGCCCCGTCAAGTTTAGATGCTCAAACAAAACGTATAAGATTGAACCATAACGCATTTGAAATAATGTTATTCATGACCGTTAAATTGTGTACTAACTGACGTAGAAATCTGATTAAAATATCGTAATCTGAAGGTCAACGGTTCAAGTCCCTTTTTTCGTCGTTTTTATTTTCCTTCAATTATGTCAGATACAATTTTTAAGAAAAAAAACCCCGGATAAATACATTGTGTTTATACTTTCACATGATCGAGTCCCTTGTAAGGCGTATTCTTTTGTTTTCATCTTCACATGTTTTACTTTACGATACATTTAGAAATGGCTGTTTTGTTCATTGTTAGAATATAAGACTTTTAAGACTGGGAACTATCTTTCAATCAGAGAGTTAATGGTTCGAATCCCCTTATCGGGCTATGCTTTTCTTACATCGTAAAATGACGAAATCTGATGTAAAGCATCAACATGCTTTAAACCAAAGTAAGAGTATTGGAAGGTCAAATGTTTGCGTCCTGCATTGACCGTAAACTTTCGTTCTCGTTTCAAATACCCGAAAATGAAATAATGACTCATACGCCGCATGTCTTCAAAACGCTAGCAATGCCCGGTTAGCTCACTCGGTAGAGCATAAGACTTATAAGACTGATAAAAGCGAAGGGATCTGATCAAAACAAAAACTAATAGGCCAGAATCAAGGTGTTTATGTTCCGGAAATCAATGCCCGGTTAGCTGAGTCGGTAGAGCATCAGACTTTTAAGAATGATACACACATTAGGTAATTTGAGAGTCAAGGGTTCAAGTCCCTTATTGGGCGTATGCTTTTGTTTCTTCTTCAAACGTTAAGTTTTGCTTCATCTTCAAATGCAAAATCAAGCAGTAGTTGTAATATCCCCCATGTTTTAATTCCCGTGTTGAAAATACCTGTTTTGTTCAGTAGGTACAACACCAAACTTACAGGATATACCAATTTGTAGCAATCTGGGCGTAAATTTGTGTTTCATCGTAAAATCCCAACTAGAAATACCTTTAACCAAAGTCATCAAAACCCGGAATGGTCAATTGTAAGATTCCTTGACATTAGAAATTGACAATTTTAACGTAATCGTATATGATATATTTCAGTACTGGAAGGACTACCAGCTGGTATGGGATCCCAAGGACTACGGTGATATTTCCGCACTGAGAATCCGCCCAGAGAAAACATGGACGCCTGATATCGTCTTGTTTAACAAGTAAATACATTATCGTACTGATCTTTTTTGTGTGTTTTAGTATGATAGAACCAATACATACATTCATTAAAATAAATCTTAGATATGAATTTTAGTTATAAACGAAGAAAAAAAGCCATTCTACCACACATACATGTGTAACTAGCTAGTAATTAATATTGACACATCATTGATTTTATCTTAGTTCGAAACATAACATGCTTTCTCATATTAGATATGTATATTTGGGATATATTCGTGTGTAATGACTGATCAACTACAAAAATTAGGATTGGAAATGATAATTTGACTGATAAAATACACTTCAGGAATGTTGGTATATGCGCAAATTACAGTGATATGACTGATATACGGTTAAAAACATCGTCATTGCCATTAAACCAAAACAACTACCAAAATTTATCATTCCGATTAATTCATCACCATGCTTGTTTCAGTGCTGACGGTAACTACGAGGTGTCCTATAGGTCTAACGTGATCGTATACCATGACGGTAACGTCAACTGGATCCCGCCCGCCATCTATAAAAGCTCATGCACCATCGACGTCGAGGTAATTCCACGATCTATATATGTATTGTTAACGTCCCTTTATCTTTATCAAGTGTTGACATCCCTTGATCTCTATCAAGTGTTGAAGTCCCTTAATCTTTATCAAGTGTTGACGTCCCTTGATCTTTATCAAGTGTTGACGTCCCTTGATCTTTATCAAGTGTTGACGTCCCTTGACCTTTATCAAGTGTTAACGCCCCTGGATCTTTATCAAGTGTTAACGTCCCTTGATCTTTATCAAGTGTTGACGTCCCCTGATCTCTATCAAGTGTTGACGTCCCTTGATCTCTATCAAGTGTTGACGTCCCTTGATCTCTATCAAGTGTTGACGTCCATTGATCTCTATCAGGTGTTGACGTCCCTTGATCTATATCAAGTGTTGACGTCCCTTGATCTCTATCAAGTCTTGACGTCCCTTAATCTCTATCAAGTGTTGACGTCCCTTAAAGTTAAAGTTATATAATTTGATTAAACGCCTATTTCTATAAAAAAATATATTTAATGGCGTTGTACAAGCTCAATCAAATATATCTTTACAATTATTAAAATGATCCAACACTCTATTAAAAATGCAATACCTAAACATAGAAACGAACAGATCAACACTAAAACAACGCATAAAAGTTTTTAACACAGTGAGTTTTCAGATTCTTTTTGAATGAGGTTATATTACTCGAGTTCCTTAATTGAAAAGGCAGCTCTTTCCACAATTTTGGCCCTATAGTGCTGAAACATCTATCGCCAAATGTCTTTCGTTTGTTGAAAGGCACTTCGTAACACCTGTTTGAAATTGACATTGATCCCTATCAAGTGTTTACGTCCATTCTACGTCCAAATGAATATGTTTGGATTGAGAGAAAGAACCCCAAATGTAGATCTGGATAGGGACAGATAACATCGTCATTTATGATTATTTTAATAAAAGTTCCTGCACGTAATATCACAACGTTTACCCCAGAATTTCCGTCCCTTCTCCGTTATATATGCTCTTACGTTGAAAAAGAACTAGGTAAGAACCGACTGTACCACCTTGTTTGTCGGTTGGAAATAAACGGCACATATAAGCCTATCACGATAGTATACAGATAATTCTGTTAGATATCATATACCACCGAGCTAACGGTTAATGATCCTGTCTATCATGAGCTCTTTTTTCTTATCAATCTGGATACAGACAATCTTGCTTTAAACGACACTAGTAAAAAGAGACTAAATCGTGATGTATTAAGCAACTAACGGCTAATATGGCTTCCAGTCATACACAAAGCTCCCAAAACAGCTTTTTGAATGTATGACATCATGTAGTATAAATTCAAACTAAATAACTCTAATTGGCTGTTTATGGTTGGTTGCTAAAAACAACATTGATTGTTCCCCTATTTAAGTTGATAATTATTGGTAAAGATTGATGAAACCGATATCACGTAGTTTACAATAATGACACACACGTGGTGATTCAAAGTGTGCGTGAGTGTGAGTAAATGTATATTTATTTGCCTGTAGAGCTCTACCTACCTACGACTGACCAAGATTCACAGTGAATATTACGCTTACCTGATAAGCATTCAACACTTTCAATTTTAAAGTACATTGAACACTTGAATCTGACTGAACAAGATTAAGTGAATCAATATTTAAAGTACATAACTCTGTGATTCGATCGGTTATTATTTGACTAATTAGTACGTTGGCTAATCAGAAGGCAGAGTGGGTTCTTTCAATATGAATTAAATAATTACATACCAAAACTTTGATATAATAACATATAGACAAATGAACTCAATTTAAGTTATGAGTAACAGATTTGAGCTAACGCATTAATCAAACATGAAACACAAGGATTCTAAAGAAAATTTAAATTGTTTATTATTGTACAGTTGTATATCATTTTATTAGACACTATGGTCTGTATACAAACTCTGAAAAACATCATGCGCTTTTTATGTTTGCACTTATTTCACAGTTCTTTCCATTCGATGAACAAGACTGCCACATGAAATTTGGTTCCTGGACGTTTCGCGAAAACCAACTCAACTTTACATTCTTCCGAAACATGAACTCACTGGACGTGACAGACTATTTAAAGAGCGGAACCTGGGACATCCTGGATAGCCCCGCGAAAATAACGCGGGAACAGCAACCAGGATCCAACGAGATGAAAACCATGGTTATATTCAAATTCAAATTACGCAGGAAGACATTGTTTTATACCGTCAACTTGATCATTCCTTGTGTACTCATCAGTTTTGTAACACTGTGTGTATTCGCTCTGCCGGCAGATGCGGGCGAAAAGATCACGTTATGTATATCCATTCTCCTCGCCTTGGTTGTGTTTCTGCTCCTGATTTCAAAGATCCTGCCACCATCAGTGACGATTCCTCTCGTAGCGAAATATCTTCTGTTTACATTTGTAATGAACATAGCGGCCATCTGTTTGACAGTCATAGTGATTAACCGAAACTTTAGAACACCGCGCACTCACCAAATGCCTTACTGGGTTCGGTTGATCTTTCTCTACTATTTACCCAAGTTACTGTTCATGGAGCGTCCAGATCACGAAGATCGATGGAGAGCGCCTGAAGACGAGGAAGAGTCACGACCTTTCGCGCCACCTATAATGTATACGTCCCAGGTGGCGGATATATCGAGTTTAAGTCCAACGCGCAGGCGCCAGACGGAGGGGGAGGAGTCAATGGATAGCGGGGACGTCCATCACCCGAACTGTCGTTTGACGCCATCGCCGAGGCACGGGCGGACAAACCCAAGGGTTATCATGTATGACGACACTCACTATATGCAACAGCTTTCCCCGGATATCGTCAAGGCAGCCGAAGCTTTGAGGTTTATAAGTAAACACCTGCAACATGAGAATGATTATAATACGGTAAGTCATTGATGATATGGTTTGGTATAAAGGAGTCTAAGAGGTGACTAATGTAAATGTATGTCCTTTGCAACAATGTATCAGGCTATTACTATTTTTCTTGTAAATGTCTTACATGTTGAGGGTTTAAAGTAAGACTTATAGTAAGTGCTTAACGTGCTTAACGTGCTTTTGGAATTGTTGTAATGCAGAACTGTTAAACAAATAGTTGAAGGTTTGTCCAACGATAATAGTGAATGAGAGATGACGATAGTTACATCTTGAGTTAAAATAAATACATTGTGACAAATAGGGCCAACTGCTCGTCGCAAGCGATTTCGATTTGTCTCAAATGTAATGTCATGAATCCTTAAATGCCGTCGAAATGTGCGTTGATCTTAAATTAAACCAACAAAAAGCACCTCGATGGAATTACAACAATGAGGAAGTAGAAAGCAGACAATGGAGTAACTCCCAAAGTTCTTACAATTCATTTAGTATTGAAGCCATTACGGAGAGTAGGTCTAATATTTTAAATTACGGGCATAATGGCATTGATAACAAACTCTCTTAGCCTGCATTTAACAACTTAATTCGAAATTTGAAAACAAATCATAAAAAGAAAAACGTCCTGTAAGGGACTCGAACCCTTGGCCATCAGACCCCTTAACTTTATAAGTGTAAAAATGCTCTACTTAATGAACTAACCGGGCATTGGTTTCTGGGACATAATCGCCTTAGATCTGGCCCCTTAGATCATGTTTTGGCATTTTAAGATAATACAAAATGAAACGTCCAATGCCGGAGGTACTCGAAATCTTGACCCTTAGATTCTTGTATTTTTGTTGTATTTTTGTTGGTTTAAAAAAATCTAAAATTTCTGATGCTATCCAAGCAGTGACCTACTTACTACAACTTGTGGGTTTTTTCAATGGTTACTTACTCTCTAAACATAGAAATGAAAGAAACAAAATATAAAGTACAAGAATGGAATCAAAAATCGAGTTTTAGATAATTTTCGCTTTACAAATCCAAAAGTTTGATAATGTACAAATCCATGCATTGCTATCATTTTTACTTATATATTTGTTAAAACCTGCTATTTCTCGTTCAGGCATTTAAAATGAAACAAAAGTCCGGGCATTGATATTCGGAACAAAATCGCCTACGTTCTCAGCTCTCAGTTCATGTATTGGCATTTTAAAACAAAATAAAAGTCAAATTTCAAAATCAAAATCTAGACCCTTAGATTCTTGTATTTTTGTTGGTTTAAAAAAATCTTAAATTTCTGATGCTATCCAAGCATTTAGTTACTTGCTCCAACTTGGTGGGTCTTTTCGATGGTTGCCTACTCTCTAAACATAAAAATGAAAGAAACAAAATATAAAGTACAAGAAGGGATCAAAAAATAAAAAATCGAACTATCAGATTATTAGAGCTGTAACAGTCCAAGAGGTTTGATAATGTACATTATTTGAAATCCATGCATTGCTTACATTGCTATTAACACATTTGTTAAAACGTTCTTTTTCTTACTCATGCATTTAAAATGAAACAAAAGTCTTCGCCCAATAAGGGACTCGAGCCCTTGACCCTCAGATCCCTTAACTATATAAGTCCTAAAAGTCTGATATTTTACCGACTGAGCTAACCGGGCATTGATATTTGGAATAAAATCGCCTTCATTCTCAGCTCTCGGTTCATGTATTGGCATTTTAAGAAAAAACAAAACAATTCGTCAAATGTCAAAAGAATCAAAATCTTGACCCTTATATTCTTGTATTTTTGTTGGTTTAAACAAATCTTAAATTTCTGATGCTATCCAAGCATTGACTTACTTACTACAATTTGATGGGTCTTTTTGATGGTTGCTTACTCTCTTAAAATACAAATGAAAGAAATAAAATATAAAGTACAAGAAGGGATTCAAAAATCGAACTATCAGATAATTTGCGCTTTACAAATCGAAGAGGTTTGATATTGTACATTATTTGAAATCCATGCATTGCTACCTTTGTTACTTATATAATTGTTAAAACCTGCCTTGTTTCGTTCAGGCATTTAAAATGAAACAAAAGTCTTCGCCCAATAAGGGACTCGAACCCTTGACCCTCAGATCCCTTAACTATATAAGTCCTAAAAGTCTGATGCTCTACCGACTGAGCTAACCGGGCATTGATATTTGGAATAAAATCGCCTTCATTCTCAGCTCTCGGTTCATGTATTGGCATTTTAAGATAAAACTTACTTTCTACAACTTGGTGGGTCTTTGCGATGGTTGCTTACTCCCTTAACATAAAAATGAAAGAAATAAAATATAAAGTACAAGAAGGGAATAAAAAATAAAAAATCGAACATCAGAGTATTAGAGTTGTAACAATCCAATAGGTCTGATTATGAAAAATATTTGAAATACATGCATTGCTAACATCGTTATTAACACATTTGTTAATACCTACTTTTTTTTATTGCTCAGGCATTTAAAATGAAACAAAAGTCTTCGCCCAATAAGGGACTCGAACCCTTGACCCTCAGATCCCTTATCTATATAAGTCCTAAAAGTCTGATGCTCTACCGACTGAGCTAACCGGGCATTGATATTTTGAATAAAATCGCCTTCATTCTCAGCTCTCGGTTCATGTATTGGCATTTTAAGATAAAACAAAACAAATCGTCAAATGTCAAAAGAATCAAAATCTTGACCCTTATATTCTTGTATTATTTTTAGTTTAAACATATCTTAAAATTCTGAATCTATCCAAGCATTGACTTACTTTCTACAACTTGGTGGGTCTTTTTGATGGTTGCTTACTCTCTTAACATACAAATGAAAGAAATAAAATATAAAGTACAAGAAGGGAATCAAAAATCGAACTATCAGATAATTCTAGCTTTACAAATCGAAAAGGTTTGATATTGTACATTATTTGAAATCCATGAATTGCTATCATTGTTACTTATATAACTGTTAAAACCTGCCTTGTTTCGTTCAGGCATTTAAAATGAAACAAAAGTCTTCGCCCAATAAGGGACTCGAACCCTTGACCCTCAGATTCCTTAACTATATGAGTCCTAAAAGTCTGATGCTCTACCGACTGAGCTAACCGGGCATTGATATTCGGAAAAATCGCCTACGTTCTCAACTCTCAGTTCATGTATTGGCATTTTAAAACGAAATAAAAGGTCAAATTTCAAAGGAATCAAAATCTTGACCCGTAGATTATTGTCTATTTATTGGTTTAATTTTTTTTAAATATCTGATGCTATCCAAGCATTGACTTACTTGCTACCAATTGATGGGTCATTGCGATAGTTGCTTACTCTCTTAACATAAAAATGAAAGAAACAAACTATAAAGTACAAGAAGGGAATAAAAAATAAAAAATCGAACATCAGAGTATTAGAGTTGTAACAATCCAATAGGTCTGATAATGAAAAATATTTGAAATCCATGCATTGCTAACATCGTTATAAACACATTTGTTAATACCTACTTTTTTATTGCTCAGGCATTTAAAATGAAACAAAAGTCTTCGCCCAATAAGGGACTCTAACCCTTGACCCTCAGATCCCTTAACTATATAAGTCCTAAAATCTGATGCTCTACCGACTGAGCTAACCGGGCATTGATATTCGGAAAAAATCGCCTACATTCTCAGCTCTCAGTTCATGTATTGGCATTTTAAAACAAAATAAAAGGTCAAATTTCAAAGGAATCAAAATCTTGACCCTTAGATTCTTGTATTTTTGTTGGTTTATTTTTTTTTAAAATTTCTGATGCTATCCAAGCATTGACTTACTTGCCACACATTGGTGGGTCTTTGCGATGGTTGCTTACTCTCTTGACATAAAAATGAAAGAAACAAACTATAAAGTACAAGAAGGGAATAAAAAATAAAAAATCGAACATCAGAGTATTAGAGTTGTAACAATCCAATAGGTCTGATAATGAAAAATATTTGAAATCCATGCATTGCTAACATTGTTATTAACACATATGTTAATACCTACCTTTTTATTGCTCAGGCATTTAAAATGAAACAAAAGTCTTCGCCCAATAAGGGACTCTAACCCTTGACCCTCAGATCCCTTAACTATATAAGTCCTAAAAGTCTGATGCTCTACCGACTGAGCTTACCGGGCATTGATAATCGGAAAAAATCGCCTACGTTCTCAGCTCTCAGTTCATGTATTGGCATTTTAAAACAAAATAAAAGGTCAAATTTCAAAGGAATCAAAATCTTGACCCTTAGATTCTTGTATTTTTGTTGGTTTATTTTTTTTTTAAATTTCTGATGCTATCCAAGCATTGACTTACTTGCCACACATTGGTGGGTCTTTGCGATGGTTGCTTACTCTCTTGACATAAAAATGAAAGAAACAAACTATAAAGTACAAGAAGGGAATAAAAAATAAAAAATCGAACATCAGAGTATTAGAGTTGTAACAATCCAATAGGTCTGATAATGAAAAATATTTGAAATCCATGCATTGCTAACATTGTTATCAACACATTTGTTAATACCTACCTTTTTATTGCTCAGGCATTTAAAATGAAACAAAAGTCTTCGCCCAATAAGGGACTCGAACCCTTGACCCTCAGATCCCTTAACTATATAAGTCTTAAAAGTCTAATGCTTTACCGACTGAGCTAACCGGGCATTGATATTCGGAGAAAATCGCCTACGTTCTCAGCTCTCAGTTCATGTATTGGCATTTTAAAACAAAATAAAAGGTCAAATTTCAAAAGCATCAAAATCTTGACCCTTAGATTCTTGTATTTTTGTTGGTTTATTTTTTTTTTAAATTTCTGATGCTATCCAAGCATTGACTTACTTGCTACACATTGGTGGGTCTTTGCGATGGTTGCTTTTTCTCTTGACATAAAAATGAAAGAAACAAAATATAAAGTACAAGAAGGGAATAAAAAATAAAAAATCGGACTATCAGATTATTTGAGTTGTAACAATCCAAGAGGTTTGATAATGAAAAATATTTGAAATACATGCATTGCTAACATCGTTATTAACACATTTGTTAATACCTACTTTTTTATTGCTCAGGCATTTAAAAAGAAACAAAAGTCTTCGCCCAATAAGGGACTCGAACCCTTGACCCTCAGATCCCTTAACTATATAAGTCCTAAAAGTCTGATGCTCTACCGACAGAGCTAACCGGGCATTGATATTTGGAATAAAATCGCCTTCATTCTCAGCTCTCGGTTCATGTATTTGCATTTTAAGATAAAACAAAACAAATCGTCAAATGTCAAAAGAATCAAAATCTTGACCCTTATATTCCTGTATTTTTGTTGGTTTTAACAAATCTTAAATTTCTGATGCTATCCAAGCATTGACTTACTTTCTACAACTTGGTGGGTCTTTTTGATGGTTGCTTACTCTCTTAAAATACAAATGAAAGAAATAAAATATAAAGTACAAGAAGGGAATCAAAAATCGAACTATCAGATAATTTTTGCTTTACAAATCGAAGAGGTTTGATATTGTACATTATTTGAAATCCATGCATTGCTATCATTGTTACTTATATAACTGTTAAAACCTGCCTTGCTTCGTTCAAGCATTAAAAATGAAACAAAAGTCTTCACCCAATAAGGGACTCGAACCCTTGACCCTCAGATCCCTTAACTATATAAGTCCTAAAAGTCTGATGCTCTACCGACTGAGCTGACCGGGCATTGATATTCGGGAAAAATCGCCTACGTTCTCAGCTCTCAGTTCATGTATTGGCATTTTAAAACAAAATAAAAGGTCAAATTTCAAAGGAATCAAAGTCTTGACCCTTAGATTTTTGTATTTTTGTTGGTTTAATTTTTTTTTAAATTTCTGATGCTATCCAAGCATTGACTTACTTGCTACACATTGGTGGGTCTTTGCGATGGTTGCTTACTCTCTTGACATAAAAATGAAAGAAACAAACTATAAAGTACAAGAAGGGAATAAAAAATAAGAAATCGGACTATCAGATTATTAGAGTTGTAACAATCCAAGAGGTTTGATAATGAAAAATATTTGAAATCCATGCATTGCTAACATCGTTATTAACACATTTGTTAATACCTACTTTTTTATTGCTCAGGCATTTAAAAAGAAACAAAAGTCTTCGCCCAATAAGGGACTCGAACCCTTGACCCTCAGATCCCTTAACTATATAAGTCCTAAAAGTCTGATGCTCTACCGACTGAGCTAACCGGGCATTGATATTTGGAATAAAATCGCCTTCATTCTGAGCTCTCGGTTCATGTATTGGCATTTTAAGATAAAACAAAACAAATCGTCAAATGTCAAAAGAATCAAAATCTTGACCCTTATATTCTTGTATTTTTGTTGGTTTAAACAAATCTTAAATTTCTGATGCTATCCAAGCATTGACTTACTTTCTACAACTTGGTGGGTCTTTTTGATGGTTGCTTACTCTCTTAAAATACAAATGAAAGAAATAAAATATAAAGTAAAAGAAGGGAATCAAAAATCGAACTATCAGATAATTTTCGCTTTACAAATCGAAGAGGTTTGATATTGTACATTATTTGAAATCCATGCATTGCTATCATTGTTACTTATATAACTGTTAAAACCTGCCTTGCTTCGTTCAAGCATTTAAAATGAAACAAAAGTCTTCGCCCAATAAGGGACTCGAACCCTTGACCCTCAGATCCCTTAACTATATAAGTCCTAAAAGTCTGATGCTCTACCGAATGAGCTAACCGGGCATTGATATTGGGGAAAAATCGCCTACGTTCTCAGCTCTCAGTTCATGTATTGGCATTTTAAAACAAAATAAAAGGTCAAATTTCAAAGGAATCAAAGTCTTGACCCTTAGATTTTTGTATTTTTGTTGGTTTAATTTTTTTTTAAATTTCTGATGCTATCCAAGCATTGACTTACTTGCTACCAATTGGTGGGTCTTTGCGATGGTTGCTTACTCCCTTAACATAAAAATGAAAGAAACAAAATATAAAGTACAAGAAGGGAATAAAAAATAAAAAATCGAACATCAGAGTATTAGAGTTGTAACAATCCAATAGGTCTGATTATGAAAAATATTTGAAATACATGCATTGCTAACATCGTTATTAACACATTTGTTAATACCTACTTTTTTTTATTGCTCAGGCATTTAAAATGAAACAAAAGTCTTCGCCCAATAAGGGACTCGAACCCTTGACCCTCAGATCCCTTAACTATATAAGTCCTAAAAGTCTGATGCTCTACCGACTGAGCTAACCGGGCATTGAAATTTGGAATAAAATCGCCTTCATTCTCAGCTCTCGGTTCATGTATTGGCATTTTAAGATAAAACAAAACAAATCGTCAAATGTCAAAAGAATCAAAATCTTGACCCTTATATTCTTGTAATTTTTTTGGTTTAAACATATCTTAAAATTCTGAATCTATCCAAGCATTGACTTACTTTCTACAACTTGGTGGGTCTTTTTGATGGTTGCTTACTCTCTTAACATACAAATGAAAGAAATAAAATATAAAGTACAAGAAGGGAATCAAAAATCGAACTATCAGACAATTCTAGCTTTACAAATCGAAAAGGTTTGATATTGTACATTATTTGAAATCCATGAATTGCTATCATTGTTACTTATATAACTGTTAAAACCTGCCTTGTTTCGTTCAGGCATTTAAAATGAAACAAAAGTCTTCACCCAATAAGGGACTCGAACCCTTGACCCTCAGATTCCTTAACTATATAAGTCCTAAAAGTCTGATGCTCTACCGACTGAGCTAACCGGGCATTGATATTCGGAAAAATCGCCTACGTTCTCAGCTCTCAGTTCATGTATTGGCATTTTAAAACGAAATAAAAGGTCAAATTTCAAAGGAATCAAAATCTTGACCCTTAGATTATTGTCTATTTATTGGTTTATTTTTTTTTAAATATCTGATGCTATCTAAGCATTGACTTACTTGCTACCAATTGGTGGGTCTTTGCGATAGTTGCTTACTCTCTTAACATAAAAATGAAAGAAACAAACTATAAAGTACAAGAAGGGAATAAAAAATAAAAAAAATCGGACTATCAGATTATAAGAGTTGTATTAACCCAAGAGGTTTGATAATGAAAAATATTTGAAATCCATGCATTGCTAACATCGTTATTAACACATTTGTTAATACCTACTTTTTTTTATTGCTCAGGCATTTAAAATGAAACAAAAGTCTTCGCCCAATAAGGGACTCGAACCCTTGACCCTCAGATCCCTTAACTATATAAGTCCTAAAAGTCTGATGCTCTACCGGCTGAGCTAACTGGGCATTGATATTCGGAAAAAATCGCATATTTTTATGCTATCCAAGCATTGAATTACTTGCTACCAATTGGTGAGTCTTTGCGACGGTTGCTTACTCTCTTAACATAAAAATGAAAGAAACAAAATATAAAGTACAAGAAGGGAATAAAAAATCAAACTATCAGATAATTTTAGCTTCAGAAATCCAAGAGGTTTGATATTGTTTATTATCAATAAGGGACTCGAACCCAAAGGAATCAAATCTTGACCCTATTTTTGTTGGTTTAAAAAAAATCTTAAATTTCTGATGCTATTTAAGCTTGCTACAACTTGATGAGTCTTTTTGATGGTTGCTTTCTCTCTAAACATGAAAATGAAATAAACAAAATGTAAAGTACAAGAAGGGAATCGAAAATGTTGCTATCAGATTATTTTAGCTTTTCCAATCTGTTGGATGATATTCGTTTGATTGTATAACAGGGGTAATAGGGTGTAGGTCTTGTCCTGAACCCTTAGAATAATGGTTAATTTTCTTATAATAGACGTTCGTGTCGTCTGCTTTACAAAACCTTAAATATCTGATTAATTATGTTTAGGAAAGCTTCCAAGAGTAGCAAACATGGCAGAATCTGACCTGTTTACATAAGCATGAAATCAGTTCCAGCACTTTAAGGTTTAACCTGTTGTGTCTGATGCATTTCTTTTATTTTTACATTAAGAAATGACATAAAAGTATGAGGGACTCGAAATAATGCTCCTCAGTTTACAGTAGATTGTGAGAGTTAAGACAGAGCTTTAGTTTTGACACGGGCTTTGGTTATGCATTTCATATTAACAAGTTGGCTAAAGTCTTTGCTTTTAATTTTTTGTAAATGGAAAGCAAAAACAGACGATAAAAATAACATGTGAAAAACCTAGTAATATTGGTACAAACATTTGTGACAAAAAGGTTGCTTAAGATACACAATTTTTGTTACAGTGTTTCCTGAAGACTTCTGAAGCAAATGCATTGGATTGACGTATAACGAAATAATACTAATTCAACTTAATTAGATATTCGGCAAATTAGTGCAAACATGTTTCAGGCAATTGTAGTTTAATTTACTTATTCATATTACAAATGAATATACAACTACCCCAAAATATACAGTGTACATGTATGTTTATACAAACATACACACAAACACATAATTTTGTTTTCAATAAAAGTACAATTCCATTAACTTAACTACCAGCACAACATATTTGATGAGATTTTTTTTAAATAACATGCGGTTTGAATATATATTTTGTTCGCTGTAAATGATATATTGGTAACAGAGATATTCATATCAGGCCACGCCATGTTTCAAAAATGGCGTATAGTCTGAAAAACTTGACTAAATTGATATTCAATTGATTTCGTTGTTTACAGGTCCTTGACGACTGGAAGTACGTTGCCAGGGTGATCGATCGTCTATTGTTGTATATATTTCTCATCGTCACGGTGATGGGTACGGCAGGGCTCCTCATGCAGGCTCCCCATATTCTACAATACGTGGACCAGGACGAGATCATTCAGGATATCATTCGGAAGTGGAACAAAAACTAACAGCTGGTCTTGTCGATGGCATTTAAGACGATAAAAGAAGGATGGAACTTTGTCATGCAGGATATTTTATGGAAGTGGAATTGGAACAGTTTGTCCTGTTGGTGGAATTTAAGACGAGGGAAGAAGGATGGCAACTTATCGTTTGGAATATTTCATGGAAGTGGAATATCAATCTAACAGATTTTTCTGTTGGTGGAATTTTAGACAAGGATGGAAGGATGGCAATATGTCATTAATGATATTATTCGGAAGTGGAATAGAAAAAAACCCTGGTCTTTGTGGAGAGATTATTATTGAGAGAGGAAGGTTTGCAGTATACCACTCGGAATATTGCAAGGCTGAGAAATAAAAACTAACAACTTGCCTTGCCGGTGGAGATTTAGACAAAGGAGGAAGCATTGCAGGAGATCATTTGGTATATTATTTGGAAGTGGAATAAACAAAAAACAGCTGGTATTGTCATTCGTGACATTAAGACGAGAGAAGTAAGAAAGCATATCATTTAGGATATTATTTTGAAGTGGAATGAAATGAAAAAAAAAGAAATCCCAAAAAACACCAGCTAATTTTGCTGTGGGCATCGTTTGACGAGAGAAGTGGCAGAACTAGATTATTCAGGGTATCTGTTGGATTTGAAGTAAGAAAACACAATTTTGTTTTTATTTATTGAAATGGTTGATAAGAGGATATTCTAATGAATTGAAATAAAAAGTGCCAGCTAGTTTTGATGACAGAACCGTTCAACTATTGTATAGTGCGAATGTGTGAATATTCAGGATATCATTTTAAGGTAGAACAACCACTAATCATTGGTCTTGTAGATGGTCTTGTAGATGATAATAGCGGTCAATTGGTAGCGAAGACACAAGAAAAGTCAAGCTATTTTTCGAAATCCAGATTATTTTAACAACTCGATTTACTAGTGTCATATTTTGGCAAGTGAATAGTACTACATATACTGTTTGGTGGAATACAGATTAATACATTGAGTGGTCTCATTGTGTGACAAGAGAGTGCAGATGACACTGGGCTATTCAGAACATCATAAATACTGTTTAAATACTATAATCATATTTTGTTTGAAATGAACATCGTTTGACAGAAGGAGTGTTTGACGTTTTTCGTGATCATCCAGGACATGGCGTGGACAGTAACAAAATCAAGCAACAACAGATCAGTGATCAAATTCAATACAACACAGCAAACCAGACTAAAACTAGCCACTTCTGTGTACTTTTAACCGTGTTCTAGTGACAAAGCTAGACTGTTTTGAATATTCTTAAAACTAGAACTACATCGGTTACTTCACGTTGTTCGAACGTCATTTTTGACACAGGAATGGATTCATATCATGCTCATTACTGAACTAATTATTTAAACATGCTAATATATAGAAGTGTTTTTCGTGTAATCAATTAAACATGTTCTATTGATGACATTACGTTCTTTAGATTTTCATTCGCAATACGGAAGTGTTACGTAATTTTAGAGTTTTTTTGTACTGTTTTTTGTAATCGATAGATGTGTACATGGAGCATTATTCTTGATAATTAGGATATTATAAGGCTATAAAACATATACTATATCAGGTTCAAAATACCTTTTACATGCACTGCAGATAAAATGTATTTATATTGTATTAGTTGTACGGATTTCTTCCTTTTACAAACGTGGTACTGGTTGTTTGCAGCATTCTTGTGGTAAATTATAATCTTTTTCAGAATTGCAAGTAGAAAACTAGTATCTTCTAACTGGAATACAACTACAACAGACGACTGAATTAATTATTGTGACAAAAAGAGAATGTGCAAAATAGTAATTTTCCCTAGTTTTCGAATTGATTCCTATATTTCACAAGGAAAGCCATTCTTCCTTGATGTGATGTGTTTCCATCGTCTGGTGTTGCTTTCAAATTAGACAAGTCGCAAAAACTCAATTTGACGAAATTAGTTAACCCTTAGAATGCTGGATGATTTTCTAAAAGTAGATTTTTGTGTCGCCTGCTTTCCAAAACCTTAAATATCTGCTTGATTTTGTTAAAGAAAGATACACAGAGTTTACTTGGCGGCTGGCCTGGATCAAACATATGTGTATAACTCAGGCACTTTAAGAGATAAGGTTTATCATTTAGAAGTACATTTTATTTAGAGATCATTGTAGCCATGATGCTCCATAGAGTAGAAATAATTCTACAATAACGTATTCTTGTGTTAAAATTGTATTTGTTAACGAGAGCAGTTATCGCAGATATTTAATTCGTACAAATTCGACTTAAGGACGTTCTCGGTAGTTTTATCTGCGCACTTCATCTGCGCATCCAAGGGAGATAATAATATGTTACCGAACAGCTACTTGCATAGTAGTCGGATAAACTTTAACACGGATGAAATTTACCATATATGTAATTTTTTCCAAGAATAATCATATTATCCATACAACTTTAAAAGGTTATTAACATTATTATAGATTTATCACGCATATTAAGCCCCAAGCTTCTATTTTTCAAGTTTAAAGTTATTTTAATCGTTTTTATAAATATTTTTCAAATACGGTTACCATGGAAACTGTCATTTTACAGAAAAAGTAACTCGTCAACATATACATTTTTTTTGCATTTTGTATTTCAAGATTAAATTTTATTTCACATACTGAAAGATAAGAAAATTCTATAAAGTAATTTTTAAATATCCTCATTTATTTGTAATATACATATCAATTTTCATTGTTTTTTGATGAATACAAAAACTTCAAAAACTGATTTGGATTACAAAAATTGTCCAGATTGTAATCAATTGGGGAAAAATGAATTATAAAGTATTGAATATATGAATTCATGATTTTGTGTTAATAACCCTTTCAGAAATTATCTAATTACCTTTGAAGATGGTATGGTCATTTTGACATTTTTACCCCAAACGGTTACCATGGAAACTGTCATTTTATGAAAAAACGAAACCGTCGACCTGCTTTTTCCTTTTCAATTTTGAATTCACAATAGAATTTTAAGTAACATATCAAAAATTTAGAAAATTCTATGAAAGGTTTATTTTCTAATAAAACTGTAGAACAAGTCCTTAATTCAATATTGACAAATTTGACTTAGTGTAAGATGTTTTTCTTGACAAATGCTACATCTTCACGTCATAGAACATCTTAAAAGCAATATTAACACTGTTATATTGTCCAGTTTATAATTCATACTCATATATATACATACTGTCACATACTCAAGTCCTTAATTCAATATTGACAAATTTGACTTAGTGTAAGATGTTTTTCTTGACAAATGCTACATCTTCACGTCATAGAACATCTTAAAAGCAATATTAACACTGTTATATTGTCCAGTTTATAATTCATACTCATATATATACATACTGTCACATACTCAATCACGCTTTCAAGGGACACACAGCACAAACACACCAACGTATTCGTAAACACACATGCACTCAAACGTCCATACATACGCACTCAACGTAATATTCAACAATACAAATAGTTAAGACATGAAAGTGATATAGATTTTGAATTGTCATGCTCTAGGTTAAATGATTTGTAACCCTTATAGTGCTGGAACCCACTTCATGCTTATGCAAACAGGTTAGATCCAGGCCAGCCGCCAAGTAAATTGGCCAAATTTTCTGTGTGTTACTCTGATTATCTTTCCTAAACAAAATTAAGCTGACATTTCAAGTTTTGGAAAACAGACGACAAAAATCTATTTTTAGAAAATTACCCAGCATTCTGAGGGTTAATGCCAAAAGAAATCTTCCATGAGCATGAATTTTACTTTTAAGCCGTCTTTATCATGCATCACCATCTTTGTTCCATTGCCATTTATTTCTCAGTGTTAACCTCAATCGTAGTTTTAAAACATTATGGTTGAATGTGTACAAGTTTTATTGTACATCGGTGTTTTATTTGTGAAAAGGATGCGGGCCATCCAGTTGTGTTGTTGTAGCTTTTGAATAGGTCCTAGTTCGACTTTACTTTAACATTTATACTTTTCAAAAAGATCCGGGTAGAGTTTGACTAAACAACGTATGCTTAGAACTTGCTGATAACATTTTCTCTTATTTCAATATCGACAAAAGAAATGTATTAAAACATCTCATTGGAATCATTTCTCCAAGACGTCCAAAATGATATATCATATTACAATGGTATACCTCATATACTATACTGTTTAAGATTATATTAATTATATCAACGCATAGTTATTTGAATGGATAAATCATTTTGTACAGGGAAGGTTTTATGAACCTTTTGTTACCAGAAACATTTACTGCATGAAGTACCCAACCATTATTATCAGACATGCTCGTAAATGTCGACAGAATAGGGTTTATCACGCCTTCTCGAAACGGTATCTTATATTACCTCGTTTTAAGGTTTGTGCACCATACGTTTGAACAAGGAAACAAATAAGGTAGAATTTCCGCCATTTTGAAAACAATTCTTTCGTCGGATTACTTCGGCTGGTATTGGTATACATCGTTCTGTGCCGAAATCACCCGGTTTAATGCGAATAGTTCAAGCCCCGACGGTTTATTACGAGAATGTCTAAAATAATCGGATTATGGGTTTTCTCCCTTAACAAAGGGTATATAACTGTTGAATTTTGAAATGAAGAAAGACGAATTTTGTTTTCACAATTTCTCGTATTTTGAAAACCGATTGCATTGTTTATTGTAATTTATGTTTGTCCCATTCTTTTCTTGTAGCCTTTAAAATATGTATGTGACCATACTACGATGTAATTGTTTGTATAAACGTTAGTTCTAGCAATTTTGGTTTGCTCTTAAAAGATTATTTGTACAAATGATGTTATCAAGATGAACATGTTAGTTAAAGCTAATAAAGTATTTTCAACAATTGGCAATATTCAATAATGTTCCTCACGCATATACTATGACAATTTGTTTACGACAATTGGCAATGCAGGGATTCATGTGGTCAGATTTGAGAAAATAATGCCAACCGAAACACTCAATAATTTTCCTAGACCATCCAGAGAAAAACTGAAGATACTCTTCGCTGAAACCGCTTCCGACTGGCCCTATGTTAGGCGTCATCCGATGAAAAAAGTAATATGGAAGATGTTCATGTTTGATAGATATCCCGAATCAAGGGTTCTGCGGCCGTTCTTTTCTCAAATCTGACCACGTGATTCCCCGCATTGATTGAAAGGTTTTGTTTAACCTTAAACGCGTAAGCTTTGATAGATAAATTTCTACATTTTTTACCTCTATGGTATTTCCATATAACTGAAAAGCTTCGGAAAACGATTCCCCGTAACACGTTATAATGACAAAAGAAGCATTCAGGCGAGACGAGAAATGGTTTTTATCGTCACAATGTTTTCCACAATAAAACATATACAAAAATCCGTTTGCCATGAATTAAAAGTTTTTTATGTTAATTCGACCACAGGAACCGAAACGGATAATGGTTGAATCGGTCGTTGTCTCAGTTATAATGATTGTCGATTGCACATCGCACTCATCAATGTATGGTTTGTTACAGAGAAAGTCTCTGTAACAATTTGTATATAATACACATTTGTTAGATGTCTTTTTCAATGAACAAGAGCTAACTCGTTGGCAGAGGTCTCTTAGAACATTTGTATAGAAAAAAGATCCCAGATTAAATGATCCTATGTAATACACTTGTTGTTGTTTGTTCTTCACTTTGACATAACACATGGTGCTTGCAGGAAGTCTAGGCTAATACCACTTCGTGTGTAAGAAGAGAACGTGGGTTCGATACTTCGATGGTCATTCCAGTAACACCATGATGATGGTATCATTTTTCGTCCCTTGCATCCTTGACCAAGTGGATAGTATTACGACTAAAACGCCAACCCGTGGTCAACATGAATACATTTATCTATGCTTTGCGATATTTTTCTGTATAGCGACTTATACTCGTATGGTGTAGTATGTTTTTGTTTTGAGTCACGTGAGTATCTCGCGTGGCAATATATTATGCGAGATACAATTGTTTTTCTCGCGCAACTCGAAGCAAATACAAACCCGGAAATGATACTACACCATATTGTTCATTTCATTATACACATAAACTGCATGATTATGAAAAATATATTAATTACAGTTATCATTTGAAATGATAAAAAGTAATTTTATACTAAACTAGTTCAAAGGGTTTTGATTTACGATTTGCGTACTTGTTTAGACGTGTTATGGGTATCTAATAGCAAACTATAATATAACAAGAAATTTTCCATATGATGAAACCCCCTCCTTTTGTCAAAATGTTTGTTTTGGTAAGGATATACAAGTTATATGGATACATGCACTAACCTTCAGGGTGTGACTGAAATAATGCTGAAAAAGTTAGATAGCTGATTCCAACCCCTCTGATCAATATCTTTTGAAAAATATCTATATACATTAAAAAACTTTTGATGTTAGTTCTCCTTTTGTGTAGTCTAAACTCGTCGTATTTTTGCTTCTTTTAAACACTATTGATTGAATCCTTTCATCTGTTTCGAGGCTAAGGCACAGCCAAATCTATTTTCACTTTAATGAGAGCCTTTTAACTGAGATAATTTTAAAACCTTCTGTTCCAATATAAATCAAATGTGAACATTCTTCGTTTAGAAAATAAAGAGTCAATTAACTTAAAACGCAAGTGGTTTGGTTTTTAATTAAAAGGATTATGCTAAACGTTTGGAAAATTTGATGTACTGCTTTCTGTTAAGTCGTTGTGTCTTCGTGAATGATTAAGACATTTTAACTCTTATAGTGCTGGAACCGAGTTCATGTTTATGCAAACATGTTAGATTAGACACCAATTGCACTCGGATGTCTTAGATTTATATATCAACTTGTTATTGACCCATGTTTGCATATACGACAGTTTGTGATCGGTCAAAATATATGGCAACAGCAGACGATTAAAACGCTTGAAAATAATTCCTTTATCACATTAGCGATCAATTATTTCCATTACCATAGTGATATCCAGATCATTCTGAATTTTCTATTAGATGCGACGAAGTCAGGAAGTTATTTAGGTTTATTTGAATATATCGCATCACAATATCTGCATCATTAAGCGGTGGTTGTATGAAAAAGTACTGGCTGTAATTTGTTTAACTCTTTACCAACCGCCAAGTTATCGACTGTCCCAAATTGAAAGAGTTTGCAGACGACATTCCAAAATGTGATGAAATAGAAGAAAAATCTCCTGATAGGGCAGAAAACACTGTGGGAAAAAG